>CM068321.1:15289025-15509025 GCA_034766995.1 Acanthacorydalis orientalis | reverse complement strand
CAAATTTCTGGCCAAATTTTTTTTGAAAATAATAAATGTGTAATACGGGAAATAGTAGTCTGTTAGTAAGTTAACAGTAACTGATACGTCTTGCTTTACTGAGACGTGAAGGGAGACATTGTTCAGTTTTAATAAGTTAATCTATTATATACATTTATTTTATTAATGTTTCAATATGCTTCATATGAAAAATATGGTACTATTAATTAAATCGTAAACAAATACAATTGTATTAATAATTAGCAATACATAAATTTTTTTTTTAGTAAATATTCGTTTTAAATCATCTTTTCTGTTCTACACTTTAGAATCTTTACGTAAATGGCCTCCGGGTTTTGATCACGACAGAATATGCACAAATACAGTTACTTTAGCAACTCCTGATACAAAAATTACAGTGGAAAAAGGTGTTTCAATCGTACTACCAACATATGCGTTACATAGAGATCCGAAATATTTTTCAAATCCAGAAAAATTTGATCCTGAACGATTTAATGACGAAAACAAAGATAATATTGAAAAATATGCATATTTACCTTTTGGAATTGGTCCAAGATCATGTGTCGGTGAGGAATATATAATTTTACATTATTTTTATCAAAATATATATTTCCATTTTTAGTGTAAATTAATGAATTTTAACCTTTCAGTTTTTCATTTATTTTATATTGTATAAACAATTAATTTTAAAAAATTATATGTTGAAATCAAAATTTATAGTATAGAAATATTAAGATTTATTTATAATAAAGTAATGTTTTTAAGCGAATCATAAACTTGATATAAAATTGAAATTCTAATCAATCGTCTATTTTCAAGGAAGAGGTTCGGTATTAATATTTAATTCAGTTGCCCTTCTAATGCGAAAATTTCCATTATATAAGAATGATATTACCATATGATTTATTTTTTAATTATATATTTTTAATAATTTTGTGTGATTCAGTACTACATAAAAATTATACAACTTACTATTAACAAAACATTTCTAATGTTCACATATAAGAAATAATTTTCCATTTAACTTCTATATCATTTTCGTTATTATAGAAATTTATCAACATATTAACCGAACAATAACAAATAATTTCTGAAATATTGTATCTGCTCAATTTAAAATTTAGTAAATCTATGTAAAATCAAATATTTATTAGACTTAGTTCTTAAGAAATAAAAAACAAAAATATATTAATTTCATTAAAAAAATAATTATTTTAAGGCAATATTTATTTATATTTCAACCGGTAAAAATTAAATTCATATTGCTATAGGATCCAGAATTGCACTGATGGAAACAAAACTGGCAATTTTTTATATATTAGCGAATTTTGATGCACATGTGACAGAAAAAACTGATATTCCAATAATATTAAGAAAAGATGCTTTCAATCTTATACCAAGGAATGGAGCATGGATTGGACTAACACCAAGAAAAGTTCATTGATATTTCCAATATTTTATTCATTTATAGTGTAAATATTAAAAAGATATGAATATAAATATAGTATTTATGCATTTACTTGTAATTTGTTTCATTTATTATGTATTATTTAATGATTATACAAATAAAACTGTTATTTAAAAAAAAGTTTAGTCAATAAACATAGATCTTTTTATTAATCTTGAACGATTATTTAATTTTTAATTATAATTAATGAAGGTAAATATTATTTTTAAAAGATAATTATTATGCAAGTTAGCTATAATTATGTTTATTTAAATTATTAATTTCTTGTAACTAAAAAATAAATTAAAATTTATTTTCTTTTCATTGTTGAAAATCCCTGGTTCTAAAGTTGCTAATTATTTGCATAAATTAAAATTTATAGTTTCATAATACAAAATAAATCTCATGAAAACGGAAAATCTATGATGAAATTCAACACTAAGAAGTTATTCCAATAATTTGTAAATATGATTTTTTTTTTGGTAAATAAGAAAAAAAATAATAAAGTTATTTTAAAAGAAAAAATCTAAAAGCTTATAACAATAGAGATTTAACAGCTCTATACATCTTTTCCAAGAGAATTTTTCACTCATTATATAAAATACAAAAAGGTTTTTGATTATAAATGTTCGATAATTGATTCATCAATTTTGATCGCTGCTTATCTGATGGTTGATAATAACGTAATGTAAAATAATAATAAATTAAAATTAAAAAAATAATAATGTAAAATAATAAAATATATCTCACGAGATTTAATATAACCTTTATGTAAGTTAATAACTTGAAAATGGCATGGAAATATTCATTATCAATTATAAACAATAATCAATTATCAGTTATTGAACCTGTGTAACTGCAAATCTGCTTTTAGTTTAGTTAATAAGTGAATGATTTTATAAGGAATCGATAAATTAAATAAAATAATAGGGTACTTGAACATTGACTTTAAAATACATCAAATTTTCTTCTCATACTGGAATTTTGTATTAGTATCGAATTACAAGTTAGTCTGTATTCTAAAATCTATTCACTGATATATTTGTCAAATCTATTAATTTTTGTTTTTAATTTGATTTTCCCTTTACTGAATTATACATCAGTAAAAATAATTAAATAAAACGTGGCGTGTAAATTTTAACAGTTAAATAATCAAAAATAAACAGTCAGGCGCTTATGACCTTAGGTTGTTGCCATGTCTTTAAACACCAAATAACCAAAAATCAATCAAAAATAATCTCTGTAATAAGAAAATTATAGTAGGATTTTACTGAAAATTAGAATCGAACAAATTAATTAAAAAATTGAAAAAGTACTGAATACCAATAAAAAAAATTCAACGAGAAAATAGAAGACAAATCAGCAAGAAAATAAAATAGAAACAATTTGAAGAATTATTTAAAATAATGAGCAGGTTTTTACAAAAGAGTGTAAAAAGAAAATAAGAAATCAAGATGTCTGTCACTACTGTTTTAAGAAATATTTTATTTCTTATCTCATTATTCAAACAAATTAATAATGTAATACATAAAAAGTAAAAATTTACTTGCTGATAATTTTAAACTCATTGTATTATTCGGTCGTTATGAAACACGACCTTACTTTCTTCACAATACTTTTCGTGTAAATAAATATAATAAGAAATAGTTATGAAATTATTTATATTATATAAAAGTATACTGTGGTCTTAAATTCTATATTATTTTTCGAATTACTTATTCATGTTTTTTCTTACTATTTTGAAGTAAAAAAAAATCGTTTAACGTATTGAGAGTTGATTCATTTTTGAAAAGTAGCTTTGAAGATTCCATAGTTTTCTTTTTCTGTTAGACTATATTCATATTGTATTTGTAGATAAAACAGTTATTATTGCAATCTATCTTAAAAAAGTAATAACATTTATTTTAATAACTAAATTATATATTATCACAATTATTTAGTTAACAGATAGTCATATACGTTTAATAATGAAAAGGACATATATTAACCTAAATTTTTCTTCTTTCTGTGCACGATAAAATAAAATTAATAAAATAGTATTAAAAGAAATTATTTTTATATCTTGAGACTTTTTTTGAAAATAAGTTGTTGCAAAAAAATTACAAATTAACGTTCGATTGTATAACTTTACAATAAGGTAATTTTTATTAAAGGAATTTTTTACTTATAAATTTATTATTAATAACTGAACGTTAGCATTTAAAAACATAAAATAATTGTATACATAACATAGGTTTTTTTTTTATTCATATTTATTTTTTTTATTTTTAATTTATGGTGATAAATTTGTACATATATAAACATACTATTAATTAAATGTATAACATTTTACACCATTGAAATACTTTCGATTTTACTCAATATTAAACTGTGTTCAGATTTGTGTTAAAGAAATTATTTCAAAAGTCATTCTTGAAATTATATAAGTGAAGATAATATCTAAACCATTGAAAATATGTTAGAAATTTTGTATACTTCATTAGGATTATGCATTCTTTATATACTTTATCGTCTTTCAACAATAAATCATAGTTATTGGAAAGATCGTGGTATACCTTATATGAAACCATGGCCGATTTTCGGTACTCAAATAAGAGAATTTCTTGGGTTATCTTCACCAGTTCATGAAATGATGAGAGCTTACAAATTATATCCTAAAGAAAGGTACGTTATTATTTTAATTGCACATAGATATAAATTCTAGATTGAGATTTTTAATATATGTCATTCAATAAACTATATTTTATTATTTTAAGACATAAAAACACAAATATTATATAATAAGACAAATAAAGAGCACATTTAATAATTAAAAGTGTCTTTAGTATATCAATAATCATAAATGGTTGATTAAATTAAAATTGTAAACATTAAAGATATTATTAAATAAATATATAATTTATTTTGATTATATATTCAATGATAATAGATAAATATTTTTTTAAGAGTAATTGGTCTACTTTTGTATCACCGACCTTTACTTTTAATCAGAGATCCAGATTTAATTAAACAAATTATGGTTAAAAAGTTTAATCATTTCACCGATCATACACCATTAACAATACATCCTGAAAGTGATCCCATGTTTGCAAGAAATTTATTTTCTCTTAAAGGTAAGTTGGTTTAATTTTTCACAATATACAAATTCAATAAATACATACTGAGGAGTATGTTAATGAGACAGATCATGTAAATTATAAAAATACAGTTCAATAATTTCAGAAATATTTATTTCACAAAAAAACTTTGATCTTTACAAATAACAAGAGAAATAAATTTATCTATATGTTAGTAATCTGGTAATAATTAATTAATTATTGAATATAACTTATGTTGTTTTGATGAAGTAAAAAATCATTCGTGAAAGAAAATTCATCCTCAGATTCAAAAACATTAATGGTTGTATTGTTAGGTTTGAAAATTATTTTTTAATCTACATCAACTATTTATTTAATAAATAAATATTTTGTAGGTAACGAATGGAAAGAAATGAGAAATAAAGTAAGCCCAGCGTTTACTAGCAGTAAAATTCGTGGTATGTTTGATCTTGTTCAAAAATGCTGTACACAAATGGTAGATCAGTTAACAAAAGAATACGAAGAACAAAGTGATGGTATATTAGAGATTGACATGGAAAATATGTTTACATATTATTCAGTAGATGTTATAGCCACTGCCTCTTTTGGTATGAGCATTGATTCATTTAAAGATAAAAATAACGAATTTTATGTAATGGGTAGACAATTGACCGCATTAAGTTTCGTACGATCTATACTACTTGCTGTTGTTCCTTGGGTTATGACAGTAAGTATTTTTTTTAATTAAAGTTTTTTATTTTATATTAGTTTAGCACTTAACTTATATTTCAATCAATTTAAAATATGACGAATTAAACTATTTCTCGTTAAAAAAAACACATAAAAACTAACTATCTAGAAAGCAGTTAGATAAATAAAATTAGCTTCTACAAAAAAAATTTCTATTTAATATCATTACTGTAAAAGATTAGAACAATATGTTTTTATAAATAGTTTTTATATTATTTTATAGAATATTAATTTGAAAAATGATATTTTATAGATGTTGGGAGAAGGTTTCACATCGAAAAAATTGAAAAGATACTTTACAAATCTTATTTATGACAATATAAGAACAAGAGAAGAAAAGGGCATTATACGTCCAGATATAATACACCTGATGATGCAAGCACGGGATGGGTCAATGGAAGCTGATTCTAAAAACACTATAGAGACTGGTTATTCTACTGTGATTGAACATAAGCTAAATACTGTCAAAAAAACAAATTTTAGTAATATATTTTTAAACATTTAATTTTTAAATATTAGTATTTAAACAAAATTGTTTTGTACTAAATTAATACGTAAAGTTAATTATATACAAAACTAAATTCTTAAAAAAATGTTTCTGTATATTTTCTATGATTTTAGAATTGACAAATGATGACATCGTTGCCCAGGGAATTTTTTTTTTATTCGCCAGTATTAAATCATCGGCTGGAATAATGGGATTCACTTCTTATGAACTTGCAGTGAACGTTGATATACAAAAGAGGCTTCAAAAAGATATAGACGATGTTTTGAATGAATGTAATGGAAAAATTACCTACGAAGCAATTTTTACAATGAAATATCTTGATATGGTTATATCGGGTAACTTTTTATTCATTTCTTATTTTCTTCTATTAAACATTTCACTAATGTAATTATCTTCAACATTAGAATGTATTTTAAATATGTTTCTGTACTACATTTTTGATTTTATTTCATATATATATATATATATATATATATATACACGCATATAAATTTATAGAGAGAGAAAAAGAGAGGGGGAGGGGAATTTTATTTAGAATGTAATAGGTAACTTTTCATAGGCAGCTGATTTTATATTAAGATTAATCATTTTATAAATGAATGAAATACTAAAATTTATGTTGAAAAAGAAATAAAGTAAATATTAATTGATTGAAAAGTGCCGTTCAATTACTTTTTATAAATACAATTAATTTATGTAAAAATAACTTAGGTTACTCAATCAATTGGAAAATTTACATAAAAGTATTCAACATTCTCCAGTACCTATATGCATTTATTGTAAAATCTGATTTTTAAGATCTGTAAAAACAAAAATATTTTCCAATGATGTCGCTTTATAACGACAATATCAAATTTAAATTTGGTGTTAAAATGTCTAAAGAATACGAAGGATGAATCAAAATAATTTCGATTTAATTATATCAATTCCTGTTGAGTTTAATTAATGTGAAAATTATGGTTGTGATAACAGCAAAAACTTAACGTTTTAAATAATTACAGAAGCTTTTCGTAAGTGGCCTCCAGGATTTGATCATGAACGTATTTGCACGAAAAATGTAAATTTAAAAACACCTGAGAGAGATATCCCTATAGAAAAAGATGTATCTGTACTACTGCCTACATTTGCATTGCATAATGATCCAAAATATTTTCCAAATCCTCAGAAATTCGATCCTGAACGATTTAATGATAAAAATAAATCAAAAATAGAAACATATGCGTATTTACCATTTGGAATGGGTCCGAGAGCTTGTTTAGGTAAAGTACTATGTATATATAAATACACACATATAGTAAGAAAACAAAAAGTAATAACTTTTTTTAATAAATATATCTATTGCCAAAAATGAAAGCCTTTATATTATTTTTATATAAAATTTCTTTTAACTTTTTTAGTAATTTATATATTTTTGAAATTTTTTTATGACAGATAATTGTCATTGTCAAAATCTTGAAACAATTTTGCATCAAATCAAATTGTACACAATTTATTTAATGAGAAATATGCTTTAAAGTTTTGGTAATTTCAATAAATCTATTTATTGTACTTTATAATTATATGTTTAATTATTGAAACTTTCATTTGTTTGTGGTATATTTTTTAAACATAAAAGGTTTTCATTTTCTAATAATAGATTGACAAAACAATCTTTTACTCGTAAAAAATAATATTAACGGTATTGATCTTGCATTTTTCGATACATTAACATTAATTTAACACTTGACACTTAACAAATCACACCTTACCTCACCTCACCCATAAGTAAAATTTTAATTTTCTATTATACTTGTCTGAAGAGAAGTAACAATCAATTGACTGGCATGAAAGTAATATATTTGATAAAATAATTAACGAACCAGTGAGAATAACACTATCTCTATATACAAATGATAATATTTGCACCAAAGTAACAAACAGCAATACAAATAGCCTTAATATTTTTTTAAAAAATCATAAATAATAAAATCTGTTATTTTATTATTTTAATTTCAATATATAAATATATATATATATATATATATATATGTAAATTACAATTGTATGTTTATACTAGTGGTAACATTGCACTGGATGTTCGTTTTTTTAGTTTACCTGTATGTATTCTTCCTGTTGATTTCGACACATGTGCAATCCGTAGGTATATTTTTAACATCTCTGTTTTAAAGTTCATATTAATGAATTGTGTTTGGACCCATTACGATACGAATCAATATCTACTTAATTCATTTTTGGTTTTTAATACATATCAAGTGTTAATTATGTATTAACGTATCTAGTATAGATGTTATGTAAAACCTAATTGAATACAGCACATATTTTATATATATATATATATACATATTTTCAGCACATGCTGAAATTTGTAGTGAAGAACAAAAAATTATATATATGTAAATATATATATATATATATATATATATATATATATATGTATATAATATTAATAATCTAAGTAATACATTAATGAAAGTAAGTACAATTTTAGGATCAAGACTTGCGTTGTTACAAGTTAAACTAGGAATATTTAATCTACTCGCTACGTTTGATTTTCAAGTCATCGATAAGACAGATATTCCAATGAAATTAAGACATAATCCATTCAAACTTCAATCCGCAAATGGAGTATGGGTTGGATTGAAACTGAGAAACAGAGATTAATTTATTATATATATATATACTAATAATTTGTAAAAAAATATTCTTGTATATATTTTTGAATAGAGTATTGGTCTATGTTTATTTATAAAAAAATTATTTGTGATATTACAAAAAAAATATTATATACACTAATGAGTTGTGGCTATATTAAAAAGTTTATAAACTAGTTTTCTATTATTAAATTATATATATATATATATATATATATATATATATATATATATTAAAAACTTTATACATTATCTATTTTATGGAACAAATACAAACTAAGCAGTTGTTTTAGTAGTTGTATTATAAAAATAATTTTATTTAATTAAAAACACGTTGAGTACTAATGTCTTACAATTTAACTTAAAATAGTTATAGCTCTAGCTAAATTTCAATTTTTCGGTATCATTGCGCTTTGATTATTGAAATACTCATAAGAAATAGTCAAAAATGATAATAATCAATTATTGAAAATTTTAAGATTAGAAAATTTTGTTGTTTTGTGGTAAGTAAGAAATCATTTATGAAAACAAAATTTTAATTCTTAAAACTTACACAAAATAATACAAATTAGAAATTATATTAGACAATCCATTTTGAATATTACTTTCAATTTTTAATGAATAAGTGAAAAAATAATTTCATATCTTCTACATAGTACTAAATATTGAACGTTTATTCTGCATAGCTATTTTTAATTAATCTAATCAGTATGTCGTGTAAGATATCACCTGTTAAATGTAAAGCGTATGACGATACTATAATGTAATTATAATATATAGTTTATTTTTTTTTACTATTTAGACAGAAAAAACTATATAAAAAGGTTTTAAGTGATTTAGAATGATAGAATTTATTTTTATAGTTATTTATAATAATAAACAATGCATTGTACTGATAATTATTTCGTTCTATAGATAAAAAATATATTTGATTTAGTTCTATCACTGATTGATTAAGTTAATAAATTACGTTAAACTCCAAGATCTACGTTGTACATTTCAATTGAAGCATATTTAAATTTTGAAATAAAAATCCAAAAGATTCTACAATATAAATACAAGATCTCAACGCATATATACATACTTATATACACACACACATACATATGTGTATATATATATATATATATATATAAATATGAATTATCTAAAAACCATTAAGTAAATTAAACCTTTTTTATTAATAGTGATACTCTTTTTATTATATAAAATGGGAGTATCTCTTCATTGAGTATCCATTCAATGTGAATTATAAAAATTTGATATATAAAATTTAAATATTTTACAGTACTTAGAAATAAATTTTATAATTATATTCAGAAACTTTATATCTTTACAATCATTTATTTGAAACAAAATGAATAATGGAGCAGATAAAAATTATTGAATTGCTTCTTTTTAACACAGAAAAACAATTTTGTTGATTTTAAGGTAAATGTAAATATGAATACTAGGATTGTAGATGCATCGATTAGTGAACGAATTATATTTTGTATGTTAAACTATATAGCACATCCCAAAGAAATGTTACGATTGCAAAATCGATTTTGGATGTTCAATTTTCTATAATCTAATTAAACAGTGTTTTCAAGGTAGTGGGTGAATTTTACAATAATTTCCTTTCATATCTAAAATAGTGCAAAATATATAATAATTTTTATTAAATTTCAAATATATATATTGTTTACTTTGCCTGTATATTTCTTTTTACGTAATTAGCTTGCTATTAGTTTGTGAAGTGTATAAAATAACATTTTTTTTATCAAAAAATTATTAAATTCTCAAACCAGTAGCTTTATGTAAATATGAATATTAGAAAAAAAATTTAGAAAGACCATCATTTCCGTAAGTGAATATTTTCTTGAATGTTAAAAATTAATATTTCAAAATTAGATATCATACATCAGCAATGAAATAAAATTAATTGTTGTTAGTAAAACACACACTACAATGCAGAGAATTGAAATTACGAATACAGAAAGCAGTAACATACGTTTAAAAGTTATTATTCTACGAGAGGAAGCTTCAATTTGCTGTAATCAAGTTAATTATCAATTTTCGGCTGACAGCTGACACGCTATGATTATTAACTCAATGTATTAGTTTGAAAATGTGTTTCGGGATTGTTATATGTTAACATGTGATGTCGATTAACTAAAGTATAATTTTCAATATTATTTTGAACTATATCGTGATATGGATGAGAATTATAAATATATATATATATATATATGCATAAAAATAAAAAATATTATATTTGTATCATATAAATATATAATACGCAATATATAATCTTAAAATTATATATAAGTAATACGGCATTGGTTAAAGTATTAATTCAATTTTAAATACATATTTACATTGTTGTATTTTAAATTTGCATTTATTTAAACAGATGGGATTATTAACGTCAGTTATATATATATATATGTGTGTGTGTATATATGTATACATATATATATATATATATATATATATATATATATATATATGTACATGTACATGTACATGTATATATATATATATATATATATATATATATATATATATGCGGTACACATATTCGAATATTGCGCTAAAGATAATAAAGTGTTATATATAAGGTAGTACTCAACAAGGTTATAAACAGTAAATATTTGTTAATAAACAAAGATAAAATAAATGCAAAAATGTTTAACGTTTGTTTTCTAAATTGTATTAATAATGATCTAGTGTATTAATCTAAGGAAAGTTTATACAGATTGAAATAAAAAATCAATATAGGAATTTAATCCCTATTAAGTGTAAATGATATGAAATGTGATATTAAAACATTTCTAAAATTCTGTGTGAAAAATAAATTTTAAGTAAAAAACCTCTTTTAATGTATGTGGGTAGCTTTAAAAAATTGAACCATTGGATGAAACTGTTCTTATTATTACTTTTGTTCATTCTGAAATCAATTGTAAGAATTAAAATCGTTATAAAGCATTATTTGAGAGAAATTACAATTTTAATATTAAATAGTTACACACGTGTTATAAATTGTTTCAAATTTTTGTATATGGAGTTTGTGAGCATATGAAACATTCATGTCATTAATATTCATTAGATAATATTAGAAAAATTAACTATAATTAATGATATTAGCTATTTGAATGATACTACTTTAATAAGTACTAGCTTAACATTGCTAGTTGTGAAATTATGTAAATATGAAAATTTAGATTCACATGAGTTGTTTGAATAAAACAATACAATTTTTTTCTGAAAATTATATCGTGTTCTTTTCCTCTAGCTCTTTGTTTTCGTATTCGTCTTATTAAATCATCACTGTGAGAAAATCTGTCATATTTTAAACAATGTGTGCATATTATTGTAATATTATCACATTTGAAACTACAAAAATGTTTATTTTCATAAGTAATAAGATTAAGTTTTGAAATGAGTTGTTTTTTAATAAATAGGCTCTTTGTTTTTAATTAACATCTATATACCATTTATTCATTTAAAATATTAAATATTACTCTTTATAATGAAGAAATATTTTATGAAGTCGAAATGAAAATAAATACGTGTTCAATGTATTATCTAAATACTGTATTAATATTAATAAATTCAAAAAAGTAGTTGGAACATTTAAAGTCTAAATTTTATTACAGTTTTTAACACTGTAGTTAACTTTACTTCTTTAAATTCATCTTCACTGATCTATAAACCATACATTTAAACATAGATTTTAACTAAAAATGTTCAAAAATTAATTATTAGTATTTTTGTTCTTGCGTGAACTCATCTCAGAGCTATAATGAACAGATAAATCTATTATTATGAGATAATTTTGACATCATAATTGCATAATGTTCCTAAGTGATAATGAAATAGTTAATATTTTTAACTGAAAAAAATTGGTTATAACCGCATGAACCACATTAAAAAGATTCTAAATACAAATTTAGAGCTCAGAATATTATTAATATCATTTTTATTTTTTTTACAAATTACAGATAACTCACAAGTTAAAAATTGATGATATTTTGTATTTATGTTACTTTTATTGAAATTCCACGTAAAATACATCTCTAAACAATATAATAATCATGATTATAATTTATTTCTATACAGATTAGTTAAATTCACAACTAATTGAATTAGCATATAGCAGGAATTTATTATTCTACATTTTCGTAAAAGGAAAACTTTGGCATGTGAGGTATTAATCCACTTAAAAACAATATTATATTTTAATATACATCATATTTCTGTATGTTTTTCAGTTACTTTTTTAGTAATCATTCACAATTGTTTAATATAAGTTTAAAAAAAATATAAATTACAAAAGTACATAAAACATTATATTAAGTAGATTCGGGTAACACATCAGAATGTATAGAATTTATAATTATATTGGGAGCAAGTTCTCTTAAATAAAACAGTTTCCTATATCAGAATTCACGAAAAAATACGCACATAAAATAATTCATACTCTTTCCGTGTATTTTTTTCAATTGCAGTCATTCAAAACATTCATTTTATATGTTTGAACTTCGAATTTAATTAACAAAATAATATATGAATTTCATATTTAACATTACAGAAATAACATTAAAAATATGATTGAGTAAATTTGTGAGTATCATATATGAAAAAATTGTCAAATTATTAATAAATGAATACATATCACCTTTATAATACAAAATTATAATTGAATCAGAGGAATAACCTGTATTTTTAGTATAAAAATATGAAATATTATTTCAATTAGATGTGAGTATCAAAACATATAGAATAACGTATGAAAAATATTCGTACTTATTTTATTAAACATTATATGTTTACAAAGTAATAATTTATTAAAATAAGTATATAAACATACATATAAACATGTACATAAATATATATATATATATATAATTTGTCTTCGATTGCTATTATTTGTATGTATAAAGGTATTCGTAAGACAATATTAAATCTTGTACAATAAATACATATTAATGCCATTTGAAAATTGAGCAATCATAATTCATGTAGAAGCAATTGTCAGATCATAGGTCATTTATGTTTGAACAGTATTCAAGGTTTCAACCGTGTTCACTGATAAAATATTCACTCGGTTGGAACAAATATAATATCATTAGATGGAATTTAATGTAACTGAAGTCAATAATTGTATTTTAATAGCAGTACATAATTATTATTTATTGTGTATTAAATAAATATTGTATGTTATATAATTTAGACCATTATTTTTTTTATTTGAAATTTTTAGTGACTAAAAATTTAAAATAGTAACAAAGGAAAACTATCTGTATAAATATAATTCATAAGACGTTTTAATTTTTAACTACGATTTAATAAATTGATTTTTATTAGTTTGCTATTGAAATTGAATTTTATTTAATCATTTTTGAATTATGTAAGAAATTTTATTTTTTTATATTACAATATAATATAATAATTATACTTATTATATTATAATAAATTTTATTATATTATAATATAACAAAATAATAATCCGTGTTTTATTAGAAGATAATTAACCTAACATTATTTAAACTATTGATTATAATTCTCAAATAAGTCATAAATACTGTAAAGAAAACTCATTGAACTTGAATATTTGTTTTTATTTATAAAAAAAGAACTATAAAAACTGCTCCTTCATTCATGGTCAAATTGAGACTTGTATCTTAACATTATTAACAACTTAATTACTTCACTAAGTATCATGACAAGTTCTTTTCTTATTTTATCTTTTCTCAGTCTAAATATTTTCAAATTGAAAATCAATCTAGAATAAAAAAGAAGAGTTTTTACTACGTCTAGATTTTAATATCTAGTGTGTAGTATTATTTGAACAGATCTTATATATAACGATTAAAATTTCATATTTTTGTCTATTTTGAATAAAATATTGGTGTCTAAATTTATTGAAAAATTCATTTTATATAAATTTAAATTCATTAATTTTTTCGCAAAGAAACAACCGAGAAATGGCAAAAATTCCAACAAAGCAATTCCATTAAATTAATAATAATTTAATATATGTATTTATAAATATATATATATATATATATATATATATATATATATATATTATTAAACACTAAGCAAATTAATAAATTTATATTTAATTACTACTTCATTAGAATACATGCCTGTATTAAAAGCTTCAGTTCATTGCTAACATACCTACTTAACTTTATATATATATATATATAATATGAACTAGTTTCTTGCACTTAGTAAAAAATAAAATATTTTACAATAACCGAAAATTTTAATTTGTATAAAATAAAAACAAAATAATGCTTTAAACTAAAATTATTATTTGACTAACTCTTTGTTAATATGTTCTTATTTAAATTCCTAAACAGGATAATTAAATTTTCATAAATGAATTTTTCCTTTCTCGCAACAATAAAACATTTTCCCGAATAAAAATATTCAGTAATGGATTGTTACTCATTTTTGATCATTGCTTAAATTTTGATTTATATGACTGTTGCTTCCAGCAATGACCAAAAATGATCATTAATCAATTACTTAACATTTTTGATTAGGTATGATTTCTGGGGGAGTGAAAAATTAATTTATGAAAGAGGAATTAGCCATACTGATTTCAAATGTTTTGTGAATACAACCTTTTTTAAAGACAAAAAACAATTTGACTTTTTTGGAAAAATGAGATAAAATAATAGTAGTCTCTTCAATAAATGAATATTTCAATAAATTAACTAACGAATATGTGAATACACAATAGGATATAAATATTCCTATTGAAAATTACATTATATATATATATATATATATATATATATGTAGTAAATAAAATACAAATTACTTTTCAATATAAAATAAAAATATAAAATATCACGGATATTAATAATATTATTTATATACAAATAATTTTATATAATGAGATTTTTTAAAAAATTAAAACAGTTATGATCATTGTAGATTTCTCTCTTAAGTTCTGAATACCTTTCGCACTAATCACTGTGTTGACGACAAACTGAACTAAGATTATTCAATTTTATTCTAAAATATATTAATTGATTTGGAAAATAGCTTCATAGAAATTGTTTTTAAATTTACACTAGCTTTGAGTTTCGTCATTTTTATTTTCTTCATTACATATTAAGAACTGTTTATTATTTTTTTTTACCAAAAGTGCAAACTCTATATCATAGGCTAATCAAATTGTGATTTACCAGAGATACTACTATGAAATCAGACATATTTAGAGTGATAAATAATCAATAAAAAAATAAATTTCTCTTAAAATTTATTTAGGTAGAAAATAACTTACCACTTTTATAATTAGAAAAAATATATGAAAGGTAAAATATAGAATGATTGTATCTAATCAGTATTTTTTTCTTAAACTATTGCACTTTTTGAATTTATAATGTCAAAAGTATTGTTAAAGGCATTTTTAAAAACAAGTTAGGAAGACAAAACGTACATTATAACAACTTTACATTTTTTTTTCTCTCCAGTCATTCAACCTGTATGTCAGTCCAAATTTCAAGTTTTTTTATTTATGATAATTGTTTTTGCACAATTTTTCATAGCAAGTAATTTCAGGGTCCGTGTTAAAGTCCACGTTCTTGTTTACAATTTGTTTAATAGCATGAAGTCATGAATATACAAAGCAACTGACCTTGCTAAATCCCACTCTAGCAATGAATCATATTTTCCACTCACATTTAATTACAATACATTTTATAATTCTTGTCGAAGTATGAAATTGTTGCGTTAGATAAACAAGTGATCAATGTATCTTTTGAAAAATAAATAAAATATTAGGTGAATAATAATTTCAAAGAATTAATGTTTATTGTATTAACTTAGATAAAAAAATACATCCTAAAACGGTCAATAACTTATTACGTATATTAAAACACGTATTTAAAATATAAATGCTAAATATAGAAGTACTTCAAATATATCTATTTTAACGCCTATCTAACATTTGTTGTGTAAATAAAAGATAAAATTGAGATATATAATAATTTATTTGGATTATGTGCACATTCAATACATATTTGTTTTTCATTAGCAACGTGGAACATTTATAGACACTGAAAATTACTGTGAATGTTTTTTTTTGGAAAACCATTGTTAATTTAACAAAAATAAATATTAAAAATGTTTTTAATATTAATTGTATGTACTTTAATTCTGTTGTATTTTTATACAACAAGAAACTATAACTATTGGAAAAATAAAGGTGTACCTTATAAAAAACCGTGGCCTTTACTGGGAACAAGAGCCGATGAATTTTTAAGACTTACGCGCCCTACAGATAGTGTTGTTGATTTATATAATTACTGTCCAAATGAACCGTAAGTATTTATTAAAATTAAACCAGAATTTGAAAAAAATATTGTGTTAATTATTTTGAAGAATTATATTTAATATTATGAAGAATGAATTTTCTTCAATAGTACTTTAATTGTATTCAAAATATAATTTATAAGATAATAATATTTTGTTAACATTTATATTTTTAATATTTAAACCATAACATAACTTTTGAAAACGAAATATATGTATATATATATATAAATGTGTATGTGCTTATGAACTACCTTATTGCGGCTGATCCAAACAAAGTACAAATATAATAATTGTTTAACACAAAACTACTGTTTCTTTAACATTTTGTATGATTCACAATTGAATAATAACATTTACTAATTAAATCTATCTTAAAAAGATCATCCCGTTTAAACGAAATATTATTTATTAAATATTTAAGATATTAGTTTATAAACCTAGTTTAGGTTTCATATATTTTTGTTATTTGCGTTTCAAGGCAGTTTCTGATAATAGTTTGTGTTAGTAATTGGAATTAATTTTATAAATTATTTTCTTTTAAATGATAAGTTTAGTGTGCAATTTATAATCCATGTGAAAGTTTTTTATATTGATTTTGAGGTGATAACGAAATGCTAATTATTATTTCGATGCAGTTAATTTTTCAATCAATTTTTTATTTTATTATATTTTATTTATTATTATTATGTATATATATATATTATTTATTATTATATATTATTTTTACGTTTGAGTCGAAAAAGTTTATTGTACTATATATTTTCACTATATGTTTTCTATAATTTTAGTTTAACATTATTATCTTAATTCATCTTAACTCTAAACATTATTAGTATAATAATCAATAATCAGTATAAATACTATCTCAAGTACTTAGAGTTCTCTTAAATGATAAAGAATGATTCTTTTTTCAAAAAAAGATTTATGATTATGTAATAGAATCACTTAATGTTTACAAGATTTTAAATTTAATGTTATATATATATATATATATATATATATATATATATATAATATATTTATATATATATATATATATATATATATATATATATATGTATATATTTATAAATTAAGGAAGAGAGAAAGTGAGAACTGAAAAATTATGGCTTACATACACCTCAAAATTATTTTATACTAATAAACAGAATGTCGAATTTTTGTTTTCTTTGATCAATATACATATTATATAATTAAGCATTATGTTTTACTTTAACCGATGAAAAAAATTTGATGAAAAGATGTGTACAAAGAGTACACATATTTTATCAAAATATTCTAACATTTATTATTAATTTTGATTTCATTTATATGCATTTTGATAACGATGCTACTATCTTCATAGTGTAAAAAAATTTGTTTTTTAATTTGTTTATGGTGTGTAGAGAATCATTCATTTGTTAAAAAGAATTAAGCTACCTTGAAAAAATTTAGAATTCTATTACAAAGAATTTTATTTATAATTTATAGTGTATTGGGGCTTTACTCTTTTCAAGAACCAGTTCTTATGTTAAGAGATCCGGAATTGATTAAACAAATTACTGTTAAAAACTTTGATCATTTTACGGACCATACATCATTTACATCTGAAAGTTCTCTTGATAAAATTTTCTCTAAAAATCTTTTTGCATTAAAAGGTAGATCTATATTTTAAGTTTATAATTATATTCTACAATTTTAAATAATAATGATATATAATGAACCAATTTTAATAATTTATCATTCAAATATAGTAGAAATACAAAACTAAATAAAAAATATATTTTAGGAAAAAAATGGCGAGAAATGCGTGCAACTCTGAGTCCTGCTTTTACGGGCAACAAAATGAAAATGATGTTCGAGCTTATGTCTAAATGTGGTGAACAAATGACCAATCATTACATAAAATTGTCTCAGCAACAAGAAGGAAAACCGCTGGAAGTCGAAATGAAGGATATGTTTACACATTTTACAAACGATGTAATAGCCACTACCGCTTTTGGTATCGAAATTAATTCGTTTAATGAAGGAGATCACGAGTTTTTCAAATATGGTAAATCTATGTCTCAGTTCAGTGCAACAAGATTTATGATATGTTTATTATTTCCAAAAGTTATGAAAGTAAGTAATATTTAGTTCCCTAAAACAATCATTTTAGTAAATAAATTAAATATTAAATAGTTTTCATGATGTATATAATTTACTAAATTTCAACTGATTATAATTCGATATTAAACGATAGATTAATTAAGATAATTTCACGATATAAATATTTCATATTCTAAGAATTGTATATTTTAGTGGCTGAATCAAGGCCTATTGGCAAAAACACCTACTTTATATTTTCAAAAAATTATTCAAGATAACGTGAGAGAACGAGAAGAAAAATCAATTATAAGAAATGATGCAATTCATTTATTAATGCAAGCAAGGAAAGGCATATTACAAGTTGATAATGTTGAAGTTGAAGAAACAGGATTTGCTACTGTTGTCGAGGATAATTCTGGAATAGCAGAACAGAAAAATAAGTTTGGTATGTAAATTGGATGTATTAAATTTGTATTTGTATATATATATATATATATATATATATATTTACATATAGTTATATATTTACATATAGTTATATATATATATATATATATATATATAATTACACAAATTAAAAATAACTTAGTAAATTTTTGATAAAAAGTCAAAATATAATTATGAAAATAGATTTGGTCATTTATTCAATATTCTAATAATATAAACATTTAATATTCTCCTGATAATAATTAATTTATTATTTTTTTTTAATTTAAATGAATTTTTTGGTTAAATGAAAATTATATTATATTTCCTTACCCGCCCTTCTTAATAGTTTTAGGTTTAGATTATATTGATTGATATAATCTTAGTATTAACAGTATAGATTTTTTTAATTACATCAGTTGTTATTCCACAGTTTAAAAGAAAATCTGATTCATGTTAATTATTATTAAATTGCCTTATTTATTATCAAAAACTGAAAAATCATTTAAATGAAGTGGATAACGATCTTCTTGGCTATGCTATTTACCTATAACGTTAAGAGATTGATTTTACAGTTTGAATTTGACATATCAAACTGTGTAAGATTATATAGTGAACAGACAACCAAAATGATGAAGAAATATTTATTTTTACATATACATATATAATTATTTTATTTAACATATTTTAATAATATGATTAAAATAATAAAGTTAAAACAATAGTTGTGACTAATAAAATTCTAAACTTTTAATTCTTCCTTTTTAATTTAGAAGACTAACATGTTTAATTTAAAGGACTCTTTTAATTTAGAAGTATTTTGCTTTAAAAAATTAACATGTTGTTTTTTATAGTCAATAATGTAATTTAAATATTTTCAACACCAGACAAGCTGTATGTTATTAGAATATGGTAATTTTTATAACCGCATTAATTTATTCGTGGAAATCAAATTGGAAATTACTAATTTATTCTTACAATTTCATAGTAAATTCTTATGAAATTTTATCATTTAAATAATCCATTTAATAATCAATTGATCATTTTTAATTTCCAATTTTTTGATAATCTTCGGTTTATTTGAAATATAAGTAAAGTATTACCATCAACATTTTAATTGACTAAATTTTATATGTAAATGCACTTTAAATTTATATTTCATACATTTATTTCAGATTTTACAATGGACGATATTGTGGCACAAGCTATTTTATTCTTTGCTGCTGGTTTTGAAACTGCTTCTACCTCATTGTCATTTACTGCATATGAATTAGGAATCAATCCAGATGTACAAAAAACTCTTCAAAATGAAATCGATGCTGCTTTAGAAAAATGTAATGGAAAAATCAATTATGGGACACTGTTGAAAATGAAATATTTGGATATGGTTATATCAGGTACCAATTAAATCAATATTATATTTATTTATCTTTAAAAAGTAAGTTCTCTATTGTTATTAATTACTAATTAATTATATTTATATGGTTTAAAACAACATTTGTATCGTTTCATACTTTCATTTATTTTTAAACTGAAACCGATGTTTATTTAAAACAGTAGTCTCAATAATTGTAAATCAAATTGATTATAAATTAAAGAAAAAAGTTACGAATAGCTTTTTTTTAACTTAGAAATCAAAATTTTGAATGAAAAAAAATTCCCTCTCAGAATATTATTATTATATAGTTATAATTATTTTTAAATTTTACGTTTAATTATGTTTACGAAATAAAATCTTTTATATATATTTAGTCTCTTTCTTTTAATCATCAATAGTTTTATATTATTATGCGAATAAAGTTTATTAATCGAAGATTTAATATATATTTAATATAATTTGTAAAAAAAATATGTATAAATTGATCATACTCTTTTAGAATCATTGCGTAAATGGCCTCCTGCGTTTGCAATAGAGCGAGTTTGTACAAAATCATTTTTATTGGAAACCCCTGAAAGATACATTAAAATTAAAGAAGGTGTGACGATGTTTATTCCATGTTATGCCATCCATCATGATCCAAAATATTTCCCGGAACCGGAATATTTTAATCCCGAACGTTTCTCAGATGAAAATAAAGGAAATATTAATACATATACGTATATGCCTTTTGGACTCGGTCCAAGAGCTTGTATTGGTAAGAATATTTTTAATTTTAATTGTTATCTCCATTATTTATACGACTAATAAATTAAATTGATCATATTTTCTTTTTATCGAAAGATAATTTATATATTACAGGTTGTGTTTCTGTACATATAATGAATGTACATTTGAATAATTTAAAAAATATATTATTTTAATTTGACGTTCCAAATTAACTTGGTATTTTTCTAATATAATAATTAGCTAAATATTTTTTATAATTATAATGTTTTTATAATTATTTAGTTTTTGTTATTCCCTTGGTATTTATAACTAATGATAAAAATATCTTTTAAAAATTATGAAATTTTACTTAAGATTTTTTGTTCTGGTTTATAGGTTCAAGATTTGCTCTTATTGAGACAAAACTTGCTATATTTCATATATTATCGAAATTTGATATCGTCGTAATCGAAAAAACAAGTATTCCTGTGAAAATTCTAAAAAACCCTGTAAGGTTAGCATCAGAAGATGGATTTTGGTTTGGACTTCAGCCTAGAAAATAAGCTTAATACTATTAAAAATTAATGAAAACTCTTCAGCAACGCAATTTGTTGTATAATGTGTTTGTTTTAATATATATATATATACACGTCATTTAAATTTTATATTAAAATAATAAAAATAAAACAAATATTTAAAAATTAATTGTACTTTTTTTGTTTATTTTATGAAGCAGTTGTAATGAAGTCTATGAGACGCACGCTTTAATTTAATATTTAAAATTTAACGTTTTCTAAAGATGAAAAAATGATTTATTTTCGTTTAATTGTGATTAAATTTCAACAAACATTGTTTAATAAAATGTACTTGTGAAAAATAAAATAATCCAATAATTGATTTTTAAATTTATTGAAATCACTGTTGTTATATGAATATATTTTTACTAAATGTTTAATTTATTATATTAGAGAATTTTAACAACAGTAAGAAGATATTTTCGTGAGTACACATAATCTGTTGTGGCTAAACTATCAAAAGAAGTTCATGAAAAACATTTCATGTCTTAGTGCAAATCTTTGATCTACAAGAGCATCAGATTATTCAAGAAAATAGAGTCATCAAGGTGTACCAGGTGAACAGAGTATAAAACAGAATAAGATTTGAATTTTTTTTAATCATACACGTTTGAGATATATCTGCTAATGTTATTTATATATTTATTTACCTATTTTCCTTACTTTACAAGAAATGTGCGCTTATATTGAAAGAAAAAATATACCAATTGCTAAAATAAATCTTATTTAAAACAATTTCATTTCCAAATACATACAGAGTTCTAGATATATTAAGAATACAAAAGGAAATTTATCACAGAAGTAATTATTGAAAAATAGGTAAATGAAGGAAAAATATTCTTTAATATAAAATACTCATGATTCAGAAACTAGAATAGCAATTTATAAAGAATATTGTATTTTTACGATCTAAAAAATGAATATTTAAACCGAACAAAATATAAACTTTCATTTTTTTAATATTTGTATAACTTTTTTATAAAAATAAATGTAAAGAAATATTGAAAATTGCATTTTAATTATTTTCATATGCATTAGAAAATTTCACTAATGTTTATTCAATATATTTTGTCGCTTTTTTATTTTTATCTACACAAAAATCAAATGTTAAAGTTCTATTTACTTCATATTTCGCTAGTAATTTTAAACTTAATATAATTTTCATTTTCGATAGTAATCTACAAATTTATTATACAATATAATTTACAACTTTGTACGTAAATTCTATATATCACAATATTTCATTTCGTAACTTCATAATGACTTTACATATCTGTTATGTTTGAGTTTCGTGTATTGATTTTATTCACTTAATATATTATTATAAGGATATTTATATATATATATATATATATATATATATATATATATATATATATATATATATATATATATATATGCGTACGTATGAACCAGTTTTGTTTTTGTTAGAAAGGCAAATCAAGATGTTAATCTAAATTGTTTTAGTAGATAGCGAATATTTCTATGCCCTTCGCAACGATATTATAATTCCGTTTGCATTTGTAACAGGGTAGGGAATCCAAGAGCGAGTTTATATATCAAGTTGATCATCAAAGTATCTGGAGACTTGTTTAAACTTCGTTCGTTGACACTGTCATGCGTCAGTGAAGGAATGAAAATGCACAGAATGACGAATAATATAATTTATTCTTTTAACTTTGACAGATTTTTCATATTTATATTTTCGAAACATACTAAAGTAGCATACATATAACAATATGTAAAAAGATATGTAATTAAATAAGAGAGAGATATTTGAAAAATAAAAATACATTAATATTATACTTTTTACACGTATTAAAAGAAAAATTAAATTCAATATTTTCAATTAAGTGACACTAAATAGTATAAAAACTTGTCTAAATCTATAACTTTTGAAATTAAACAAAAAAATCAAATGATTTTCAACACATTGCAACTGGAAGTGCTTGAATAAAATTTAAAGTACAATGATAATAAAAATATAGATAATTTATAAGAATTGTAAAAGAAATTAATATTCGTTGAAATTAGTCAATATATTTAAGATTAACAAGTCAAAATATGAACCATATCTTGTTAATTTTGTTGTCATTTATAATACAAGTGCTAGATAAGGATGCGTAAAAAAAATTCAATGACAAATATATTAAACAGATACAATTACTATTAATCAAGTCATGTTTTTGTTGTTGATGTATACACTTTTTGACACACAGCTTTGTTAATATTTAAATATTTATAAGTAAATAAAATAAAGATCGTGTTTTCTATAGACTCATATAGAAGGTTTTAAAAATGATAGTACTGGTGTTAATTTTGTGTACGTTGTTAGCATTGTATTTTTATTCAATCAGAAATTTTAATTATTGGAAAAACAGAGGAGTACCATTTAAAAAACCATGGCCGTTTTTTGGCACAAGTGGTTCAGATTTTTTAAAACTAATTGCACCAACAGACAGTATTATTAAATCTTATAATTTACACCCGAAGGAAAGGTTTGTACTTTATTTGATTTAATTAAATATGTTAACAAATTTATTTGTATTAAAATATCAAAAAATTCAAAATTTCTATACAAATTATCATTTTAGATATTAGAATATTAAAAATGACTTAGTTTTAAATTTTCAGATAATATATATAAAAAAAATCAATGTGGTCTTGAAATATATATATATATATATATATATATATATATATATATATATATATATATATATTAAATAATTTAATTGAATTTCAAGCTACATCTCAATTAATTACTAAATAGACTACATTTTTTTATTAATGTTTATTTTTTTATATTAAATTTATTTTTACACTTTTCTGTGCATTAATTACTACCATTTTACTTTCAAAATTATATTTTTCTAGAAATTATGCATACTTGTTTGTATTTTCTTATCAATATTTAAAGTCATACAAACATGATATTTGTTAAATGTAAAATTTATAAAACTACTTATGATAAAAATTATTTACAAAATATTTTCATGTTTGATATAGATAATTTTACTTTTGTTAAATATTAAAAATATAAAATAAAGATCAAATACTTATCAAGAATTAAATTATTTAATATTTCTAGAGTTTTAGGATTATTTCTTTTCCAAAAACCAGCATTTATGATAAAAGATCCAGAACTAATTAAACAAGTTGCAGTGAAATTTTTCGATCACTTTACGGATCATACAATATTTATAGCTACTACTGAAGTCGATTCTATTTTTTTTAAAAACTTATTTGCATTAAAAGGTAAATATATATCTAAATTATTTTTTTACTTTGAAATAATTCATAATTTTATAATTATCTATTAACGTAGTAATAAATAGTTTAGATTTAAGATAAAATAATTTATTATTTTAAATTATTAAGCCTTCCTTTCTAATAAATAAAAAACAATTATGTAATAATGTAATATAATCGAAAATAAAATATTAACTTATAGGTACATAAAGTTTTCATTTCAATATATTTGATTTTCTAAAAAAATAATACATATACAAACAGTAGTAAAATATATATATCGGTAAATTCAAGAACTTTCAAATTTAAATATGTTTAGAAGAAAGCTAAATCATTAACAATATCTAGAAAGATTACAATAAACTACTTTTTTATATTATAAGTATTATCGTTTTCACAACTTTAAAATCATATTTGTTTCTCCTTAATATGAAAATGTCATATCGAATATAACGTCATATTTTAGGTAAAAAATGGCGAGAAATGCGATCTACTTTGAGCCCTGCTTTTACGAGAAGCAAGATGAAAATGATGTTCGATCTTATCTGTGAATGTGGCGAACAAATGGTCAATCATTTCTTGAAATTGTCCAAAGAACAAGGGGGAAAAACATTAGATATTGAAATGAAGAATATGTTCACACATTTTGCGACCGATGTAATAGCTACTACTGCTTTTGGTATCAATGTCGATTCATTTAAGGAAAATAACCATGAATTTTTCAAAAATGGAAAAATTATTTCTCAGTTCAGTTCAATACGAGTAACGTTAATCACATTTTTTCCAAAAATCATGCAAGCAAGTATAATTCAATTTCTATTAACGATATATTATTTTAAAAATATAATTTCGTTTTACTTAAATATTTATGTAGGTATTATTAGCCGATATGAGACTAAATTTCATTTTTTTAAAATACTAGTGGTTGAAAGAAGGTATGATTCCATCAAAACCTGGATATTATTTCAAAAAACTTATTGAAAATAATTTAAAAGAGCGTGAAGAAAAATCAATCATTCGAAACGATGTAATACATCTTCTCATGCAAGCTAGAAAAGGTATATTACAAGAAGAAAAAAATGAGACTGAAGAAGCAGAATTTGCTACTGTGATTGAAGAAACATCTGGCATGGCAGAAAAGAAACAAAAATATGGTATTAAATTCTCATATTATTAATTGAACATTAAACCACTCGAATATGTTATTTATCTGAAAGTATTTTATATATAAATTCATAAAATATATTTCATATATGTTTTCAAGTACTTGTATAAAAATAAAATATTTTTGTTTAAACTATGTATATATATATATATGAATCTCTTGCAAAAGTTTTTATAGTCATGTAGGTGTATTCAAAATTATAATATTTAAAATTTTGCTTAAAGTGTTATCAGTAATTTTTAATTTTTCACTTAAAATATATACTTCAACGTTTACAAATATGTAAATCATTATATTTTTAATTTAACATATATTCTGTATTTTAAATTTATATTCAATTTAATATTTTTTTTAATGGAAACGTCTATGATTGTGTATAATGGAGTTAATTTATATTTCAGAATATCTATACTTAATATATATATATATATATATATATATATATAAAATTATTGATTTTTTAAAGGTTTATTAAGGTTAATTTCCCAAACAAATTGACATTTTTATATGTTAAAAAATTTGAATAATATCTAACTCAATTTAATTTAATATATTTATACTATATATATATATATATATATATATATATATATATATATATGTGTGTGTGTGTGTGTGTGTGTGTGTGTGTGTGTGTGAACATGCGTATATATGAGTAAGTAACTATATATATATATATATATATATATATATATATATATATATATATATATATATATATACTGAATATAATATTTATTTTAAAATAATGTTGGGTGAGTGTATGTAAGCATTCAAATCAATTGGAATTTATTTCTTCGAAACTAAAGTTTACCCACATATTTGTTTTAGTTTTGTCGAGTATTAATTTTTATTTTATAATAAATTTTTACTTATTGCACTGACATTCCCGAAAAAATATGATGATTTGACAGGAAATGAATGTAATGAAGGTATGTGTATAAAGACAAGTTTAAATGTGATAATAAATGAATACTAACTTGAGAAAAAAGACATCACATGCTCATAGATAATTTAGGAAGCGTATATATAATAGTTAAAAATACCATAACTCTAATCAATCTTTATATATAATAATCGAAAAATAAGTACAAGAATAAATAGTCTATTTATAATGGTTAATATTTTAAACATTATTTTTAATATATTTTTTTCTAGATTTTACAACTGAAGATATAATTGCACAGACTATGATATTTTTCATTGCTGGATTTGAAACAATATCTACTGTGTTGTCATTTACAATTTATGAATTAACAATAAATCCTGATTGTCAAAAAATTCTTCAGGAGGAAATTGATTCAACACTGGAGCAATGTCACGGAAAAATCACTTATGATTATCTTTGTAAAATGAAATACCTAGACATGGTGATATCAGGTACATTATCTATCTACACGCGCATACAAATACATACATATATATATATATATATATATATATATGTATATACATTACTTAATATTTCATTTAGAATCACTACGTCAATGGAGTCCTTGTGTAACAATTGATCGTATTTGTACAAAAGATTTTATTTTGGAAACACCTGAAAGGTACATTAAATTACAAGAAGGCACTTCAGTTGTTTTTCCAGCATATGCTTTGCATCATGATCCAAAATACTTTCCTGATCCATTTCGTTTTGTCCCAGAACGTTTTTCTGAGGAAAATAGGGAACATATTAATCCGTATACGTATATGCCTTTTGGACTTGGTCGAAGAGCATGTGTCGGTAAGTAAATATAAGAAATCAATATTTTTCTTATAAAAAAGCTTATAATGAAAAAAATAATTAGATAGAATATCAAAAGATATATAATTAATTATTTTTGAACTAGGGTTTTAGTTAGTTATATTATATGGAATAAATATTATATTATATATATATATATATATATTTATATTAAAAAAATCATATTTTGTATTAAATAATTTATAATACTTTTTCATTTTAGCATCAAGATTTGCTCTTATGGAAACCAAAGTTGCTATATTTTATATTTTAGCTAAATTCGATCTTATTGTAATAGATAAAACAGATATTCCTTTGAAAATCAGGAAAGATATTGTTAGGCTAGAATCTGTAAATGGTATTTGGATAGGATTAAAACCAAGGAAAAATAATTAAATATTTATGTATATCTTTTCTATATGAAGATCATAAATATTTTAGTACATTTTGTTATAAAAATATTCATAAAAAAATATATAAATTTATATATATATATATATATATATATATATTGAAATACTTTTGTATATGTATTTTGTTATTGTATTTGATTTATTAGCTATACAGGTTTTATTATTTTGTAAGTAATTATTTCAAAAGACTAATATTTAATTAAAAATGTATTATTATTTTATACTTTAATTTTATTTATATATAATTTCATTTTTAAATTTGGCTCAGTGATGGATTTTTGTTCTCTATAATCGATTTGAATATTTGTTACCAATAAGCAGTTTAAGCCAAATTGTGAGATAAAAATCTAATTAGTTAACAAATTGTAAAAAATAATAACTGAGTTGAGGTTTACAAGCGAATAAGTGAAATGGTAATGCATTAATTAGTTCATAGATCAACAATCAATTAAATTATATTAATTTTTAATCATATTCTATAGTTTCCTCAAAAATGTTCAAGTGTAAATAATTATATATATATATATATATATATATATATATATATATATATATTATAGTAAGGAAGTTAATAAACTTTCTAATAGAAGACGAAAAAACATATAAAATAAAAACTACATTTGTAATATTTACTAAAATCCTTGATATTACTATCAAATTTTTAGTAACTTATTATTGGCCTATGAGTTAACCGACGCGTCTAGAATATTTTTATTTATTTTTGTTATTTCCAAAATAATACCTTTTTATTGTAATCGTGAATAATTAAAGTTCATATTCATATAAAAAAGATGTACATATTTTCTTTACCTTTGCGTTATTTTCATATTTTTTATATTTAAATATAAAATTAATAGTATGATTATTGTTTATGTTTTCAAATTAATTTTAACTGTTGAAAAAATAAGTTTTTCTGCAGTTATATTTCAATAATGTAGCCAAAGTTATCAAATTATAGTAATTCGTAAAAAAGTTAATCAATAATAATAATAATGGAACCAAATCATTAAATCATCATATATAGAACGTGTAATTTAAATTGTTTGTCATAATTTTGTACATTTCAGTGTATAAAAAAATTAATTACCTTTTAATCCTATTTATTTTTATTTCTAACGACAATTATTTACACATTACTTTATTTAAATCGTTAATATTTCTTAATATTATTTAGTATTAAATAATTATTAAATTAATAAACTACATTTGCTTTGTATCGAGATTTGAATATGACCATATTATTTTGTATTTAGATCAGTATTCACATTCTTTCCTTAATTGTATCCATTATGAATGAATTAATTTCTAGTGAAATTATAACATACAATATTATAATTAATATAACAGATGAATAAATTGATACATTAAAGGTAAAAATGGAGAGATATGCGAGTCACTTTGAGTCCTACTTTTATAAGGAGTAAGTTGAAAATGATGTCCAACCTTATCTCTAAATGGGGTGAACAAATGACCAATCATTTCGTAAAAATGTTCCTGGTAAGAGAAGAAAAACCTTCGGATATTGAAATGAAGGATATTTTCACACATTTCATAAACAACGTAATAGCCACGACCGCTTTCGGTATTAATGTCGCTTCGTTTAATGAATGTGACCATGAATTTTTCAGAAATGCTCAAATTATTTCACAAATCATTGAAATAAGATTTATACTAATTGAAATATTAAGAAAAATATTTAAACATTTATAAAATAAATATATAAAAAAAATATTAAATTTGCATTTTGTAAATTGCTAATTATTTTTTATTTTGTACATTCAGTGGTTAAAACAATGATTTTTCCATTAAAGTCTATATTATATTTTAAAAATATCGAGATAGAGTAATTGAATAAAAATCTATGAAAGATGTTAGATGAACTTTTACTGCAAAAAAAGTATAATAAAAATTGAACTGAAGAAGAAAATTTTCAATTTTTAAACACACGTCTGGAATATTAGAACAGAAAGAGAAATAAGGTATATAACATATTTATTACACACACTTTATTAAGATATAAATTAAAAAATCAGGTGACACCAATTTAGTTCTTCCTAATTTATTTCATACTAATTTATTTTCATAATTGTAATAAAAAATATTAAAAAGTAATAAAACACCCATAAAATTATTATTAAAAAGTAATAAAAAAATTGGATAATATATTACTTTCTATTTTAAATCAAATTATTTTATTCAGTTACTTCTTATAGATTACGTTAACATTACATTAATATTTAATATATTAAACTTTTAAATTCGATAAAAACGCAAATAAATAATGAAACAATTATTAAATTATGATTTTGTTCCGATTTTACTAACGATGAAGTAATATTATAAAGTATTACGTTATTTGTAACCGTATCTGAAACATCTTCAACAATATTGAGATTTACAGTGTATGAACTAGTAGTAAATATAGATATACAAAAAAAAATATAAGTACAAGATTGATAAGTTAAAAGCAGAAATTGATTCAACTTTACTAAGCTGCAACGGAAAAAATAACAAATCTCTTTCGTAAATGAAATATTTAGATATATTTTAATCAGGTATTCAATTAAATTTAATTGACTGATATTAAACGTGTATATGCTATCAAATATTTATTAAATAATAATTTTTAAAAAATATATAGTATAAATAAATTAACATTGTTTTATTTTCAAATAGTCACGTTAATGATCTCCTTGTAGTAGAATCGCTGGAGTTTTCACAAAAGATTTTATTTTAGAAACGCCTGAAAGAGATATGAAATTTGAAAAAGGTGTGACCATTATAATTCGAGCTCATGACCTACATCATGATCCAAAATATTTCAATGATCCGTATCGTTTTGACACAAAACGATTTTCTATTGAAAATAAAGAAAATATTTATCCATGCAAATATATGCCATTTGGACTTGGTCCAAGAGCATGTATTGGTAAGTAAATATAGGTAAAAATACTGATGTACATTTCTAAGGCGTATCTTGTCACTTAGCCTTAAAATACTGCTATTTCACTATAAATCAAACTTTTTTTATTCAGGAGAGTATTTTTTTTTACGTATAGAAATAAATCTTTTTTGTATTTATTCGTGTAGAGAATAAGTCAGTGTCTTGTTTATATCAAATTAGGCATAATATCATTTTATAAATAATAAATAAAACATTTTGATTCTAGATATAACTATTATTTTACTTTCAGTTTGAGGATTTGCTATCATGGACACAACAAGAACAGCAATATTTCAAATTTTAACAAAATTTGATTAATTTGTAACAGAGAAAACAGTCATTTCTTTAGAAATAAATTCGAATATTATTAAGTTAGAACTTAACATGGATTTTAACTGGAACTCAACCAAAGAAATTTGCTCTAGTTACTGTTAGTATATTTTTTTATACAAAACAGTATAAATACTAAAAACAATTAATAAGATGGTTCTTTTGTACTAAATTTGAACCAAAGTATATTTGGTTTTTAATGATTTCTATTTACGAAGCGAATCCTTTTATTATCTTTGTAAATTTATCCTAATCTTCAAATCTAAGTTGGTGGAATATATTAAATTATTTAGTGCATTTATTCAATAGTAAATTCTTTTAAATACTCTATTTTTTATCATATAATATCTATAGTTGATAGCTATTAAAAATAGATTTTTTTTAAGTTTGATAATTATAAGTTTGTTTTATATTTTTTATAAATAATGTTTAAATTGTTAGTTTTTTAATATATCATAAAATTTAATATGAGCTTATATGCCGTCTAAAATTATTAAGAGATCTATATGAATCATTTTATGTAGATATACATTCTTGTGATTTTAAATAGAATCTTTTTAATCTGAGTACAGTTGCAAATATAATAATTTATATATGAATATAATATATTACAACAAGTAATTTGAAACAACCGTTCACATTGAGAATGTACAAGATTACTAATAGTAATGGCGGGTAGAAATAGTATCAACTGTACTACTGTAACAGTGTATCGTGTTAAATTCCTCACTCGTTACATAGTAAAATCTCATAGTGGCCACTTGGGTATAACGGAACGGTAGTGTGAAAATCTCAAGGGCGATAAGCCTCATTTCTAACTTATGGTTAACTGTAACATGGGTCAGAGTGACACATTCAGGCAGTCAGTGCACTGTTACGTATTATACAACGAGGCATGATTGTAGAAGGTATGAAATTGTACAGTGGTAGCATTAAAATGGAGTAGAAGAGGCAAAAACTAGTAAAATAAATAAAACAGTTTATCCAATGCAATTGAAATTTGAAAATATAAAATTCTTTTTTTACCAAATATATTTTATTAATTCTTCCAAAGTTGTGTTATAATTTAGTATATATTACACTATTGAAATACTTCTTACCCAATTTTCGTTGTATAATATTTATGTATATTTATGTTTTCTCAATGAAAAAATGACTAAGATTATATAAAACAGAACGTTGATTTAAATTTTTTAAAAAAATTATAAGACTGAAGTAAGTATTATAAACTTGGTGAAAATTTTAGTTATCAAATATATTTTGTACATGATACAATATGATAGTAATAATTGTATATTAATAACACTATTCTGGCTATTGTTACTTACAAATTTCGATATTTTACGTACCTTTTTAGATAATGACTTAATAAATTTATTAGCAAGTATATTATTGCTAAAAATAAAAATACGTTTTCTCTTATAAAATTAAATATATGATTAACTAATTTTATTAAATATCTGCGAAATTGTTAAATATCTTTACTTCGAATAACAATTTTAGATAAAAACAGAAAAATTATACAATGTTAGAGCTTGGGTACACAAAAAGCTGAGAAATCATAATTATTAGGTTTTCTGATAGAAATTTTCTGGTGGACACTTAAGAATGAAAATAATTCGTCTAACATAAAATTTTGAATATTTTTGTATATCATAATGTTTTTATTGATAACATATTTATAATAATTAATCTTGGATCACATTATTCATCTTGGATCACATTAAAAAATAGTACTATATTAATATAATTGAAAAATGTATAAGTTTTTAATATTATTTAACTTATTTACAAATATTAGTTTTTTCAATGGTCTAATAAGAATGGTAATGTATTTTAAAGCTATATTTCATACGTTCTCTTTATATTGTAATTTATTTATATTATTTTATTACTACGTTTTCTGTACTTTAATGAAATTTTATGCACTTGTAGCATCTTCAGATCGGTTGATATTCTTGAATTACTTTTATATTTAGTGCAGAATATTGACCTTCAGTTAAACAGTCAACTTTTTACAATAAATGAAAAAAAATCCTAAAAACACGAGTATGAAAATGAAGTAAGTACTGAAACTAATCGTAGAAAACTACAATAAATATTATCTTTTGAAAGAACACAATATCGATAATATTTTTATAATATTTTAAATAAACTTTCCATTATTCAATAACAGTTATTGATTTCAAACCGTATTATTATTTTATGTAAACTTTCAAAAACTATATTACATTTAACATAAAAGCTTATATTAATAAAATAATATTTTTTTCTATTGAATCTTAACACTTTATCAGCTAAGATAAAGAAAAGAAAATTTAAAAAATCTAAACTAAATTTGTTAAATATATTGTACATAAAACTACCATAAGTGAAATACCATAGATCTTTTTTTTAACGAAAGATGGAAACAGTCATTAGCTGTTTTTATTCATATCTAAAGAAGTTCTTTTTAAAATTTTATAATTTCTAATTAAATAATTTCAACAATAATTCTATTAATGGTGCAATAAAGCACACTTTTCAATAAAAATATCCATTTGTGTATTATGTAGATATAATTAAATTATCTTTGACAAATTGTGATTTATTTTTCATATATCTTGAATAAATATTTTAATAATACATAATAAATAAAAATATTTTTCATTGGTTAATAATTTTATGATAATAATTAAATCTAATTTAAATTTCTAAATATTTCTTAAACCTACTAAGGTTAGCTAAGTAAAGTTTTAAACCTACTAAGGTTAGCTAAGTAAAGTTTTAAAACTTGTAAGAAAATCCACAAAGTGTTCTTAAAACAGTAAATCGTAAGCACATAATAAAAAAGTATAAATTTATCGGAAATAAAAGCCTCCATTATCTACAAGTTAAATTATTTGAACAATAAACTTTCTATAAAAATATTCAAAATTAAATCAGATTTAGAGTGAAAACTATTTATATTTCGAATGAAATTCGTTTGTAATTGCACTTAAAAGTGACTTCGTGAATTCAAATGAATACAATTTTAAATAACTATTACAATAAAAAAGTAGACTTCATCACATCAAATTTAAAAAAAAAAACACTATTTTATATTTTTTTAGCACCAGATATTAGTTAACGTAAGACACTTTATTTAAATATTTCATAAATTAATTTTTAATACATGAATTATTATTTTTTTTAATTTTAATTTTTAATAAATGAATTAACATTGAAAAAAAATGCTATTGAATAAGGAATAACGTTACAAATAAGCTTAATATATATATATATAACTACACACACAAACATAAACTCGTTTTACACAAATTTTATGTTACATAAAGCAAACTATTAAATTGAAATAGGATGAGTAATATTTTGGTTTAACTAGATACCTTAACCAGACAATCATTTTGAGATTATCTTAGTACTTCAGAGAGTTTAATTCCCATTGGACAAGAAGCTTTCACATATAAATAGCAAATTCAAAATGGAGCAGCCTATAAATACAATTATACAAGGGTAATCACCTATAAATTTAATTTAATGTAGAGTGATATACAAATATGTTTCCTTTGTTTACTATTACAGACATACTAATAATAATAATATAAATATATATATATATATATAATTAAACATATACATACATATATATGTATTGTAAAAAAATGCAATTACTTTTTCTGTCAGTAAGGTCGGTGTGTTTATGTTGTGTAGAAGACGAGAATGTAAGTTATTAGCTTCTAAACACTTTATTTGCTGTTTATTTAGAACTATCGTAAGTACACACAGTAAATGAGTTCAAACAACTTGTATTTTGTTTGTTTTGCTTTAGAGAAAATTATATTATTTGCTTTTCTTAGTTGTGTATATATATATATATATATATATATATGAATATATAATATAACATACTCAGTTTTGAAAATAAATTAAGATTCATTTTTTCGTGCTGTAAATAGTTTTTTGACAGAAAATAATTAAGTAATTTTAAGACTTATAACATTATTTATCTCCTTATTTATTTAATTATATATAATTCTATTTAACTTGACTGTCAATAAGGTAACTATATGGTTAATAAAATAAATAAAATCATTTTCTTTTTTTAATTATTCTAATTTATAATTCAAAATGATTTTTAATTTGTGTTATATTTCTCAAGAAATTAAATAAAAGAATAATATTTTATAATAATTATAATATAAATACCAAATTCTTATATTTTTTATGAAATTAAGTATTAAATAATTTTAAAATGTTTATAGACTGATTTATTTTCGATCATATATAAAAAGAAATGATATTAAATTATAAAATAATTCATTGGGTATATAAATTTAGTACTTGATTAAATTCTGTAATCTTTATGATAACTACTGTGTTAATCTTGAAGCTCAGACATGAGATGGTTTCCATTAAGGTTTGAACTTTTATCATCTTGATGTTTTTTTATTGAGTTCAAAATGTGTCATGAAATACACGATCAAAATTGGTAGTAGAAAAACGCACTTATACTTTTACTTGGCCTCCAATATTTCCATCGAGTGATAAATGGTAAGTAAACAAGAAAATTTTTATTATAAAAGTAAAATGTTGATTTATAAAAACAGATTGTTTTATAAATTATTTATTATTAATTTTTAGTAAAGAGTCTACTAAATATATTATCTTTATTTTATAAAGCAAATAATAAAAAAAATGTTTAAATTAAAAATATACTGAAGGATTTAGGTTAAAGCATTATTTTATTCATAATATAATTACTTTACAGGAATTTCACATAAAGTATTATACTTAAATCTCACAATAGTTTATACGAATAAATAAATGAATATTAACAAAAATTTGAAAGAATTAGTGATAAATCTTAAGAACTATTTAAAGGCAATTTGAATTATGATTTTTACTGGATATTTAATCTAATACTAGTAATGTTTTTAATTTTTTGCGTTTTTTAATTAATAATATACCGGTTTCTAAATTTTACGCATTAATTTTTAATTTTCATTTAAAAATCTAACCTAATTCATTCAAATTAATATTTACAAAAAGTAATATTTCGGTGTCATATCATTATTTGTATGTATATACGCATATATATATATATATACATATACACATATATATATATATACATATACACATATACATATATATATATATATATATATATGAAAGATGGTATAGTTTTCACACGACTTTAATTGAAATATAAAGTATATGAACAACAACACGAATGTAATAATATGCTTTTTGTATAGTCAACTGTTATAACACAAGAGTACCCTCTTTTAGAAAATATTTCAAAGGAAAATCTGTATTTATGAGAGAATCTACATATTGTTTATTAATATTGTATTAACAACAGATGACTATTTATTATTTCATTAATAACGAAATGAAATAATTATTAAATTCCGTTTAGATTTCTTAAAATTATATACGAAAATTCTTATTTCTTTGCACAGAGATATCAACTGTTAAAAGAATGTTACTAATTTTATTGCCAAAAAATATGATTTGTAAATTATATGCATGTTATCTTAAACTAACTTGTATTCTATATTTTTGCTTCAAAATGTATAAGTAAAATAGTGTTTTTAAAAATAATAAGAATTTTGTTTCCCAAAAATGAAAGTAAATGTTGAAAAATTGATAATTATAGTTTGTAGATTGGTAAAAAAAATAAAAATTAACAATTTTTTTTAAAAAAACTGTGTTCATACTTATAAGAAATTGATTTCACTCAATTATTCATCAATACATTATATAAAAAAATTAATTTGCAAATTTAGAAAACATTAATAATTATTTTTATAAATATATTTTTATAAATATATATATATATATATGTTGTATGTCATGTAGTTAAACAGAAAATTTTGTTTTTATGAAAAATAGAAATTATATTTATATTCTTATTATTATATAGAATAATAATGTATAAGCGTTTTAATTTTTCTTTTAAAAGGTAAAACATTATACATCATAAGAATTAATCTGTAAAGCTCATGAAAATGTTATTTAATATATCGTTACTTTATAAAACACGCACTAAGTTCATTTAATAATGTTTCATACAGTCGTTTATGTAAACTAAACAGGAAAAATATTGTCCTATAAACGTGTTGCACCCCAAAATGTGTTCATAAAAATGACGCCACTGTGCAAACAACAACACCATTTGCTAGTGACAGCTCATCGCGCGTTTCCAGTCGCTTATAGGGTGCGTTTTCCCTCACAAATTCTGAATCCTGTGCGGCACGTCAGCTTCCATGTTACGTGTAAGTATGAAGAGGGTATATACTTCATATGCGTCGGTATGCCGGAATTAAATCATTTTCCGTTTACCCGTAACGTTAATATTATGCAGCACGTGTATGCTTGATACGATATAGCGGTAAATTGTCTTTCCGTTTTAATAAAAACCCAAATGCTATCTAGAAAATGTTATTAAGTCATGTCCAGCTGCACAGACTGTATTTTATAAGTGAATTATTTAGATTATGTATTAAATGAAACGAGAGTGGATTAAATTAGACGAGCTAATTAAAGTTTTGCTTTAAGTATTTTAATTGTTTGTGTCGTGGCTTGGGAATCATATTCTCTGTATTGAAATACAGATCGATTAATTATTTAATTTTAATTGCGAAAACTCAACAAAATTTATGTGTCCAAATTTTAAGAAAAGTAGGTTTATAGTACAATGACAATAAATGAGTAGAATATTATTTGTGTACTTAATTGAAATATATAAATTATATGTAATTAGAAGAGAAATATTTTTTTTTACTTTACATGAAAAATATTACACTGGTTTTATAAACTAATATAGTATTAACATTCATTTATTTATATATATATATATATATATATATATATATATATATATATATTTAATGCTTTTAATTGCTTTTTCTATTAAATTAATTCAGTAAATTATTAATTATAAGAACATTTGTTAAGTATTTAAATAAAATAATCATTAATAATAATAACTAACATTGTTTTGAATACATAAATAGATTTCGATCTAAATATTCAATTTTATTCTTTAATTTAAGTCTACTAATATTTTTTCCACCATTTTAATACCCCACTTCATTTCTTCTTTTTCATTCGGTTTCGATATTTAGTTAATTTTTATGCATTTAAACACTCTGAGAATGTAAATGACTATAAACAATAATCAAAATTGATTTAAAATCAATAAAAGAACGTTTTTTTTTCTCGGAAAATATTTTTTTGTTTGAAGACAAGGGAAAAATTAATTTATGAAAGATAATTGGCTTTACCAACTGAATAATTAGTATTTTTTTATAAAAAAAATGATGTTCAGCGCAGATTTGCAATTTGTATTCTTATTTTTATATTTTTTTCAATAAAACCTCAAATTTTAATCGAATTGAAAAAACCGTGAAGAATTTTTCAATGTAATATATACATATACATACATATATATATATATATATATATATATATATATATATATATATAATATACTGACATATTGTCAAACATCGAGCTTATAGTATATGTTTATATATTTGAAACGTAAGTGTTGACACATATTGTAGATAAAATTGATATAAAACTCATTGGCAGCAAAGTGTCGGCGAGCTGTTCAGTCAAATGTCACCGCAAGCAAGCAAGGCATGTTTGACATTGTGTGTAATTTTGTGTTGACACAAATTGATTCTCGACCGTTTGAGAGATGTCAAGCAACGATCGTATTGGTACACAGAATACAAATTGTTGACAGATACTCACTCTTGTCGACAACATTGCATACATATACTCCACTCAAATAAAAGTATCTTACCTATAATATATATATATATATATATATATATATATTACAAGCATGTCAAATTCTGAATTTATTTTATATTGAATATAGTCAAGCATCAATGATGCTTTTGTTCATTAATAGTAGTGTTTTTTTTTAAGATTTACTATAGATATCTTCCCTAGAAATGTATTGAAAAATAATAGAGTTAATTATAATTTACTGTCATGTAGATTAGTCAGTAAAAAATTGTCATACTTAATAAATATTAAGGTAGAGAAAGAAGAGTGAAATGTAATTCAATATGAATTTGCACCAAAAATTAATAAGATAAAATAGAAATCTTGAAAGTACAATAAGAACTGGATAGTTATCTAAACGTTTTAGTAAGAAAGAGATTTAAATACTGTATAAAACACCCTGATAAAACATTTATATTGAATCAGTAATCTTCAAACTTTGTCGACCGACAGAACCCTTAAGATTATTATTTTTTTGTAGAACCCCTACTATCCCTAGAAAACTCAAGATGGGTACCATACAAATTTGGAAAATCAGCTAACTTACATGATCAAATTATTTCATTATTATTTATATCTGATTGAGTGGGGTCGTTATGTGTACTCATAAATACAGTTTTGCTGCATAAAAGGTATAAATACAGTTTTACTACTTAATAATAGGTAATATTAGATATTCATATAAATTAAAGGAATTATTATAAATTAATTATTTCAAATTTTTAGCTTGTCGTGTATTTTCTTCAGAAACTTACAAATTTTGACTTTGGCCCGTGAAACTTCTGAAGAACACTATACAAGATGAATAAAGTTTATATATAAAACTTATAGGATGTAAAATTTTCATTTAATATGACATTTATTAAAATAGTTATAACTGTAAATGTAATTACAAAAAATAAAAAAAACTGTAGTGTACTACTAACAATAGTCAAATCATAAATAAAAATATCAAATAATATTTATGTAAAATAATATACGCAAAAACATTTTATATCACGAACGAAATTTGAGGTAAACTTCAAAAATTATATATATATATATATATACATAGAAATAAATATATATATATATATATATATATATACATATCATTTAAGTATATTTTTTGAACTATATTGTTATATAGTTTAAAAAGACTAATTAATTATATTGAAAATAAACATTTATTTATTATTTGTATATAACACTTGGTAATATTAGAATAATTATACAGAAAAAAAAATTCTTTAAATGCCATCTTTTTGAGATGAGAGGTTCAAAGAATTAAATAATTTTAATATTACCTTTTTATAAAAACAATAATCTATATAATTCTTAATTTTATTCTCTTCTTATAATCATAATATTTTTTTACTTTTAATAATCAATGTTTCATTCTGAAATATTTTGTAAAACATGATTATGTCAAATGAAACTGAAAGATCTAAGATATCTTTTTTGACACAAATATATATATATATATATATATATATATGTATATGTATATATATATATATATATATATATGTATGTATATATTCATATATGTATGTAAAATTAGAAACTAAAATGACATTTATTACAAAAAAGCATGTCTTATTTCTTAATGTTTTAGTATGTGCTCTACTTGACAACAAATCATTATTTTAACTCTATAATTTTATATACATTTATACGAGAAATTATTTAATAACATAAATTATCATAAATGAAATAATTCATTATACACTAATTAACATATCCCATATAATGTTCCTTAAACGTTATTTTTAAAGACGTATTATAATAACCGGAAAATGAACACAGTCCTCGTATCATGTATCAAGTTCCGCTAGTTTATTCACAGCAAGGGTTAGTTACTGTGTTACTAAATTATATCAACCACCCTACACCTAAATAAGGAGACCTTAGTGTCCAGAATGTTTTGGAATAACTGACTCCGAAATTATGCCAGTGTCGTATCAAATAGTTACGAATGATGACAAGTAGAACTAATTTTCATTTATATACAGATTTTCTACCTTACACATTTTTTTCTAAGATAATTATATTCTAAGGTCATATGTATATATATATATGTGTGTGTGTGTGTGAGTGTGAAATATATATGTTTCTCTTTGTATATAATATTTTTATATACTAAATTTCTAACAGGAATATTTAGGTACTACATTCTCTATTCAAAATTGATTTTCCTATTTTTTCTGTTATGATTTATATAAAAAAGAATTATAATCTTATTGAATTACTTTAACTATATTTACTTAATTCTATGTCTAAGAGCATCAGCACATCATCACATTAATAATTAATAAATTTAAATATAATTTAAACTTTTTTACCAGCACGTAACCTCATTAATCTGTGATTATTCATCATTTTTTTCGTACAAATTTACATAATTTAATGCATGCGATATGTGTAACAGTGAATTAAACCACACACTGGTAAGTGATCTTCAATGTACTACATTTGTTTACATTTGACAATATTACTGTTACAATTACAATAAGCATTCTGAATCTGTTTTACAGTCGGACAAGCACCATACATGTATATTTAAAATTGTAGGTAGAATGAATAGTTAAATTAATCTTTAATGAAGATAAAAAATATAAATTAAATATACTTCAATTTTCTATCTTTTAAGTCTACCAGATAAAATAATATTTCATAAATTGGTTTAAGTCAAATATATTTTAAATTATGAATTCAAAATTAAAGAAAAGGAGATACTTATTTTTAAGTACAATTTTTATATCTAGTTTTTTGTAAATAAATTATTTATCTTTTATAGTTCAGAATAATAATTGTAATTTTATGATTTGTATTTAATCATATTCAAAATTTAATAAATATTTCAGATTATTTATAATTGATGAATGTATTAATGAATAAATTCGCTTACCAAATTCTTTTCATATAAGTTCTGATAATAGTAACAATTATTTATCATTTTCACAATTATTTTTTTATTCTTCAAATCACAAAAACTGTTCAAGAATTTATTGCTTACGTGCATTTCTATGACAATGTGTCATCAACTTGAGAGCATCGAGATACAGAAAAATTTGTACGTGTCTATAAATCTGTTATAGTGAATTTATCCAGTATTAGAACTGTATTGTAAAGTGTTTACCATTTTTTATGAATGTATTCTTATAAATTACCCGATAACCTGACATTTAGCAAATTAATTATAGTTAACGTATTAACTTCTGTGTCGATAAAGCTTATAAAAGTTTTATTCGGTCATTAAAACGAGTTCTAAGCCACCTCAGACAGCAATCTATTAAAAGATATAGCGATTTTTTTTAACATCTAGGGTTATTATTATAGATAGAGAACAAAAGATAGGCCAATATTATACAGAGTAAAAAAAACGTCAGTACTGACGTTCATTTAATGTAGAAATTTCTGTATTATACACTGTGAATCTAATATATATATATATATACTCGTATATATAGTTTAAGGTCTTCTTCAGAGCATTGACTACACTCATCGAATAATGCAAAACCAAAAGAAAGGGTTTAACAAAGAATAAGGGCAGGACTAAAATGAAGGACATTAGTGAGATCCCGTGTGGAACAAAGTAGTAATGCGTGGGATCTAACAGTATTTGTAAAACTCTAGTTATTGAGTATATGAAGAGTAAATTTTATTTTTTTGCTCTAAAAAATTTTTTTTATAGCTCAAGTAGAATGTAAATGGTACTAAATTGGATCAGTTCAGTTAACGGAGTTTAGCTTTTTTGTCTTTTTGAATCATTTAATGAATATCTAACATAGAAGAAGAGATCAAAGTTTAAGTGTTCCATCTTACATAAGTAAGAAAATCACAAATAAAAAATTAAGACAATCTACTGTAATAAATATGAGGATAAATACAGAGTAAAATATTTTTAGAAAGTAATGTCTAGTTATAGTGGAGCGAAATGAACCGTGGCAGTAAAAACTAGAGTGAATGACCAAGATCAAGACCAACATGATGAACATTAGGACATTTAATCGAACAAGGTTGATATAAATAATTCTCATACTCGCTATATTTACATTCAAAAATTAGTTTTTTTTTATTCCATAAACTTCAAAGCAAAAAATCACTACATCACGGATTTTTCTATACCTTACCATTGAATTAATATTACCATCGAAATGCATTTAAAGCATAAGTAACAATCAAAAAGTCAATAATAATTTATTAAATATTTTTGAACAGAAAATATTCGTTTATGGTTTTTATGATGAAAAAAAATATTTTTGAAAGGTTGATATTATTATTTTGTATAATTTCTTAATATGTTTAACATTTTCTAGAAATATACATTTTATTTATATAACTCACAATTAATGTTTTTTTAAAAAAATGAAAAGATTTTACAAGTAAACTAAATTATATTAATTCATTCTAAAAACTACGGCCCTGGTTGTCGTGTCACGACGTTATTCAACCACCTTTCTAGACAAGTTTCTACGACAGCCTGTTCGTTGTGTTTATTATTGTCGCCGTTATTGTGAACTAACAAACCACTTGACTTTCAGATCTCGATTTGTACGTAGTCTTAAGTAATTGACCTTAAATTCTATGATTGATAAATGGATTTTTAACAGAATTTGAGGAATAAAATTACACAAATATTATTTTATATACCTTTAAATTATTCAACATTATAAATAAACATTTATATGATAGTGTATAAAATTTTAAATTATACAAATTTATTAAAATTTTATTACAATAATAATTTTTTAATATGAACAAGCATATTACGAGGAATATTTCGAAAATGTATTAGAATTGCGTAGTTAACCATTTAGGGTTAAAATATTGTACAAGAAACGTTCGTTGATTAAAAAACTTTTAACATAAATCTTATGTAGTGTAAAATAACATATATTTAAAAATGTAAGCTTACGTATATGAAATTATGTTCTAGTCTTGAAAATATATTCCAAGTGACAAGTAAAAGCTTTTAACAATGAGACAGAGTTGTGTCTAATAGTTAAAAACTTTTTTCTTATATTTATTAAGTGAGAAAATTAAGTATTCGGAATAGGCCGACAAGGGAAAAGTTTTTACTTAAATTTTTTTAAAAAAATATTCCCTTTATGACTAAATACTTATATACATATATATATATATATAAATATATACACCTATGTGAGTGTGGGTGTAATTGAAATAAAAATAATTTTAAAAACTAGTCCTTTATAGTTAATTTCAAAGTTCTGTTTTTATAAATTTTTGAAATATTTTATTTGAATACTTTTTTAGTAAATTTATTAATTAAATAATTTAACATAAAGATTAATAATTTTATTTCAAGAAATTAAAATATGCTTTTAAGAAACAATTCTATTTCATAAAATAAACGTAGATTTTAATATCTGTTTCAGTAATGTTCTGTTTTCATCATCCAACTGCAGATCGTCAAAAAATAAAGTTTGATGGGTATATACTAAGGGAAAAATATAACGTAGTTTACTCTAAGATATTGTTCCAACACCGATTATAAAATAAATTTTAAATTACAAATAAATTTAAATGTTAATACTCTTAAAAAATAATAAACTCTTGACCTCTGTGTAAGTTATGTTATGATTAGCATCTCAATTTAATCTCACAATATGTTTTTAATTAACAAGTACATACTTAAGATGGAATATATATTAAATATCTAACTACTAACCTCGATAATAAGTTTGTTGTTTCATATATAATCTATATATATATACATATACATATATATATATATATATATATATATATATATATATATATATACATATATATATATATATATATACACGTGTGCTTCTCTTTAATATTATGATTTGTGTATCCAATAATAATAATTTTCATTTATGTACAATATATATGTAAATTTATATTGTTAATTTTGTGCTTATTTAATGAAAATAGAAGTTTCGTTCCTGTACAGTTTTATTACGAGTATATGCAATATATATTTGAAACGCATGGACGCATTCATAAACATGTACATATATATATATATATATATATATATATATATATAATTGTACATACCAAGAACATTTAGAGACAATACAGGTCGAATGAATAAAACAGTATATTTTTAGATGTAAAAATAGGTGTTTGTTAATGATATATTATAAACAACGATTATTTGTAATAATTTCAAAATATATAAATGTATATTTTGAATATAATTTGCACAGTAAACCAGAGTTAATTTATGCGTTTTAAACTTTATTAATTCAATTTAATATTTTAAAGGTATGGTCAAAAACAACTGACATTTAAATATCATTCTATTTCTGTATATTTCATATAAAATATAGAAACGAATATTGTTAAATTTTATAATATTTTAAAGAAATGTTATTTAATAAGTTTATACTCAAAGAGATTGAATTTACTTTTAATCAAGAATAGTACAATAACATTTTAAAGCACAAATAATCTATTGAATTTCATTATGCTTTCAAAATAATAATTTTCTTAATAAAAGATAATATAGCCTTTGAGTTCACATTTAATATTAAGACCTTTGATCTTCTGTCTGTCATGATAATAATTAAGACATTACAATATAACAGTCTTATAAATGAAATGTTGAATGATAACTTGACAATAAGATTTGTGAATAAACTATTTTTAAATAAATACTAATTGCTAGTATTTTTTAAATTAAATTTTATCAATTAACATTTTTTACAAATAGAATTTAAATAATTTTGTTATTTTATTTAAAACATAATAATATAGTTAAACATGTATTTGTATATACCTGAAGTTCACGAATTTACTATATATAAATTTGATCAAGATCAAACTTATAAAATTTCTCCGAAAATCGTAAAAAGTCCATAATAGAGTTGTTATAAAGCAACAAAAAAATAAATCAAATAAAGTTTGCATGATGAAAAACGAGAAGATGAAATTTCAGATAATCACTTTACTGGAGCGTACATTAATAAACCTGAAACTGCAATGTAAATAAACTCGGGAAAAAAAGAAAAAAAACTTATAGTTTACGGTATGAACTTTTCTCGGTAATACTTTCAACCACTTGTAAAAATTGCCTGCGGTATATGGATGTGGGTCAATAAAGAGAAAACCTTAATATAAAAAGTTTTTTGTATCCGATCAAACGAGTTCGTAATTTGTTTTGCTTTTACTCTCTTGAACTCGTTGAAAATATTACGTATGGACATAATATTTGCGCATTTTTCTATTAGATTTTATTGAGAACTAAGTGAATATCAGTACTTCAATAAACGTTGTATCAAATTTTAAAGAAACGGATGGACAAAGCTTTGACTATAAAATTTGCTTCACATCAAAGTATTTCCTTTCTCTATACTTTCAATTTATTACATTTAACATAATCAATATTACATCATATACATATATAAATAATGTATATATATATATATATAGATATATAAATACACACACATATATATATATATATATATATATATATATATATATATTCGAATTCACAAGCACCTTACTGTTTCCAGTTATTATGTATCTGTCATAACTATTAACAATATTATTCTCACTTGTATAAAATAGATACTATTGCCCTAAGATCAGTACCGGCTTAAACCCAAACTAATAAATTAATTACATACTAAATGACTATGTCGTAGTATCTCAAATGTTTTTAATTTTTTAATACATGTGGTTAATTAATTGCATTCTTTTCTTTTGTTTTTATTAATTTTAACAAATAAAAACTGATGTTACAATATATTTGTTAAATACGGACAGACAAATATTTTACCTTGTACTCCAATATTACTTTACGCATATTACTTTTTCAGACATTAAAAAGTTATTTATAAAATTTATGAATTAACAAAAAACTATTAATCTCTTCTAATCAATCATTGAAGAAAAATTGCAGTATAAACTTTCAGCATTTTTACATTTATTCTATGCAAAAATATTACATACTAAAATGTAATGTGAAATAAATATTGAAAAAATTCTAAAAATTATTTTTTTCGCGTTTTCATTATTCTCAAAACAAGATATCTTAACACGTTGTTTATTAAATATTAGCTACATTCACTAATTATATATATATATATATATATATATATATATATAAGAAAATAAATATTTTATTGTGTTTCATTGAACACACAAAAAAGTATATTTTTTTAATATCGAAATTTAATTACAAAGCAATATATTTCTACAAAACTTTTGTACACTAACAAAACCTATTCATTTCATGAAACGAAATAAAGAAAAACAGGAAAATCGAAACGATCACATTTGGTACGTATCCAAAACCGTTTACCGTTAAGTTTGGATGTTCCAAACTGTTGCTTTTAAACAAGCACATAAATTTAGTTCACAACGGAAAGTGATTCTGCGGTTGGCCACTATCTTTCCATCGTTGTGCGTGAAGATAGAGGGATAGGTCTATATAAAGAGAGGGTTAAGGTAACATGTGGGATGTTAGAGTTAGAAATACGGATACGGTAGTGCTTGTTTGTATCGTCCGTTATGCGATGAAAGGCTTTATGGGCGGTGGACTAGAGCATAGATACGGTATCCGGATACCGTATAACCTACAACCATTTTATTACTGAAAGCAATATAGCAAAATTTAACGTATTGTTGCATGATTAAGATAAAATATTATGTATTCGAAGATTTAATGTTTCCCAACAAATTGATCTTTCATATTATCACGACCTTTCATCAAAACTATATGTTTTCAACATTCGAATATCTTTAGAGTATATCACAATAGTATAATACTATTTCACTTCTCTCTCTCTCTCTATATATATATATATATTTCTTACAAATGAAAATTTAATGATCAACTTATATAGTACTTATTCCATATTTTATACTCTTTTTAATTTCATACAGTTATAAAAATCGAATATTTACAAAAATACAGCTATAAAACACTGTATATATGTACATAAATACATGTTGAAAATATAGTGTCTCACAGTATTTCTTAAACTGTATTGATTTAGAAGTGCAAAGTGAACAGGTTTTGAATTGCAGGTCAATTTTTACAACATCGAGTTAGATTTCTTAAAAACTTATAGGATAATTCAGTGTATTCAGTAAAATTTTATTTAATAATTTCAATCAATTTAATAAAGCAACACATTTGTTATATTAAATAATAAAATTATTTAATTAAGTAAAAAATCGTTAATTCTATGAATAAAAAGTAAACCATCTCCGATCTCTTTAACAAAGTGTTAAACACTACACGTATATACAATATTCAATTCCTTGTGTCTTTAAATCTGAACATAAATCTAATATTATTTCATCTCTAGTCATAATTATATTTCATCTCTAGTTATGATACGCCACAAAAAGCTCTCCTTTTTATGCCTTGCAAGTAAATAAATCGAGTATTTAAACGATTAGTAATGGCATTTTCGGTCAATTCATGTGGAAGCCATATCCCTTCTTTCTGGATCTTTACCAAGGCTTGTAAATGTCGTAAAATGATTGATTTATCTCCTTCGAGCTATTGAATTAATTCTTTGAGTGTTTGAGCATTGTTTTCTTTCAATAGAGCTTGTAGTTGCTCATCTTCGAACTTTTTCGATTGACCTGGTCGTTGTTTGTCGTGAACGTCACCATCACCACTTTTAAATCGTCGAAATCGACTTTACATACTGTATTTGATGGATCAGATTCACCATACATTTTGGAAAGTAATCAATGAGCTTCAGCTGTACTTTTTTTCAAATCAAAGTAGTGTAAAACACACATCTGAAAAAACTTAACGCGTTCCATTTTAATTCGATTATATAGAAAGCACTGGTGTAAACAAATGGATGCATTTGACGACTGAACTTTAGTACGAAATTTTCACACTTTAAAATGATATTAGAAAAATCTGTCACTGCCCACAGCATACGGATCTAGAGCAATCTACACGTGAACAACGGCTTCCAATGCAACATCCTATTATAATTTCTTTATAGTTATAGTTATTTAACATATCGAACAGGATATACGATACACAAATTTTAATTTTAAAATATAAAATATAAATAATATGTAATTTAAGCTAAACTGATGTGCCTTTATATATATATATAACAAAAACCTCGAATTTCAAATGCGATTGGAATTCAATATATAAAATATGAATTAAATTTAAACTGACAAAAATCAAAATATTGATTTAAAATGTTGATATAAAGATTAATTCTTATTTACAACTATTCACCCATTTATAAATAAAATAATCCTTTCAAAATATTCCGAAGCAATAATTAAATTTAAAATATACAATTAACGCAAATGGATCGAATATTCATTTTAATTACGAAGAGAAATATATACGTACTGGTAATTGATCTACCGTTGATTTTCAATTAATTCCTTTAATGAAATTTGCACGAAAAACCTCACCTGAATTGAATTTATTCAACTGGAACTAAGTTGCTAAATTTGATGGATATGGAAACGTACTTTTTCATTGAAATCGTGCATTTTCCGTTTATTAATATCGAATTTGGCTTTATTATATTTGTATTAGTCTTGAATGAATGATTTGTATTTATGAATTACTTTATTAGCAGATAAATACTCTTACAAAAGGAACATTACTTATATATATATATATAATTTTGTATTCCTGTATATATGTACATAAACATATACATATATATATATATATATATATATATATATATACTTAATTTTATATATATTTATTTAATTTTTTGCATTTAATATTTTTTTCTAAATCATGGATCCTTTTTAAATTGGAAAATAACATAGTTAATTAGATACAATTTATATAAACCTATTGTTTAATTTGTACACATACGTAAAGAGTAAATTATACAGTGTAAGAAACAATGTATTTGAAGAAATGGATAAAATATTATTTATTTTAATTAGTTGATTTTAATTATAGTTACAAATTCTTTCAAAGCAAATTATTAATTAATCTGCTTGAGTTCTATTTAAGGTGATTTTTTTAATAGAATATATGTCTAACATAACTGAAGGAAAAGATTATTACTCATATGCATATGTTGCATATGATATATATTTAATTTACATCTTAATACGGATTTTTTTTAAATTTTAATCGTAAATCCATGATTTATTAATTTTTTAAAGCGATTAATATTATATAATACATAAAAAGTAATAGTAAAAATATTTAAAATAATTTTGAATAATACTAATTATTTTTTTAAGTTTCATTAAAAGAAAGTCATTACTGTATTAAGTTGTTTCATGTTAATTGTTTATTAACAGGTTAATGTATAAGAAAAAAATATTATTCACCATTCTGAATTTAATAAATCTTAACGCTAAAAACAATTTCCATTTTATGTAACAGCAATAATTAATGTAGATGATCCAAAGTACTTCATTATTTTTTTAAAATAATTACAATGTAGCAAACGTATTAATCACAAGCATATAAAATTCGATTGGGAAAATTTAAATTAAATTATATATCAATTACAATTTAGCACTATAGAAAAAACTGGCAGTGATTTGTTTTTGCTATAAGTTTCTTGATTGATATCTTTGTTATTTTCTTTTGATTTAAATTAACAAGATTTTTGGACAATTTATTTCAGATAAGTTTATGTTTTTTATTTGATATGATTATGAATTTTATTGAAAAATAAATTTCAGTCATTTCCATTCAATAAAAGGGTCAAAGATATACAATAAATAATTCCATAGGATGTACAGTCAGAAAGACTGAACATTATTTATAATATAATAACATTTTTGGTTTCATTATCATAAAATTTGACAATAAATCAGCTTATTTGTTTAAAGCTATCACAACTAACACTTTAATTAAATCATTTGCAGTCTTTAACGGATCTAAGAATTAAAATTCGAGCAGTAATAATTATAATATTGACAAATACTTTTTTAGACGTGATGAACCTTTTACTAAATAAAGTAAAAATATACATTCATATTAGCAATAGAATCCATTTGACAGATCTCATTTTTTTATACGTTGTGTTAAAATTTTTCCACGAAATGGAATTTAATCTGAAATTCAGAGCGACTTAATATAAAATTATATCAAAAAGTCAGTGGATTCTCTTTGAGGTTTTTTTATAACTACAATTTTAATAGAAAAACTTTTGTTGTATATAGAAAACTAATTCATTATATATATATATATATATATACATAACTTAAAAAAATGATTCTTTTACAATACTAAAAAGTATTTATTAAACTTGGTATATATAAGATATAACTAACACTTGTCGTCTAACTGGAATTAAAATACCGATTAAATAATTTATTGAAAAAGGGAATGAACACTTCTTTGAATATATAATCACAATACTTGTGATTGTACTAGAAAAATACTTAAAACATGTTGATGCTCGTTTACAAATTGGAAATCTTACAAAACCATTTTTCTTCGTTCAATCATTAGTACAATTAAAGTTTTTCAACGTCGTCAGTGACAATGGTACACGTACAGACAAGACAGAAGAGTAGTACAAGTAGCTAGTAGACACACTTCTCTCTAGAAGACTTCAATGTCTAACGTCGAGTGGCTGTCGCCTGTCAGCCGAAGATAAATTCACTTCTTTTTTGTGTCCAGTTCGCTCGGCTGCTTCCTGATTGCAACGGTGGCTATAACAGCAGCACCAGAAGCCGGTGAAGAAGATAAGTGAAGACACTAATCGAGTAACACGCGTAATTCATTCCCGATGTCAGCTAGTCAGTCGGATGCTTAATCTTATAAACATTTGTCAAATTTGTGTTCGCATTACGGATATTTTATTAATGGAACTTATATCGTTCGATTTTTCTTCCATGTTGCTTATGTGATTGATTTGTTTCGTCCAATGTCAATATTTCGAGATACGGTGTGTGACGATCTCCACTGAAAAGAGCTTGATAAACTAGATTGCTTTTTTCGATTGATTGAACAAAATATTCATTTTAAAATTGATAGACAGAATAAAATATTTCATTGAGTGGAAATAAATTATATTTATTACCAATATATAAATATTTTATGGTATTTATTTCATACAGTCCAGTTAACACATTTATGTATTATTGTCAAAACACAAATTACGTTTTTACTATAATAAATATCTTATATTTTTATCTTCTTAAAACAATTATTAAATTTACAAATTTTCTTATTTTCCTCTTTAAATTAAATCTGTTTATACCATTTTCTTATAAAAATGTACACAATTTTAGAAAATTTGACTTATAAAAAATACTTTTTTTAAATAAATAATATTCAGTAAACAAATATATAAAATAACTAAAAGAATTACTCACTATTAAAATAAGTAACCTTATAATAGTGGACTGACCAGTTATGTTTGTACGCACTCAATATTTTTCAAATAACAATTGTTTTCAATATTTATTAAAATACAAATATATAGTATTATATATTAATAAATTTAGAAAAACAAACTGTCATCAGAAATTTATAAAAGTCTTTTTAGAGCAGTTTATTTTCCTTCATTTCGAAATAATAAATAGGACCCAAATCAATTTCTAAAAGAAACTTTTTAAAATATTTGAATACTTACAAAACTTATTAGGAAACTTAATGATGTTTTTACTTATTTATTTTCAAGTATGTAATCAAAAAAAAAATTTTTTAGTTGTAATGTTTTTATTAAATTAATCTTTTCGCTTATTTCTCGTACATTTTTTATTAAATTATGTCCATCATTACATTTGTTTGTATTTTCTATATCAAATGTATATTTAAATGTTAAATAAATATATAAAATAACAGTTTTCTAACAAATAGATGACAAACAATTCAAACTACAATGGATAAACTATGTGATTATAAACGAATATAAATTATTCCTGTATCTTTTCACAGTTCCTTAATCAAAACTCAGTCATTAAGAGAAGTAACAAATAAAGTTACTATTACATTTACATTTAATCTAAAATATGTCAAACATGCAGATACTCTAGCAGTTGCAATAAATCGTCAGTCCATACTATTGAATTCAGTAAATGAAATTAATTAATTTACAACAACATTAATTGAAACTTGTATCGTACACTCTAAGCTTTAATACATTCAGCAGTTCATACGTTCAAGTTTTCTGGCAAGTGAAACATCTACGGTTAGTTGCACCGCTAACGTTGATAAGCGTATAGGTTTATTGTGCAATGGAGAGAATGCAAATGCATGGAAACTAATATATCTACATTATATTTAATTACTGTTTCAATTAGATTTACTTATGGAAATGATACATTTTCGTCAAAATTTATTCAATATGAATTACTTTGATATAACATTTAATAATTTATATATCTGATGACTAAGAACACGATTTTTGTTCTTAAATGTGTTAATTTTTTATAATTTCATAATTATTTTAATAATTATATTTAGATCGCATGCCATTTAATTTATTTCTATTTTTTTGTTTATTACTTTTATAATAAATTACTAAGCTCTATTAACATAAACGAGTATTCTGTCCTATACATTAATTTATGTTTTTCTTTTATCTGTTAATAAAATAATATTTTAAAAATAATATCAACCTATATCGTCGCTAAATTTATTTCTTCTCATTATGATTGAGATATTATAGAAAATTCAAATGCTTATCGAATGTTAAATTTAGTTATTTAGTTATGCTGATTTGAACTTTATATGAAACATTCATTCAAAATGTTTTCCTAGAGCCTGTGTTTAAGAAATAAATATTTTTTTATTTTTGATGTTGTATTTTACTAAGATAAATAAGTAATAACTTTAAATGTTACAATATAAACATTATTGTTTTTAATTATAATGTACTAAAAGCTTATGAAACTATGAACTTAAATAAATCCACTAAATACACCGTAAAAAGAATACGTATTTAGTACAAAAATGTTTGAGAAAAATGAAAGATAATCAAATGACAACAATAATCTGTTTAGGGATGATTGAAAACACTCACATATATAGATATAAACATTGAATTGAGCGACATCTTTGTTTATCGTTCGTTGTTGAAAAACTGGGCTTAGTAAATTCAGCACGTTTTCATACAAGCGCTCGCTATACGACGACAGACACTTAATGACATTATCTATACTGTAATCAAGTCAACGAAGAAAGGGAAAATAAAATTAGAGCTGCAATAGCATTGCGAGATAAATACATTAAGCGGCGCGCCCGTTTACTGCCTACAGGTATGAGTGTGTATTGTGTACAGTTACATGAATGACGTATATATGGAAAAAATAACGTCATATCGAAATATTATCTTGGAAATTTGAATTTCCCTTATACAATTATATGCCTTGTATCACTGTAAAATTTTTTCCCTAAAGAATGAAAGACAAACATATTAAAAAAAACTTTTAAATATCTTCAATGAACCACTGAAGCTATATTGTGAAATTACATATGGACATCTTAAGAGATATTTACTATTTAACATAACTTTAAAACAACGTTTTTGTAATTCAGTAATGAAAACCACAACATTAAATATTATTAAACGTTTATTGATAATGAAATCATAATGCTTAACATCTAAAACTGAAATATAAGCATTTCATTTCATAAGAAATTATTATCATTGTTTCCTAAATATCCCATACACTTTCTTAGTGAACCAATTAGCTTGATAACTTATCATTATATTTCTTATAAATAATAATAAATATATAATTTAATATAGACCAATTTAATACAATCTTGTACTTGGTTCTATGAAATACGAATGATATAACATATTCGTTTACTTGTATTAATTTATCAAAGAAATTTCAACAAATAGTCTGTATACATTATATATAAATATATATATATATATATACATACATAAATTTATATTTTCATAAATCTTGTGTGTATGGTAAATTTTTCATTCTAAATATGTCATTAAATAGAATCGATCCGTGTGAAAAATTTCACAAGACACTGATAAACATTCGTTCACTGTAACGTGACCTTATCTATGAAAAATGGTAAAAATAGTCAGTAACGGATAGGTCAGCCGTGAAACAATAACAAATTTTAACTGTCACTACCATGAGCCGATCCCGTTCCTGTGACTCGTACGTTGAAGCTCTTTCACCGTGCTACGTTACGACTCAAACAACCCTGCTATCAGCTACATTATGTTTGACGTTTATGGATACGCGGCCAATATTTCTCACTTTCATGCAACGGAGGAGTGAGAGTTTATCTACGAGAAACTACTATCCGCTGCTTTTCTTACTCCTACGTACTGTATATACTGTAACAAGCACTTTCTACTTGAAGATCCAGGGTTAATTTAAATTCTTGATGTAATGGAATCAAACATTTTCGATATACTCAAGGATAACATGTAACCTGATTATAAGTTCCATATTATATATATATATATATATATATATATATATATATATATATATATATATATATATATATATATACTAAATCATCTATAAATCCATGTAAAATCCATTATTCAATCATGATTTTAATTGGATTAATTTTCTTCTTATTTTAACACTAATACAATAAGTCCTGTTCTACTGTATTGTTATGTAATTGAAATTAAATAATTCAGTTTATTAATTTCTAGACTCGTTTTTAAAATTATTCTTAATTGTGAAATATTAATTATAAAATAATACAGCTCGAAAAATTTAACTACTATTAGAATTAAAAAAATCAATAGTTAGGCATATTGTATAAATTTGTAAAAAACAGTATTTTTTAATTGTGTGTAACTCATTTATTGTAAATAATGTCAATTTTTGTATGACTTATATTTTAATACCACTCTAGAAATATGAAAAAATATATAAATTTAGTTATCTTCTTCTTGGAATTTAATGAATAATTATTCAAGTGTATTATTATTTTTAAAAATTGATTTATTAAAAAATTAAATTGAAAAATAAATAACTAAATACTTAATATATATATATATATATATATATATGTAATGTAATAATAATAAGAGATAAAAATACACTAAATCCAGTATAAGAACTTAAAAAAATATGTATTTGTAAAAACAAAACACTCATTTTTATAGTACACAGAAGTTCTGCTTCTTATTTGATTTTATTAAATTTATTTTTAGTCTTCATCAAAATAGTATAAAAGAATGAATTTGATTTAATGACATACTTGACTCTACTAACAAAAAGAATATCGTATTTGGTTCGTGTTTTAATAACAAGAACGAACTTTCGATGCACTAGTTGGAATATTTCTTTCATTCAAGTATGTATATTTGTTGAAAAATGCAAAAGAAAAATCTAATTCTATAAAAGTTTTTATAAAATAAGAATTAAAATAATGTTTATGTATAACAGTCTAAATTATTTTACATTTTGAAAAACTATTTTATATATTTTTCGCTTTAGTTTTTACACAAAATTTAATGACATAGATTCATTAAAAAATAAGAAAACCATTCTTTTAATGAGTGATGACAAATATTTTTTTTATAATCGCATTTATCAAAAATTATTTATCTCTTATCAGTAACTATATTTAAATCAAGTCATTATAAAAATAATATAATATATATATATATATATATAAATTTCATTGTAAAATATTGATTTCAGTCGACAAAAAGATTTAATTTCATATTTTATGTTAGGTAATTGACGTAAATTATTTTTAAACCGCAGTTTTACGGGTTCATATTATTTAAATCTATCTATCTGTATATATATATATATATATATATATATATATATATATATATATACATACATTCATTTTAGATTTAAGAAAATAAAATACTTTTTTTCTATAATTTATTAAATTATATTATATTTGTGATAATAATATATTCATCTTTTATTCGTAAAAATATTTGTCCATAAATGAAATAAATTGAATATTTCTAAGATATGCGTGTCATTTTCGCGAAAAAGGGTGATGTTTATCTCTTTCATCATTCTAAATTTAGCACATGCTAAAGTAAATACAACATTGTTCTCTCACGCTATACGGCGTGCCATATTGTTTGGGTCATGTAGCACCTGCAAGAGAAATGTGAACAGTGAATTGTACTTTGGCTAACTATTGTATTTCAGAAGTTCGTTGTTAAACAACCATTGTTTTCTAATACTATTTCCGTGTCTCATACGGTCGATGTTAATATAATCTATAATTATTTTGCAGGTTGATATAGGTTCGGAAAAAGAGATTTACCTTGGTTTATATCCAATACGAAAACGCACAATCATGCAAGATTAATTAAACAACTATATAGTCAATTTAAATGAATGAATGTGTTAAACACGAACTCACAAAATACAAAAGATTTTATGAAAAGATGGAGCGAATGAGTAACATATTCTTATTACACGAATAACGAATATATGCTTTTTTTAATCTATTGTATATATAAAAATATTATACGGTTTTCATTATTTTTTGATCATACTGTAGATATGATATTATGAAAGTATAATTAGGTACTTTCACATATAATCTCTCATAATATTGCCATTAGAACGATACTTGTACTGTATCCATGCTTGCACAAAATTGCTTTACATTTTACATCCATATATCTCTCATAGGTGTTGTAAAAATATATATGCAGTTGGTTATACTGATTTCGCACCATAAAGATTGTATATTGGCAGTTTTGGTTGAATATGTAATGCGAGTGTATTATATACACAAGACAAAAATTCATTCTGAAATGATTTTTTTTAGTCAACTTTTGAATTATGTACTTATTATCTATCGTTGTTTAAGGTAACATATTTTGTCCTGTGTTGCTTCCTCCTTTTATTGAAATATATTTAAGAATTTAGATACTATAATGTTTTTAATCTTATTTAAACTTCTACCAATTAAAATTAATATTTAAAAAATACAAATTTGAGCCCATGCTATTAATAAGTAACAAATAATAAATTTTTCTTACATATACATATATATATATATATATATATATATATATATACACACATATATATATATATATATATATATATATATATAAATATATATACATATATACAAGATGGAATATGTGTATTTAGAACAGCTTATACGGGGACAAAGGCACGTGTAACTTAAGAAACAAGCTTTAACATAAATCTAGTGTATCACTGAGCTTTTTAGAAATGCACTTCTTTCTACATATCATTTAAATGTTTCTTACTAGAATGTTTAAAATTTAGTTATGGTCAATTTTGACACAATTAACTGTATATGAAATTAAAAAAAAACTGTCCTAAAATTATTGATACAAACATTTGTTATATATAAAATCCATGAGTTAATTTCTTTTTTAATAAAAACGAGCATAATTTCTATATAAATAGTATTAATTTACAGTTTTAACAAATCAAAAAGCATAGCATTTCAAGTTAAATACAGAAAATAGTATAAGTTTAAACATTCAATATCAATTTTTAAAATAAAAGTGACTGTACACATATTTCTCATAAAAATTGTGTTTCAAATACTGAAAAAGAATTAAAGAACAAATGTGAAATTGAACATAAAGTTCTAACTTTTTTAAAACTTAATGACGGATGAACTAAGAAAACTAGAGAATGAAATGAAGAAATAAAATGTAAGTTTTATTTTTATTTCTAAGAGGCATTAATGATATGTATTAGTAAATATACATTTTTTTTCTAATAGAAATATATGGAGTTTTAGAATTACTTATTATTTTGAAGAAAATGGAATCACCATAGAAATACGAATAAACAACAATCAAAATGATCAATAATTACTGACAGGACATTTTGATTAGAAAAGAGTGAAATGTTTATAGGGAAGAAATTATATTATTACGAATTGAATATATATATATATATATATATATATATATATAGTTTCCACTTATTAATTTAAAGATTGTTATTACAATACACTCTTATCTTTAGAGTTTTTCGTCGAAAATTTAACAATTACTGAAATATATTGTATAAATAGAATATGTTCGAGCTTAATGACTTTCCTGTTAGCTTTGAAATAATATGAAAATCCAAGTAGATATTTAAATAATTCTACAAGATAATACAAGAGAGAAACTGTCGGTCTCGTTCTATATATGTGTATATAAATATACATGTATTCAAATATCGTTTTAAATATGTATGCTAACATTAAACGCAGCGTACTATATAAGGATATTAATTGTACAACATATACATATAAAGTTCAGCTTGGTGAAGTTATATTTAGCATCCAATATGACTGGAGCTTTATTAAAAAAGGATGCGTTGTATGTTTTGAAATTTGTATTAAAATACCTATTGTTTAACAGTGAAAGTTCAGTATATATTTATCATTGATGTGTTTACAGTGTTGCAAGCTAAAGTAACTTCCTGTTAGTGGCTGAGGGTTCGATACTGTGTAAATAGTTCGGTCGACCAACACACTTCATGACTCTCTGGTGGGAAATATGCACGGTTGTTATCTAACGTATTCCTATTGACTGAACACAATGAAATAAACGCTTCTCGTTATATGGTTGCATAGTACTTTCTGATGATACAGACACAAAAATCAATGTGTTTTCATTACTGCTCTTCATCGATTGCAAACAATGCAGTATTAAATGCAATATTCTTTCTTTCAAGTTGTTTTCTACAATAACGACAGATTGTTTTTGTTGATATATATATATATATATATATATATATATATATATATATTATTTTTTTGAGTATTTAACGTGTATATTTCAAAGAATTGTTTGTAAAGAGATAGCATTTGAATACTTTTTTAATAATAGATCAAATTGATAGAAACGATCATATCTTTATTTATATGCTAAATGAAATTTTAATTTGAAAATTAATTTAATTTAGTGCCTTTAATTCAACTCAATTTATTTTTTTAAAATAATTCCATAATTTTTTGTTAATTTTAGAAATATTTTTTAACATTACAATAAATTCAAAATAAATTATCTAATGATATCCAGTTTTTAAATCAGTTGTAAAAACAAATAAATTAAAATTTAGTTAAACAACAATTTAGATGATATGTTTTTAATGGTAATGAGGATGTTAATCCTTAGAATTTTATTTCGAAATGTATCTTTTTTCATTTACAAAATTATATGTTAATAAAGAATGACAAACTAATTTAGATAATATTTAACGACTATGATTTTTGAAAATTAATTTTCAAAAAATTCAAACATATTTTTCGTCTGAAAGAATCATTTTAGAGCTATGACAATATATAAAGTAAATGTGAAAATAATAAAATATGATTATATTCAACATGTATCATATGGTAACATATATACAAAATTTAGATTATTAATCTCGATATTCTATATCCTGATTTGGTATAGACACTATTTGCTTATCTGTTAAACTCTATTGTCTCTGAACCTTTTGTTGCATTGTAGTCTAATATTATAATAAGTTACAATGCTCATCTTCTGATAAAATATTAACTACTGAATCGCTATCAAATAAACAATCGAATATTTCTTAGGTATAGAATAACAATGAAATAGTTCTGTGAGTTGACGTTATATATTGCATTGCAAATATGTTGTCCTGCTAGTCAACGTAAATTAAATTATAAGTTACACGTCATCTTTCATTAAAAAAGTATATATTTCAACAAAAAATGTTTTAGATTTTATTTTAGAATTATTTTATAATAACTTGAAAGGAAAAATCTCTTAATATTTATAAACAATTCAATAAATTTAATTGCTTTAGAATCTATATGATAATTAATTACTTTGTTCAAAAAATCAAAAAAACACTTTTATAGAAAAGTAAATAATATACTGGCTGATAATTAATATCAAAGGGTTTGAAAGAGATTCGTGGATAAAATAAAAATAAGTCAAAACTAAGAAGAAAAAGGAACTTTAAAAAAATACATAATACTTAATAATCATTAAAAATAATAATTTATATAAAATATAAAATTATTATATAAGTAGAAAATTGTAATTTTAATTTTAATAGTATTATTTATCGTGCTAATTATTTTAATATTCCAATGTTTTTTCATAATTATTAAGATTTTATACTTGATATACCTTTTAGTGATATATACTTTATAATAAATTGTTTTAAACTTACAAAAATATGAAAAACATTTTATTATCTGCACATATCATACTTTCTATCGTTGAGATATAATAAAAAGTTCAATTACACATTCGTTGTAAACATAAAAAAACGGTTTAATATTTGTATATTAATTCGGAGAATATTAATTGTGTAAAAATGTTCTTTTTTTATTTTAAATATAAAGATTGTTCTTAAGCACGTATTATTCATTTTTCTCTTGATTAATATTACAGAAATGATACTCATAGAAACTTCACCGAACGAAGTAACAAAATGCAAGAAGAAATATAGTTCATTTCCTTCATATTATGTTCATTCGCATCATAATTTTAATGTTAAACAGACATAAATAGAAGTAAGAATTATTTTCTGTATTATTTACTGCCTATGTTTGCTACTAATAATTACAATATAAATTTATTAAAGAAAAAAAACAATATATTTTCGTAGTTTAATAGATTTTTTCAAATGTTCCTTCTGTAGTAAAAAATATTAACAAATAATTTTCATCAGGAACATTTACTGTCTCATATTTTAAAATTAGAATATCTTTTCTTCGCAAATTTTTCCAAGATAGTAAGCTTTATATACATGTTATGTTTTAAAAGAAGTTATTTTATTGAAATACATGCATGTAAAATCCACGATATTTGTATTTTTATCAAGTTTCTTAGTATATGGTATTTACTTTTTTGCATATGGTGATTCAACTTAAGATTCTAAACGAAAGTATTTAAAAAACGCAAAAATGAAAAAAAATCATGTTATCCATCATTTAGTACTTTAGTTAAATTGAATTTTAGTACTGAATTAAACTAAAATACTAAAAAAAAACAACATGAGTTTTATAAACTCCTACGTCCCTTTTTAATATTACCATGCAGAAGCCTAAATTGAATCACCAGATTTCTATAGTTTTTACTTCATTTTTGGTCACTGAGTGTACATAATATTTTAAAAAAGTGAACGTAGAAATGAATATATATATATATATATATATATATATATATGAAAATATATAATTATATTTTATATATAATTGTAAAATATGTAAAATCAGGAACATTCACATCTATTCCTATATTGTCACTAGATAGATTGTAATTACTCAGAGACAAAAAATTCAGTCCATTTGAACAAGTGTATAAAATCAAATGCATATACTCAAAAACAGTAATAAATTTAGTAAAAGTACAAAAATTATATATTAAACGCGCATATAAACCAATTTCAGGAATACCACTACTTAAATTTAGATTTAAGTATCATTTTATAATAATAAATTATTTTTCAACTTTAAATACTTTTGAAGGATAAAATATTTTACCTAATTGGCTCTTAAAATATCATATATAGAAGATAAAGAACTAAAAAAAGTGTAATATGTATTTGTGTAATATTTAAAAGTGAATGTGTAATATTTATTTTCTTGTTTATTTTTAAAAGAAATTATAATTATTTTCATTGTTTCAATAAACCTAAAAAATATTTATTTAAAAAAAGTTGAATTTTAATAAATATTTTACTTGTTTTGTATATTTTTATACTAATATATACCTTTATATAAATGTCTTTGTACGTGTAAACAATGAAAACGAAACTCCGAAAACATAATGTACTTTATCGATTTTTAAAATCCATGTGAACTTTTAAGATCAGTACAGATTGTGTGAACATCTACCTTACAGAATACAGAGACATTGTTAGAAAACAACAGTCGTTTGACAACAAAACTCATGAAATACAATAGTTAGTCGAAGTACAATTCACTGTACACATTTCTCTCGCAGGTGTTACATGAATGAGAGACATTGTGGCATCCCTACCTGTGAGGAAATATAAATTGTATCTACTTTACGTAGTGCTATTACCAAAATTGAAACAATTTCGGATATTTACATAGTATACATATTTGACACGCACAAACTTGTACAGTTTAAATTTTATTTCTCAGTTTTACTTTTTTTTGTTAATTTTCACTAATATTTGAAAATATTAGCACATCAATAATTCTTATTTTATTATACCTGTTTTACTTTACTTTTTTCTTTCTTTATATATATACATACATACATACATACATATATATATATATATATATATATATATATATATATATATGGTTAGTATAAAATAAAAAGTGACTACTAAGTTAGTATTAAGAATCAATTTAGAATATTAATTAAACACTGTTATATTATAATATATTTATTATAAATTACTAAGAACTATCCATGTATTTATAAAGAAAATAATTTGATAATTAAATTTTACTTTCCTAAAATCATTAGTCAACTACGTTGTTATTTAAAAAATCGATTTTAAAAATCGATTCAATGTTTATTAATAATTCACTTTTTTAAATCGGCATTATATTAAAAATTTCCAATAAAATTCTGTAAAAATTAAACAAAAAAATATGTTTATTCAGATACTTTATATATATATAATCTTAATATTTAAAAACTATTACATTATAAATCGTTTTTTACAAAGGAAACAAAAAAATAATCAATTAATTCACTACTCATAAAATCTTAAGAAATACTCTTTCGCTTTTATTTTTTAAACGCGTATTTATATAAAAACTTCTAAAACCTCAATATGTTGTTTCTTAATATCTACTAAAATAAATAGCCGTTGTTATTCCGTCTGCGTTTTTCTATAATTTGACATAATTATACCGAAAACAACATTGTATTTTATTTTACTAACAATCGTAAACAAGTACAAACATATAACAGATCATAAAAAGCTTATCAACGTTTATCACTCGGTTAGACAGGTCAGTGTTTTTGCTTGTTTGACTTATCATTCACATTGACGTGTTTTTATTGGTCTTTTATGTTCAATAAACATTAACATCCTACTAAAAACTGTTTTTATTGTTTTATTGAATTTTATGTTTCAGATCATATAAACGATACTAAGTATTTATTCACTTTTTTTGAAGAAATTTATATAAATATGTTATTTAACATTAAAAATTAAAATAAGAACATTATTATTTACACATTTAAAATGTTTGCTTATTAAACTAAAGTAAAATGAAGTTGTTTGTTTGATTTCATGGTTTCTAAACAGAAAATTTTGTAGAAATTTTACATTTTACATGAAAGGAATAACATTTTATATAGATTAATATTTACATCTTTTCGGAGTTATATAAAAATATTTTTAATTATGAATTGCTATTAATCTCTAAATAAACCTAATAATACATATTAAATTAAATTATACTCTCATTTTTATAAATCGTGTACTTTGGCAAATCATTTAGGCAATTTTAGACTTCGAAAGATTTATTCAACAAAACTATTCGACAATGGTTTCGATCATTTGATAACTTTTTATTTGAAACAGCAGCTTCAAGGTACTTTTAAAAATAAAAAAATAAAACAAATATACTTGACAAAATTATCATACAATTAAATAATTTCTTCTTAATAATTAATAATTATACTAACTGATGAGTGATAGAAATGGTTATATTTGATGTGTATTGATTTAAAAATAACCGAATTTGTATTATTTTAATTGCATATAAATATATATATATATATGTGTATGTGTATTAGTACTCCTTTGTATATATATATATATACACAACTGTATTTGTTCATTAAAAGTCAATAAATAAAAACAAATGGTTATAAAACGTTTCCTTTTTAAATCCGTTTTCCATAGGTACTTTTCTATTCTTACAATATTTTAAGAAAATATAATAGAATCATTAATGTAAGTCTACTCACTTAAAAATATATTATCAATAAATACAAATAATTTATTTTTAAGAATTTTTTATCACATTTCTTTATTAATAATAAATATTTTGTTCCGAGAAAGAAAAATATTTCCTCATATTTCTGTTAGAAGAGTATAAATAATCATGAATTATCTACAATTTGGGAATAAAAAAACATCAAATTTCTACTTATAATATTAAATATCAAAAAATGATTTATATCTCTATAGATAAGGAGAGTGTGTTCGCTTTTGAAATTTAATTAATCAACTTTAATTATCTTGTTTTATAAATCTTCTTAAGATCTTAGCTAATTAGGCGTTCGAAATAATCGTTTCTTTGATGAAAGATAACATATTTCAACATCTTACATCTCGTTTTATGTCAGAAAATTAATACCAAACAGACAAGTGCACATTCCATGTCAAAAAATATTATTATTTCGTTTTCTTTTTAAAATATTTGACTGAATATTTAGTTTTTTAATGTAAAATAAGCAATTTGTATATATATATATATATATTGTATATATATGTGTATATATATATATATATATATATATATATATATATATATATAATTAGATCGAAAAGGAAATAGTTGCGATTTTTTTATAAATTTGAAAGTCATCAAACGCCATTATTATTCTACAAACCTTTGTAATTTTAATCTAGTGAATTACGATTGAAAAAAGAAGTAATCTTACATGGAAATGATTTTTGACACCATTGAATTCAACTTATACTTGAATCAAAATACTAGTTTAAGGATAAACGAATCATACAAATAGTTTAAAAATGTATTCGTAAGAACTATTTATTGAAAAAAGATACTGTGAGAGCCTTTTTTCACTAAATACAAATATAGATACATTACATTTGAATAGATACATTATGATTTGAATAGATTTTATTTTTTTTAAGCATAAACTGATTCAGGTGGAGACATTGCTTAACACATTTTTAAATGACAGTTACTAAATCAAAAAGAATGGATTATCTATCGTGCGTTTATTTGTAATTTGAACTATTTTTACATTCATTTTCTGGTGGTATCACACATTATAGATAATGTAATGTATTGGAGTTTTTTGAATACAAACAATTTATTACTTTATAAAATACTATCATGAAACTAAAAGTGTAAACTAAATATTAATTGAGTGATAGAAAACACAAAGACCTTAACTATAAATTTTGTTATTTACAAATAACCACATTTTAACGAAAACATCAAATATTCCCAGAATGATTATTATTATTGTTGTGACATAAAACTTATTATTGAGAATTATATTATTTCAGTATCCCTGATTAGGAATATAATACATTTTTGATAAACATTTGTTTGAATAAATTGAATGGAATCAAAAATAAAAAAAATGTTCTTTTCGAATATGTAATTTAATACGTTTCGTTTCTATTTTAAGTGAATTCAATTATAAATTTTTTTCAATGACTATAAACAATTGTAAATATGTCACTTTATATTGTAATGGTGTTATATTCATTATAATTATACTCTTCTGTTGACAAATAAAAAAATTCATCAATCTGAAATAATATGGAAAACATGATATTTTTGAATATTGTAATTATACTATTTTAGGATCAATTATTCCAAAAAAAATCCATAAAAATATTGTAGGGAAGATAAATCAAGATGAAAATAAATGTAGATACTGGTTAACAACTTGCTTTGAAATAAATACGTTCAAGTATAAAGGTTAAATGCTACCTTGCACACATCTCTCGCTCATTCCTAAATGCAGTTTAGATGCAGATAACAACGCTTTACACTGTTCTGTTTCAGGCTAATCTTAAATTGATTATATCAAGTGATTTATTTAATGTAAGTCTTATGTACACATATATTAACCGAGATTTTTTGTATGTAGTATATTTTCAGTAAGTCTATTGATTACATTATATCGTATAAAAATTAAAAATTATGTACATTTTACAAATTACCTTATTTTATTAATAAAAAACTTTTTAAAACTAAAACAGTTTGACTTATAAAGATATTTTAATTGTTTTACAATCTAAATGCATTTAAAATAAAAAAATGTTACTTTTTATGCCAAAAATTCTTGTAAGGTATATAAGGTTTAAATTCCTTATTTAAAAAAATGAAAATGCCTTTACAATCAATTTGAAAACAGATATTTTTTTATCAATTTATAAAGCATTAAATAGAAGTTATAAATCAAAAATAAATGTGGGTGATATTTATCAAGTCATTAATAATCCAAAACATTAAATAAATAGTTTGAAAGTTATCTGAAAGTTCATTATTCATTGACAAATATTAATTAGTCAAGCAGACAAATTCTTTGTAAATAAGGTTCAATCAAAATATTTTCTATTTGTGCACGATTAGAAATTAACAATTGGTTGCTTTTTTTGGTGGAATTGCTGTTTTAATAAAATTGATTAAAATTTATTAAACGACTTCAAATTCTTTAAAAAAAATATAAATACAGAGAAAAATTATCATTATTAAATATATTCAATTAAAATAGACAAATAATCATTATTAAACATCTGGTAAAAAGCAATATCCTACAAAGATGTCACGTGTGCTCAAAAAAAACGTAAAAATCGAAATGACTTGCTATGTAAAAAAAATGTCATATCTCTACATTTACCAGAATGTTGAGAAAAGATTCATACTCTTCAAGATTATTGAATTATTGTTTAATTTTTTATTAAATTTTTCTTTATTATTTTGGTGATTAGTATTGAATTATAATATTTAGCAATGTGTAAATATTCTTTTTTTTCGTTAAACTTACTCAAATGTTCAACTGAAAAATAAATAGGATTTTTTGATGATATCAGGTTTCAATTAATTTTTATGTCGAGGGGTTAATAAAATAAAAAGGTATTTCACTAATCTAAACTAATTAATGAGTTAAAGATGTATGTATTAATTCCAATTAATCAGAAAATCAAAATAATCTAGACGACAACTTTGCTAACCTAAAAATCAATTGTATTCACAAAGATTTACGGAAATTATTATCAGTATTTCTCTATTAATAAACACCATGGCATAAACCGATATCATTTGATCATCATTGTCATTTCAAATGGTTTATTTTTAAAAACGTCACCCTTATTAATAACAAAATAAATGATTGTTTCTACCTAAATGAAATAATTAATTCTAATATGTGTGTAATTTCAAACCTACAGTGATTTGTTGTAAAGATGTAATTACTTTATTTTTCATTATATATATATATATAACCAAAATATAGAGAAATATTTGCTGCTTTAAAATGTATCTTTTGGTAATGTTTGTATTTAACAAATACTTAAGAAAAAAATATTTAAATTCCATAATCTAAAACCTCTACAATGTTACGAAATATTATGCTGTAGAATTACATTGGGTACCATTGAAATTTTGTAAAATATTAATGTGCCTAATTTAATAAATACTAATAATATTAGATTACTAGTACGGTTATGACTTTTATATTTTAATTTCAAACTTATTTAAAAAAATTCTTTTGGACAGTAATTATCAACAAACAAGTTGTAATTAACAAATAAATATTACAAAATGATAAAAGTTTGTATGTTCTACTCACCACTTGAATTTTTAGTAGAATTCTGAAATCAGAAAAAAATAATTAATACACTGTTAAATATTGTATATATAATATATATATATGTGTGTGTGTATATATATATATGTATGTGTGTGTGGGTGTAGTGTTATATGTGACGTGTGAACAAGTATGATGTAATTAAATTTTTAATAACTTACTACACCAAGGTTTAATTTAGTTATACTTTTTTCTAAAAATGGGTTTTCATTAAAAATGGTATTTTCTGTAAAATCTAATATATTACTTGTCAGTAGAGAAAAATATGTAGGTCATGTGAAGTAGAAAATTTTTGGTATGACCTTATAAGTATACTTAGATTAAGAATTACACACATATACAATTCACACATATGTAATTTTTTAATAACAACAAACAATATATCGTATTATTTGAAATAAAGTCATATATATTATTAAAGTTTAAACAAATTAATTGTTTTCATTGAAATTTGATTTCTTTTCTGAAATATGGAACATATCACAATTTCACTAATATTAAATAGTTCAACCGCCTGAAAATTTAGCATTTATTTATAAGTTTTGTAGATTATTCATATATATTAAACTAATTATCATATTCTTATTAACAGTTAGATTCTATATTTGATATTTTTTTAAATTAATTACAATGAAATTCACAAATAATCAATTAATTGAAAATTACTTTCATTGAATTTAAATAAATTTCTTCAGAATTATGTGAAGGTGTCTGAAGTTTTATAAAAAAAATCGAACAGTACAAAGAAAATCTATTCATTAAAATTATATTTATTTTATAAATATAGATAAAAAGATATAATAGATATAATCACATACTTTTTTTTACCAAAGGTTTCAAAGCATGTTTGCTTAAAATATACTCTTGAGGTTCTACTTTAATGTAAAAACGTACACGTGTCTTAAATACTGAACAAGTAATTTTAGATCCAGTTTTACTTCTAATTTAAATGTCTATGTTATTAAAATATAAGTACATTAATTATCTGTATTAGAAAAACACTTGTTTTTCGTAAAACAAAATAATAAATAGTGCAAAGTCAAATTTGAATTTAAAAGAAATTTGTCATCATAATTTAAGTATTATAAGTTTAATTAAATTTGGTAAATAACAAATAATTTTTAAGGAGAGAAAGAGATGCAGGAATTTTATAACTGCTTCGATTTAATAATGAATCCATTGTAATTATAAATGTCTGTCATCGTCTTATATATTTTAAAAATACATTTTACTTTTATTTGTAATGTTGTTAGAGATAAATTAAACTTAAAAATAAATATAAAAATTATCTGGGACTTTTTCTAATAGCAAACTTGTTCATAAAGTCTGATAGTATTACGTATTTGGATATTATTATAAGAAGGTCACATCAAAGATATCAATTCCACATTCGACGAATTCTCATACATTGAATATAACATACATATCTTGCTGTCACAGCTTGCGAATATGTTACAGTGTTTTATACGTCAGTACCGGTCAATGTTATCGTCTTCTACTTTCGTTCTAAAACGCTGCGACAGCAAGGGGTCACTAACGCGTCGCAGTAGCACACGCCACTGAAAGTAATACATTCATTCTTCTTTGGTATGAGTACACCATGACACATCGAGAGATACAAGAACTGTATCGTCGATATTAGAACAGAGATAAAAAGTGAAGTGTTCGGGTGGACGGTTTTTTCTCGAACGGGTGTTTTTTTCCCGGGTAAGATACACACGAGTCGTGCTCGTGTTTCGACAGATTCGTGCAGATGTAACTTATAAGTTAGTGTATGACGTGAAGTTGTGATATTGCTCGTAGGATATTCACACCACGTTTAACAATCCTGGCCGCTCATCTCCAACCGTGCATATGTCTTGTGACATATTGACTGCGGATATATCACACGGATATTGTTTTACAGGAATCTCTTTTTTATTTGTCACCCGTCGGGTGTTACTGTGAATATTTTCTCCTTGACGTTTCTTCTTATTGTATTCCACAAACATAAATCATTACAATAATAAAACCATTTGTAACTAAATTTTTTTATAACTATTTTACGATGAAATATTCTTCGGCAGAGATTACATGTGAAGCAACACAGAACAATTTTTATACAAAATAGCAAATAAAATTTATATACAAAATTGAAATTATTTTTATTCCAAAAATGTAAAGTAGTGTGCAGATAAAGAGTGAAAAAAGAAAAATATATTGTACTACAACTATAATCAATTAAATTCACTCCTAAAATATTTAAAATTTAATTTAAAACCGCCATAAATATTCTGTTTCTCTCTATAATAAACAATATTTAATATATTGCAAATAAAGAAGAGAATATCATATATCTGAAAGTCAGAATAAATATATATGAATTATAAATATCTACAAGAAAATTTTAGCTATTTATTTGAAAAAAAGAAAAATAACTTAATTGATAAATACATGCAACAACGATTAATAAATATACAAATTTAAAATCTGATTAAAGTAAGTCATTCCAATACCAACAAATATTGTTGTTTGAAAAATTAATTATATATTATGGAATAAATCTACATTACATTAGAAAAAATAATTAATTACATATGGTTAGCAAGAGTATGCGGTTTGTTACAGTTTTTCTTATATGGAGAATTAAATATTTTAAAATTATTATAAACTACTTATTTCTTGATATATATATATATATATATATATATATATATATATATATAGATATAGATAATGTACATAACTAAATTCATAAACGATACTTTTTATGATGAATCGTTATTTTATTCACAAATACACCTTCATCCAAAATTATACAAGGGTTCTAATCATATAAATTCACTTTAACTTAGACTTACACCTGTAATGCAATTAGCAAATCCGTCTAGCTTATGTTATGCTGTATGTACACAAGTACATCTAGGTGTATTTGTTATTCGTGTAGACGTGGCTTTACTTGAATATTTGTATGTATATATTTGTGTATATATCTGTATTTCATGTACTTACAGGAGTTTTGAGGCACGATTTACTAAACTAGCTTATTCCGTTACTGGTTTATTCATGTTAGTTCCAGGTATAAGAGTTATACTCAAATCTAGGTTATGTACAGAGACGAAATAGGAGTAAAAATTTAATATTAATATTAGTCTGGAAAATATCTAAATGTAATTACAGAGTAATAGATTATATCAAAACGTTTCGTATAATTTTTAAGTTTATTTTTATTTTTTTGTTGTGTTTCTTATATTAAATATTTTTCGTCCATAATTAATAACGATATTTAAGTTCCTTTCTGACATTTATTTTCTATTACACATTTATTTTACTTGCATATTTTCATGTTGTGTAATTCTTGGTAAAAAATCAACGATTTAAATTTCGTTGTTTCTTTATAAAACAGATTAATTTCAATTTATCAAAGATGTTATTTTTTGAGTCTATCATTTTGTTACATAGTTTTGTAAAAATATTTTTTGATGTTTATATTAAAAATTGAAGAAAAATATTCGTTTTTATGTTCATTTTGATAATAAAAATATATTAATGAAAACATGTATAGTGTTTTTTTGTTATCAAATTGTCAGTACTTCAATGTATGTGAAAATTAGTAAATTGGAGACAAATCTCAAATCTTTTATGATTAAATAAGTTTCTATATTTAGTCTTCATATCCTTCATTTATGATATGAATTGTTCACAAAGATGTATATTTCTGAAATGTATTGTTCTTTATCGGACATCGCCAATAATCACTTGAAATTTATCATCAATTTAACAGAGTTTATAAAGTCAAGTAGTATTGTATTGAGAAATTTAATTTTAGCACATTTATTTTTTATTTGATGATTAAGTTTCAATAACTTTAATTTCGAAATATTTACTAATTCGCATATGTATCCTATAAAAATATTTTTTTAAAATTTAATTTATTGAAATTTAATTTGTTGTTTAAATAATAAAAAAAAATTAGATCTTTCTCTAAAATCTTAAGACTATATATTAGATTTTCTTAATACCAGTAATGAAATTAAAGAATAATTTATGTACATACGAAATCAATGAAAATATATCTGAGTGATTTTTTGGTTGTATTGTATCGAACTTTCTTTTTAAAGGGCAGTCATTGATACATAGTAAAAAAACTAAATACTCATTCTATTATTAGATCACAATATATTAAATTAATGCTCCCTAAGTACTGGAGAAAATTACGTTAATATTAAAATATGACAATTATGGAAAGCTCGACCTCTAATACTTTAATAAATATGTCAATTTAGTTGCCAATTTTAATATAATTGATTCTTTAAACACTTTAATTAAAGGAAATTATTTATATTACCATCATCGTTAGAAAATTTATATTTAATATTTTTTATTCTTATATATATATATATATATATATATAGAGAGAGAGAGAGAGAGAGAGACTGTAATGTTTATTTCAAAAATTTATTATATTTTTGGAATATTTTATTTATCATGATCATATTGTCATGCCATATATTTGCAATTTAAAAAAAAATAAATTAAAAAACATTCAGTTTCTAATATCAGTTTTATTTTATCAAAATATTTTAAAGGTTAATATATTAAAATATCTTGAATAAAAAATGATAAATAAAACCCGTTCGAAATGATTTTAAATATAATTATATTGTTATCTTTCTATCTAAGATATGTAGGAAAAAATACATATTTTATTGTTATATATATATATATATTGTTATGTGACACGAGAAAAAAATACCACTGGGGCATGTACATTCAACAATAAAATATTAGAAGTACGTATACGTTTCAAGACATTCATGAAAAATTCTCTAATCGAACATTATTTTTGATAAATATTTTATAATCCACAGGAGCCTTATGGAGACGTAAATATTTTATTATAAAATGTACTGAAAGGATTGACAAAATAGTTATTGTTTTTCGAAAATTCTATTCAATACTTTGACATTTTTGTCCACAATATATATATATATATATATATATATATATATATATATATATATATAGACAGAGAGAGAGAGAGAGAGAATGAGACATTTTTAGATTTAGCAGTGAAACTTTAATACGAATATTTTATGAAATTAATAAATAATCACGAGGAAACTATATAAGATGTTAATTAAAAAGAAATAATTTATCCATTTAAATTTATGTAATAAAATCAATGTAATTGTAAAAATTTCCTTTTTGAGATAAAAATTAAATAAAGAAAATTTGCAGAAATTGTTTCAAATGAATAACTAAATTTGTAAGGTATGTTGTGAAATTTACTGAATAATTTTACTAAAAGAGCACTAAAAATTAACGAGTACTTATTCTACTAATAGTTATTTTCTTTTTTAAGTAAATTTTGTAGGTATATGTATATAGGTCTGTCTGACCCAATCCGTACCCTGCATCGTGCCTGGTAATATTTAATCAAGACACATCTTGAGGTTAGTGCTGTTTGTATTACCGAGTTGGGACGTAATTAGCTGTCTATGCCAACCTGCTATATCGTCGCCGTGCACACGCTCTCTTCAGTATGAACAACACCATCATAGCAAAACGAATGGTAACCGCCCTAGTGACTACGTTAAGAGCTAACAACTACTTGCCGTATACAGACCATAAATTTGCCAACAATAAGTTTACATTGTTGTTTATTGCAAAGTGTATGCAAATGTGTAAAGCTAACTTTATTGTATAATTGAATATTTGTATTTACTTGCTTTCAGTTGACGTTTGGTCACTACTAGGTATTTATTCTATGTAAATTTATTAACAAATTGTTTAGGTTTTGATGTTACTCAAAGCATGTGTGTACAATACTGAATATGTATAACCTCAATTAAATTATATATATATATATATGGAAATATATATATATATATATATATATATACACATATGTTACTTCATTAAATATTTTATTTACTGTAGATTGCAATATTAAAAGAGATATGTATTAAATGTTAACAATAAATACTTAAAAAATGTAAATCAAAACTTTTACATATTCAAAATAACATAAAATTTTATAATGTTAGAAGTAATTACTGAATGGAAAAGAAAATGACCCATCCATCTAAACTATAATTTTAATAATAAATTTTATGGCAATTCGCTTTTACCAATGAAATAAATTCTTAAATGACATATATATATATATATATATATAAATATACAATATTCTTTAAGGCAAAGTATCAATATATTAAACATATAATAACTTCACAATAATTAATGTATAGTGTAAAGTAAAACTAAGTTCAGTTAATTGGAACTTGTAAACAAGTCTCGTTTATAAAACATAAATTTACAATTGTTGTTTTTATGTAAAATTGAGAATTATGGATTTCAAATTATTGAAAAATAATGTTTATAATATTAATTAATTTAAACATAACATTATGTTATTAATTAGAATATTATTATTTTTTTGATGACTGATGTAGTTTTGTTTCAAATGAAATGCCTTAAATCGGACAGTTTCATTTCTAGCAAATCTATTGATATAAATTAATTAATCATTACTGTTCTCCGGAGCTTGTTTTTAAAATAATAGACATATATATATATATATATATATATATATATATATATATATATATTCTTATGTGTAAATGTGGAAAAGTATGTTTGTATATAATGAATAATTTCAGAAAGAAAAAGGTACCTACATTATCTCATGAAAGCCATTAAAAGTTTATATAACTACACGAACATTGTAATTAACACTGAAACAACATTATCAGATGAAATTGAGATAAACCAAAGGGTCAGACATGGGTATAATTTATCGCCATTTTTATTCAATACATAAATATATTGATTCTATTATTCAAGTATTCGACTACTCGTGATTTTTTTCCTGCATTATGAAATAAAACTAAACAAAAAAGTTTTAACATAAACTTCCCGTGAATATAAAATTTGTGTAGACGTTAATAAAAATTATCAATATATATTCAGGTTATTGTTAGGAATGATATTGTTGTAATATTATAGTTATAGTAATATATATATATATATATATATATATATATATATATATATACATATATACATATATACATACATACATACATAGATAGATACAGTGGGTGTAAGAGAGAGAAAGGAAAACAGAATTAGAAAAAATATTCTGAATAAAATGAGAGATGGTCCGGATAAACAAATATTGAATATTTAAATAATAACGAATATTTAAAAGAAAACTAAGAAAATTGCAAAAGAATATTAATCACGGGTAGAACAAGCAATTTTTTATATTAAAAAAGGAAATTTGCAAATAATTGTATCTACATGTATATATATATATATATAGTTATAAATGTAATTACTAGAATACAAAAAATTTTAATAGACATAGTAGTAGACAAGTATGTCACACAGTTTAATTAGACTTGTGAATAATACGATGGAAATTTTTATACATTTATATAAATACGTTCATACCTCCTATCTAAAGTCATATATATATATATATATTTATATACATAGAGTTTAGAAGAAACGCCAATTAAGTTCACTCGCAAAAAATCTCATTGTTATCTAAAATAATAAATTATTAAATATTTAAATTATAAAAAACGTCTTATATATTTCTTATATTTACAGAAACTATTTAATACATTTTTTTTATAAATACTTTTATATTTTATACATTTTTAATTAGATCTTGATCGAGGTTGTGATTTATCGAATGTACTCATAGTGCGATCGCAATTTATTCGAATCCGAATAACATGAAATGAAGAATTCAAAACGATTATTACTACTGTGTATATTGTCATCTATATTCTCTAATTTTAATAAAATTAAAAGTGTTTTCCATCGTATTTAGTCATATTAAGTCTGTATATACTTTGATTACGAATAATAATCGAGATAAGAATCAAGTCCATTTGTTCGGCGCAAATTTATAGATACGTAAGAAAATTCTTAAAATTCAGACTACATCTGAACCTCGAGTCTAGTTCGTGTGTAGTCTATGTAGATAGTTTTGAAAAAAGAATTAACATTACTGTTCAATACAGTTTTTGTTTGATTAAATATATTTACATATTTTATAGTGATTACAATTCATTATGCCATTTTTTATACTTCTTAAGCTTAATGTTCGTTTTTTTTATTTTTAATAAAGAAACATTTTTAATTTTATTCTTATTTATTTTGTAGAAACATTTACTAATTGTAACATATTTAGTTCTATAAAAAATTATTTTAATTTATAATCATATTACATATGTTCTCTAGAAATTTTATCTCTATATAAATCAAAAAAAAATTATGTATATATATATATAATGTACATATGCTTATGTAAGATGATCTAGTAAAATATATTTTTATTTAATATTATTCATTAAAAAATGTACAAGTGAGTATATTTATTTTGATTCTAATAAACAGATACTTAATAAGAAAAAAAAATAAATAAACGAGATCAAAAGAAACAAGTCTTTGAACTTACATGGAGTTGTATATACTTTTTATATATAAGAAAAAACATGTACACTTCACGACTTGTCAGAATTATGAAAAATTGCCGTCTGAACTGTAAAAGAAAATGAATTTCTGATGTGAGTAACCATCTTCGCACATAATGAATAGCTTCCTTGTTTTTCATGTTACTGCTTCTTATTACTACCGTACACATTCATATATAACTACATGCATACTCGTATACACCTATACATATACATAAACACGCACGTAAACAAGTAACTTTATTTCACTATACTACATTTTTATTCAACATTATAAATTTCATGTAAATAACTTTTTTTTATATTAAACTACCTGTAATATAAATATATTCACTACATTATATATATATATATATATATATATATACACCCACACTTTTTTATATCCTTAAGGGATTTTTGTATTTTTCAACTAAATTAATACAAAAGTGTTTACCTCTTTTCGTTTTCTAAGAAAATGTAAATCATACACGTACACCCATACACACAATTTTATGTATGTATGCATATATATATATATATATATATATATATATATAACATTATATACCAAAAAATAATTATAAACGTGAATTTAATAAATGAATATGAATTATTAAATATAATAAAGACAATTGCATGAAGAATAATGAATTGAATCTTGAAATACAAATGCTTAACAGAATATTTTTTTATTTTCACAAGAAATTGTTTCTATTTTCATATCTGTTATATTGTGCGTTTAAACTACTAGAAATATATTCTGATCAGGATTTTTTTCAAGTAGCTGATTATATAATTCTTGAGTTCTTTTCTTTACTATAATTTGTAATACTAAAAGTTAATGCTCATGAATTTTATTATTTATTTTATTTGTGTGGAAAGAGAGATCCATTTCTGAAAGTGAATTTATTCACAGTTGCAAAACTATACATAGTTACTTTAAAATTTTCTGAAAAGATATATATGTTATGCATGAATGAAAATTCATTTTATTCAGCATATGTTTCAATAAATTAATACGTTTAGTTACTATTTTAAATCAATACTTATATATTACAGAGGAATAAAAATAACAGAGTATAAATATTTTTACTGGCAATTAAATACTTGAAAAATGTGTATAATTATTAACTATTATGCCAGTTCTGTAATCATAAAATGTATATTAAAGTACTATGAAAAAATAGGGTTTTTTAATTTTTTTACAAACCTAAAAATTCCAAAAGTTACATTTAAAACAAGAATTATGAATTACAAGTTGTTTAAGATTTATATATATATATATATATATATATATATATAAATCATTTACATTTTAAATGACATTTAATCATAGAATTAATTCGCAAATAATTTGATTCATTTTCACTAGAATTTTGTTTTAATTATATCGGAAACAATCCCGGAACTAATACTGGAAACATAAATTAAACATTCTGTTGTAAACAACTTCAACGAGCTGAAATTGTCCGCTAATAATTAATTTTAGAAGAATGAGAACAAATAACGTTGAAATTTATTATATCTCATGAAGGCGGTACAAACATAAATCTATTCAACTAAACAAATTTGCCATTAACGAATGAAATGATATTCAAAAGGTGTGTTTATTTATTTAACAAAAGATTTATTAATGCATGCCATTGCTCGAAACTTTTATTTAAGTTTTAATATTTTTACATAATTCTGAATAGAAAAATTATTATTTTTCATATAAACTTACTATTTTTTATTTTATTTTTAAATATAAAAACTATATAAAGAAACAAACGTTTTCATTAATCTGTGAGTGTCAGTTGAAATAGAATTATAGGTAATCCTAATATAAATCATAGAATAGCTTTAAAATGAATGATTTATTTATTTAAATTTTACATTGATTTTGTTCCATTTATGTTGTGTTTTTATATGAAGTTAAACTCGATAATATTTTATAAGCGATTATGTGGAATGGTAATGTTTTTTATAATAACAATATACGATAGAACATAAAGCAGTTTTGTTAGTGAAAAAAAATTATCATCTAATAGAAGTCTAGGAAAATAATGATGGAAAATATTAAAATTGAAAATTGACCATGTTCAAATTAGTGGAATAAAATAATTAATATATACAAATCTAGAAAAAAAATTAAAAATACAGAAAAAGACTGAAATATTTTTAATAAAAAATATTTTACAATATTTGCAACATTTTTGCTAAAACTTATGGTTACAATATATTTAGTAGCTAATAAATTAAAGCAAATTCCAATAATTTTATAATTACAAGGAAATATTTATAATTAGTAGAAATTTTTTCTTCCTCGAAAAAAATGAATACGTTTCTTGTTTGTTTTTACCCTTGTATACTTATATATATATATATATATATATATATATATACACACACACACATATATATATATATATATATATATATATATATATATATATATACGAGTATGTCCACACATTTACTAATAAGTTTAAAATGTGTTTTTTAACAAGTTACAATTTTTGACAATACAATTTTTTTACGATGAATTGTGATTTTTTTATAAAATGCTAGAAAGTTTATACTACAATGAATTAAATAATATAAATATTATTGCTAATTAAAATGCCTTCAAAGGTAAAACTTGTACTGATTTTATTTCAACATTTTCTATAAACCATTTTATTATTCTTCTCGAAATAATATATGTAATACTATTTTAATAAAAGCCATTTATTAGTCTTAATTACTTAAATATTTAACTTGTGATTTTAAATATAATTTACATATAGAAATGCTATTAATTTATATATTATGCAAACTAACTTTTTCGATTAAATTTTCAATTAATTTTCCTACACTTTCATTAGTATAGCTTAATATTGTTTGAAGAAAACTTAGAGAGTAGCACTATTTCCTGTATATTTCCACATATATACGAATATATATATATATATATATATATACATCAATAGATTAAGTAGAAAATCTAACACAACTAACGGCAAACGTCAAGAAAAACAAGTAGTGTGTATTCGTAAAGAACACACGAACGATAACGAAATAATGAACAACTATGTGCAAATGAGGTGTATGATGTATAAGCGACTAAGAGACGACGTTCACATAGACGATGATGGTGATTGATCTCCTATAAATGGATGTTGTTGCGTTGATGCGAATACACACACACGTATCACACTCAACACACAAATGCACGTGTCTACCTATACAGTGAAACATTGGATCATACGTACGGTAAATGCGATGTTGATTTTTCAAGATTGCTTTTACGTCACTATTTTTACCATCATAAATTTTCATTAAGCTGATATTTACGTTGGTATCCTATTAATTTTTTTAGGTGAATATTCTTTTTGTATGTAATTATTAATGAATGTTCTATCCGGTTCGAATATTTCATCATTTTTTTAACTTTCAATATTTGAAAGGGGATCAAAGTATATTGCACAAAAAGCATTTTATAAATAAATTGATATTTTATAGATTATACATTAATTAATCTTTGTATTATGTTTACAGTAGAATTAAATATATCTATTTTCTAATTATAAAATACTATATTCATTAAAAAATATTTCCCATATGGTAAAATATATCTCATAAATATAGATTTAAACGATATAGAATAAAAAAAGATAAACAACCTCAGAAAATATAAAACTACTAAAAATTTTATCTTGTCAAACAATTGAACAAAATTTTATGAAATATTTCTAACGATTGATTTAAATGTAGTACTAATATTTAATGTGAGAAATGTCTGCATTTTTACATGAAAGTAGCACACTTTACTTTGAATATCATTAAAACTAATGACCTTCAAAGTGAATTGTGCAATCTGCTTAACGATCAATTGATTTTTAATCAAAAATAAGATAACTGAGCTAAGAAACTCTAAATGAGGTACTTGTAGTAAATGTGAAACTATAAGGATTCAAAAACGTTGTCCAACTAACAAATTTGCAATATACACCTCCAAACCTTCACAAAAATGGTTAGTTTTATTTGTTTAAATTAACCATGGGGCTCTTCTCCTTACTAATAACGCTTGTTGACCGCCGGGAGGCCGCGCCCGCTCTCTCTTAGCTCATATTATATATATTAGTATAAGATATGTGTGTGTATATATATATATATATATATATATATATATATATGTGTGTCTATATAATTCTTCTCGCAAAAATAATACAACGTATTTGTTATATATATATATATATATATATATATATATATGTGTTTATATAATTATTCTCGCAGTTATATTGCGAAGTAGTTGTTTGTTATGTAGGTTTTTTGAAACTATATTCCACGAGTCAATCTCCGCATTCATAGACACAACAGAAAGACAAAGTTTGGTTTCTGGGAAGTTCCATCCCCGAGGAACGATCAGAGAAAAGAGTAAACCTACACAATAACAACATTCACACTTTCTTCAAAACTCGTGGAAAAATATTTAGTTGTTATGATATCAGTATCATAATTTTTCGTGAAAATTTCGTGTAACTTCGGGTATGATCGTTAATCATAATTTAATACAAAATCTCTATACGTTTTTTTTTTAAATTTTACGGAATAAGATAAATATATAGATAGATTGTTTTGTTTTTATTCCTAACTATGCTGTTACAATAAGTAATGGGTGCTTCATTCTTCTTTACAATGTGTAAAAAGAAGAGATAAAGTAATCGATAGACAAATAGCAGAACCACAAATGAACCAGAATTCAAGTATATTGATTGTGTTCATCCACCTTTATTTTTACAACATTAAAATCATTTAAAACATTGGATGATTAACTGCTAAGTAGCAGATTTTTAAAAAAATATTTTTTTATATATGTACATATTTTCAATTCATTTTTTTTTTCATTTTTCGCTTCTATATTTCGGAATATTTCCGAATCTCTTTATATATCTTACATCTAACAGTCGATAATTTCTATTTATTGGTTGTCTATTTTATAATACAGCTTACCTACTTTCATTTAAAATTGTTGTTTTATCATAACCGAAACATTTTATCTTATTTTATTTACTTTCATTTATTATTTATATATATATATATATATATATATATATATATGTACATATTATATATATATATATATATATATATATATATATATATGTACATATATATATATATATAGTGAAAAATGCGTTGAAATGAAATATTTCTTTTAATTTAATCGTGTTTCTTAGGTTCAAACTGATGTTTAAATTCAACTATCTCTAAAAAGCTTACTGTCGCATTTCTATTTTAACACGTTCGAATTTCTTTGTGTGTAATTTTTATTTACATTCAGTTGGTTACTTCTTTTGATCTTATTTTCTTTCAATTTCATGTTACAAAATTACATCTATACATGCATACATATATAACATTTGTTCACACACAAAAAATGATGCTACATTGATTTCAATAAAACTTAAAAATCAAATAAAAATAACAGTGGCGTTATCAGTGTCTTTATACATCAAAAAGAATGATGTACGAACGAAACATAAACCACGAAGTTCGTCACAAACAACACCATCCTTAAAGTGTTTCATCAGCTCATCGATGTATCAATAAAAGCGTAATACAGAAAAAAATGATTGACTTTTCAAAGCCGAATATAACGTCGAAGTCTCGCAAATGTGAAATCATTTCCTAAGTACCGGTATCAATATAATCTGGTGCCGCCTGCAGCGGCAATCTACGAAATAATGCGTCGCGTTCTCGCAGAAATGAAAAGACCGAGCGTCGCTGTACGATACGCGCGATGACTACAGACGATGAAAATGGCGAAAAGAAGTATATGGATGTATGTGTGGGTGTTTTGTACACACAGACACACACATACGTATGTGTATATATATATATATATACATATACAAGTGTGTATGTGAACGTTTATAAAAATGTGTATTTGTGTTCCTCGCATGCATACATGTGTTTGAGTGGGTGTATATTTTTTCCAACAAAATAGAGCCAATATTTCCAGAAAGTGACTGTTTTCATACGAAATTTGCTATCTCGCGAATCAAGTACTATCCTTTTTATACTACAATTTCGATTGTTACTGCTCAACGCAGGCATCGTACGTAAAGAACAGGTATTTTTAGAGTCCAACCACCTGTACTCTAATTCAATTCGAATTGTGTATTCAATACACATTTCACTCTGATGAATACGTTTCAATAGATTTTACTGCAAGTTGGTTATATATCATTGTTTAGATTAATAAATATAGTATTACTGTAATATACAAAAGACTTTTATAAAAATAATTTAACTTTTAGGCGAATGAAAAATGTTATAAAGTAAATGAATGCATGGTTATTAAGGTAAAAAAATATTGAGGATATTAATTGACCTTTTTCCTGAATAATTACTTTTTATTAAGAAATAACTGTTTCTCGGTTAAAATGGAGAAGTAAACGAATGTATTTAAAATAATATAGAAAAACAATAATTGATATTTTAAATAGAATATTTTTAAGAAATTTTCCTTAGCCCCTTGACATACGAATTAATTAAAATTCGATATGAGCAAAAAATATTATTTATTTTTCAGCTTAACATTTGTGTAAGTTTAACAAAGAAAAACTATTTCTACATTGCCAAATATTATAATTCAGTACTAATAACCAAAATTAATTAAGAATAATTAAATAAAAAATTTAATAATAATTCTGGATAGTCAGATAGGGACAAATTACATAGTATTTAAAGATTGCTAACAATGAACACCCGCACTTTTATACAAATTCAAAACAGACATTGCAGGGCCGTTTCTATGATTCACACTGTAACACTGAATATATATATATATATATATATATATATATATATATATATACTTACATATAATTATTTCTTCCTAATATTAGCTTTGTAGCTACACTAAGGCGAATTAAATCTATGTGCGTCTCAGAGACGTCAATGTACTATTAATATTAAGAAAGATTCTTTGAGGACACCAATTGTGTTTATAAAAACTCTACAAAGATATGCATTAAATATATGATAAATATTAACTATTCTTTGTATTTAAATTTGGTAGATAGGTCTTTTTTACTTCTTACGAATGGTTTCCGTGAACGAATTATTGAATAAACTTCTACGTTAATTTATTTTGTGAAAAAAATTTAGTAAGAGTTCTAAGCGATAATTTAAATTTCAGATTGTATAACTATTTAAATTGTTTTGATAGCTTCTATTTTTTTATTTATGTTAAAATTTCTTAATATAAATTATATATGGGCCTTTATTTTTTTGGAAATTAAATAATGGCTTTGGAATATTTATTATGCTAAATTACTATGTCCAAAAAATTCAAATATTTGCGGAATCTAAAATTACTATTTTCAAGTATGCTTCTAGGAAAAAAGTTATATTTAATTTTAGTAAGATGTGTATGTAAATATAACATGTTAAAAGTTTAATTATAAAAAAGTATTGTTTTAATTTATAATAATTCTTTATCAGTGTTTCCTACAAAGTGTTCAGATAAAAAAAATATTTTGTAGTTAATTTACAATGATTGTGTTTGATTAGAGTTTGGAAATCGAGTGAGTGAATCCTATCTACAAGAAAATTATAAAAAAAGTATTTTACTGAATTTCCTGCTGATTGCGTGGGTTTTTTTTACGAAAAAAAAATATTTTTTTCGATTAAAACTAATAAATTTTCAATTGACAGATTCTCTGTATACCTCCTACTCTTTTATTTACCATTTTCTTCGACATGCAATGGAAACAAAACACCGGAAAGTAGCGCAGATATACGTAGACAACTGAGCTAAGAAAAAAGTAAGAAAAAAACAATCAACTGATCACGGTTAAGATACAGCAAAATGTGACTTTATGTATGAGCATCGGCAGACTGTTTCACGTATTTAATCTATCGTGAAATTAACTTAAAGCGCTCTCCAGATAAAACACAACAGTGTAAACTAAACAACAGATCACAATCAGTTTCGTGCGGGAATGGTCGGGGTGGTGATTCTCTCACAGCTTTCTCCGTACCAGTGATTTACGACATTCAATCTTGCAACGAGATCCGAACAACACTTAAATAAAGGCATTAAAGTCGGAGCAGGCAATTCCCACACCGAATCATCAGACCGTCCTAGGCGGAGACGGCCGTACAAGCGATACCTTCTCTGCATCATCTCTTCGTTTATGCCCCTCGTCCACATACCCTCAGCACAATTGTATGCCCATTCTATCGCTGACAATCCTTACGTGAATCCATATACTTAGATCAGGGTCACATGTAAGTGCTATTAACTTGTTCAACGGTGCAGATTGCATGCTACTCACATGGTCGATGTCTGAATTAGTTTGAGCTATTCCGCAGAACCAACGTGTTTAGAGTCCATCCGTAGAAGAAATGGACAAACGCTATAAAATTCGAAAGTACAAACTAATTCAAATGTAGGATAATATAAAATAGTGAAAATATATAAAATATTTATACTATCCTACATAATCACCAGACTTTTCTTTCTTTCTATAATATTTACAAATAAAATTGTTATTTTTCAATAACATTTCAATCTGTTACAAACATATTCTTATTATCTACAGCAGACACTTTCGAATTTATATATCCAATTGTTTAAAGAAATATTTTACAACATCCAATTTACTCACTTCAAGTCAATTTTATGTTTACGTCTAGTACGTTTGTATATTATTATACTTCATGTCTATGCATTTTAACTGTACTTTTCGTTGTAATAAAGAAGACAAATGTAAGTAAATATATATATATATATATATATATATATATATATATATATATATACATAGAGAGAGAGAGAGAAAGAAAGATGTAATTATAATTATTACATATAATTTACTATAACGACTACTACCAACAAATAAGTTTATAAATTATTTTAACATTTTTTTGTTTGATTTCGAAATTGTTGACCTCCAGTTCAAGATCTACATAGACAGCGAAAATTGAAACCGGTCGTAGAAGAAATGAACTCTTACATGTAGTACAGTATCTTTTTAAGATAAAAATATAATATTTCATGTCATTTTTTATTCTATTTGTATAACATTGTCGTTGATTTCTGCGTTTATGATATATTTGATCTATTTTTAACCATTTTTTCTATGCTATAAAACAATAATTTAGAATTACTTTAATCATTTCCTTCATTGCATTCTAATTAAAACAAAATAGAAACTGGATTTAATTTCGTTCTGAATATGTTATATATAACTAATTTAATGCTATAATATTTAAAATAGAATATTTCTCTTGTTACCAAATGAAATGAAAACAAATATTTTAATTGGTTTCATCTATAACACAATCAAATTATAATAACGTATGCAACACAAACGTATCCTATGTTACTATTTCGAATACACTATATTTTCCTCCTCTATAACTAACTAAAGTAGATTATTACTACTCTAACCCCCTTCCTATAGTACACACAACGCCATAATGTAGATTTTCTATTCAAATAAATGCGTCGTACTGTGGTCTATTGTCATATTTTACGTTTTGTTATGCATATTTCGGGGTGTATATGTGTAGAATACGTCGTCACATTCGTACATTATCACCCGTTATACCACGACTTCAATTCGCTCGAGAATAATATTTATGGTTTCATATAATTGGATTGGTGCTTTTTAAATGAAACCTGGAGGATTTTTTTTTTGCACTCTTAATGCTGTTACGGCATCTCGAGTGTTATAATATGGCAGCATTGTGAATCATTCAAAATGTCTATCGTTAAAGTTAATTGGAGACCAAATCTATTGAATAAGATGTTCACGACTCTGTTCCAGGGGTTAAAATGTGTTGATGTTTATTAGGGATAAAATCGAGATGGGAATTATCTAAGTGGGATTTAACTTCACGATCTTTTTTAGGGTTGTCTCACATAAAAGATATTAATGTTATGAAGCACTATTGTATATATTTTAAAATGTTTCAAGGGGTTGCATGATTTTAAATGTAGTCAGATAGAAGATTCAGCTATACATTTTTAAATGTTTCTTGAGACACTTTTTTTCATTTAAACTGTATTTTTTTAAAAAAATTATATATTAATCAACAGTTTTTCTGTACTTATATAAATTCAATCTTGAGATATCTGATACGTATTTTTCTGTAATTATATAATTATATATATATATATATATATATATATATATATATAATTATGTGTGTGTGTGGGTGTGTGTGTGTTGGTGGGTATATTAGAGTATGGCTCTACATTTAAATATATATATATATATATATATATATATGAATTTATGTATATTTATTATAAAAATTACAAAGTTCTAAATTCGTATAATTAAATAGTTAATTTCTTTTGATCAGGGTTTCTTTATCTCACAATATATATATATATATATATATATATATATATATATATATATATATATATATATATACGTAAACAAATAATCTTGTGTTTTTAATAAGTAAATATTAATTCATAAAGTTTTAAGATTAAATTTTAACTGATTTAATTATGGTTTACATTACGGTTTAAGCATGTTGAGCTTAAACATGTATTCTATTCAATATTGCATAACAAGTACAAAGATTTGAAAACTGTAGGAACAATGTAAATTAATAACAAAGAATTAAAATGTAAATGTATGAGATTTAACGGTATAATTGTAATAAATTATAAATATTTACTTTTAATTACTTTAATGTTTTATTTAAATATATTGAAAAGGAAATAAAAGCAAATATAAATTGTTAGCTGATGAAAACACATTAACTTCAAAATTAACATAAATTATGAAAATGAAAATATTTTATTGATGTTCAAATATTTATATAGACATATTTTGTATTGACAATTTCAGTCATTTTATTTAGAGAAACATCTTTTAATTGTAATATTAAAAATAATAAGTTGTGACGATAGTATTTTACAAAATATTCCATATTTTATTTCACAATATATATATATATATATATATATATATATATTTGTATATGCATGAAATTTTGATTTATAGAATGGAATATAAAGTTGATGAATTTTTTTTTAAATAAAAAACGAAAAATCACAATAGTTATGTATGATATTGTTGTATCATAAAATATTCTATTTTGATAGAAATAAGAATAATGAAAAACTATTTATATTGCCAATTTATAGCTCCACATTGTGAGTGTTTCCTCGCGTATTTTTTAAGCGAACTTATAATATATTGTTGTAAAACACGAATGTAAATAGCACATAAAACATATTCGGTAATATTACAGAATCCAAGGTTTCCAGATACATGTGCAAACATTATTCACGAAGAAAAAGCTTTACTTCAATGTACATTCAGTCTTCTCCACTACAATAATTTATTAAAACCATTTCACTCGTCTATTCGTTTTAGTTTCGTACCCGGTCTACATACCGCGTGTGAAAGAATAAGCGAGCGCACGAGCGAGATGGAATTGATACACGCGCGCGATGTTAAGGGAACACCAAATGTTTTATTAAACCGACACAACATGGGACAACATTTGCTTACAAAGTATTTGGATGGCAGAGTATCAACTTAGGAATGCTATAACTAACACTGATATCCGTTTTCGCCTAAACCGCAATGTCCATCTCCTTTCGTTGCATGGACTATTCAGGCATGTCGCGAGCAGGACAGAAATAGGTAAATTAAAGCCGAGTCACGTTTACACTAGTCGAAAGTCAAACAACTAGTAAAGAGGAGATGGTATTGCTATAACCCAACGAGTCTCAAATTGCTCCATACCGTGAAACCAGTATGGGCCCTTCATCTCCTTAAACGTCAGTAGCGTACTATACAAAAACTGCTATTCAATAGTGAATAGTAATTTAATTAAGTGAATTTCTATTTCCACAGAGACCAATATAAAGTTACACTTCAAAAACTTTACCCACATACGGAATATCTTTGAAATAAATTGTTTATATACTACAAAATCTGTATATGTATATATATATATATATATATGTTTTTCTTTGAAATAAATTTCATATTTCTGTAAAACTGATATTTATTAAAATTAATTGATTTTTTAGAATAGAAAGTTTTTACTATATTTCAATAATTTTTATACTTACAATCTAAATGTAAGAATGAAAAAACATTTGTTGATGAATAAATATAAATTAAAATTAGTATAGAACATTTATTAAATTTTTATCAGAAAAAACTTCAATAAATTTACAGTATTGATACATTTTTAATGAAAAATTTGCATTGATTTTATAAAATCTAGTCTTAAATAATTGGAAAGAATATTATATCTACATGGTAAAAAATTAACGGAAAAATCATATCAAAATTATCAGTAAAATCATAATTTAAAAAGTCATTACATTAGGTTGCACTTCAATATATTTGTGTTAGTTTTAGAAATTTAGAGATGTACTATATTTAGCTAAGTATGTGATTCTCTAAATTTAATACTTAAAAAGTTCAGATACTACGGATCTTTTAGAATAGCATTGAGAATAATTGGCTGTAATTCAAATTAAAAATAATATCAAAAAATAACTACTACCTGTATACTAATAAGTAGAGAATATTATTAAAATGTTGAAATTTAATTGAAAATAGTTTGTAAAATCAATAATTCGTTCGCACGTAATTTGGATTCCACATTGTTCGAGAACAAGTATAAAAAATGTATATTATAATAGACATTTGTAATATCTGCAAAGAGTTGTATTAGAAGATTATTATATAAAGTAAAATCTAATTTTTATTTTCAGATTTTTAGTTTCTTTTTGATGTATTTGAACAGATAATAATTTATTACCTAGCACCGTATAATACTCTTAAATAATTGAACGGAAAACAAATATATTAAATCTATTAATCAGATTAGAGCTCGAATCTCGATTATATTACTAGAATAAATCTCAGTATTACGAAAGACTGCATAAGATCCAAGGTATTGTACAAAGTGTGCAGTAAATTTTCTTTATAAGAATATTCATAAATCATATATGTATTGTAAAATATTATATGTGTTATGTCATACATGCAATGTTAAGTGAAACATGAACATAAGAGTTATATCTTTATTCTTCGTGCCATATTTCAGAAATGTTTAAGATTCTATGTAACAATTTCAGAAAAATATTTCTCTGAATTGTATATTTCCCTATAATATTTCTCTTATTGTATTATTTTATTCATTTAATATTTATATAAAATGATAAATAAATAAATTTGGTCGATAAATTTATTATAAGTGATAATTTTTTTCATATATTTTAAAGGAAATAATATAAATTAAAAAAAGTTTTGCTCGTAAACATTTGTTCCCAGAATCAATACTTACATATATTGTAAATTAAATATTAATTTATAATTTTGAAATTATTTTAGATTTTATCAATTAAATAATACAATTATTTAATTTTGATTTATGTTACATATTGAAAATATAACTTGAAACTCTAGAAAAATTTATATTCATAAAGAATTATTCACTGTCTCCAAACATCACTAAGAATTTTTTGATCAAAAATGTACAATAATTTCTTATTAATCATATTTTATTTTTACTTATGCGTACTTTTATGGAAATGTCATCATTCTCAAAAACGTAAGGCTTAGAAAAATCCAACTGCAATGAGAATAATCTAAATCATCAATAAAGTAGAATGTTTAAAATTAAATAATTTATAATTAAGGAGCAAAAAAAACATATTTGCTGATTATACCGAAAAAATGTATAAACAGAAGTGTTTCCTCTCTATTTGAAAATACTTAATCAGTTATCATGTAACTGATAATATTGAATTTTTAACTGTTAAATGACTATATTCTGTTTAAATGTACGTATATGAGATCATCATCAAATGCTATTGCAGTTACAATGATTTCCAAATCAGTCATATTGTAGTATAATATTAAATGTAATTAGGTACCAAACAGAATATAATTTGAATAATAGAAATTTGGTAAGACCAATTCACAATTTAATAAACGGAGAGTAGAGTAATATTGTAAAACAATTTGTACCAATAAAATATGTTTTGTACATCACTAATATAATTTATGATCATATGAATACGTTTTATTAGTCCAACCATTTAATTAGATATCAACTTTTTATTTTTATCAATAAGAATATTTTTTATAGTTCGCGTAAAAATAATACATTTTTGAAATTTTCGTGTTTATATTATAAAATAAGATATTAAATCAGACCTTTACTTCAGTGTTGTTAAAAAAATTACATTTTTTGTGTAAGTATAATATTGTGGTCTGAAATGTTATATTTCTCACTGATGCAATTTCCTATACAATATCTGGGTAATATATATATATATATATATATATATATATATATATATATATATATATATATATATATATATATATATATAGAGGGGAATATATTAATACAAAGATCTGATAATCTTATTACTGCTAGTATAGGCAATAAAATTGTATAGACTTGGGGGAAAATTCATAAATAATACTATGACTCATTTCATTTCCGTTCCATTATAATGAAAGTATGATTAAGATTCAGATTTACTTCAGTAATTTATAATAATTTCTTTATTTTTATTTGAACTTATGTAAAAAATGATTTGATTATTAATATATTTTATATTTCGGCTATGAACCTGAGATATTAGAAAATATGTAATTCATTACAATATGAAATTGAAAAAATGACAAAAATTAATAAAAAGAAAAATTCGTCAAAATTCAAAAAATTTCGTCAAAAATTCGTATTAGTTGCTTAAGAATATTCTGTATAAGTTTAGTAGAAGTTTTATATAATCTAAATCTTGAATGTTGATTAGCAGTTAAAAATTAAATTATTTTTTCCAAAATAAAAGATCCGAACCATAGATTTATAGTAATTGCATATGGATTGTAAACTTTGATGTTGTCACTTGTAATAATTAATTCTTAATAAAAGTAATTCTTGAGTTTAAATAAAAAAAAAATCTAAGTGGCTTTAATCTTTATTCAAACTGGGCTCATTTTTGAGTAGCGTGTAAGAATGAAACGCGTTTCTGAAATATGAGATCAATATAAGTTAAGAATAAGAGCAATTCATGTTTTGTATTAAGTTTGTATTAATTTTAACAGTAAAATTATATGAGAAAGTTATAATTAAAACCCTAGTCTACAAGCAGATCAAATCTTTAAATAAAAATAACTTTATGAATATACCGAGTCATTTTATTTTCTTTTTATAATACTTTACATCGTACTTTCAGATAAATTCTAAAATATCATTGATGCGAAAATGTTTCATTTTCGCACAGAATAGCTTATAGAAAAACAAAAGCAATCTTGTTTATTTCAATCAATATTTTCACTACCCATATAAAACGAACATATGATATTATATAAACCCCCACGTTTTGAATTTATGTGTAAGTCTTATGTTATTAAACATGTAAATTTGTTGGAATATGTATATTTAAATAAACTTAAATCGTTATTTCTAAATTTAGTTAATATGTTATCTTACAATCCCAAACTTTACGCCACTGATACCAATTAAACTAAACTTTACGTTTCGTTCTGTTCTAACAAGTGATGTTAATTGTTTTTGTGTTTGACTTTATGATTTTACACGGGTTCAACTATGCGCAAAATTATTTTATTTATGAACGTTTTGCACCCGTTGAATTATTAAATAAACCCAGAAATGATTTGATCAGTACACACGCACGATACTTGTACAAGAGACGACAGACGTTTTCAACATGTTACTAAAATGTGGATTTTATTACTTCGTTTACTATTATATATAACAGATATTAGTTAGCTGTTAAAATATTAACTTCGTTGTTATATTTCTAGATTATTTTTGTTGATATTTTTTAAATTATTTATATTAGAGTGGAAAGTAAATAATATTAATTTTTAAATAAGAAATTAGATTCGTTTAAATAAAAAGATGAGTGCTAATAGCAAGTTTGAATATAGAATAAAAGATTTCGTCTTTGTATTTTCATACATAACGATTTTAGATTTCTCTTATTCTATAACTTCCTTCATTCATAAAGCAGAAATATCTATTGTAAGTTTAAAAATAAACAACATTTTCAAATTAAGTTAAATTTTGAAAAGTTTAGAATATTTTGTGATAAGTTCATTATGATTTTTTATACTCAAAAGTCTAGAGACAGTTTGATACGAATCTTAATATTCAAGTAAATAATTTTTCTTGTACGAAATTAACTTGAAATATATCATTTAGTTTTCAAAAAAAAAAAAAAACAATCATATTAGTTGTAAATATGAGATTTAGATAGAGAATAGAGAAGATAAAAAAATACTTAATTATTTATAAATAATACAGAATCTTCTATGAATAACATATTATTTATTTTTATAAAAAAAATAATTCTGCTTCTTTCAGATTTTATAAAGATATGAGGTGATTTTTTTTATTTTTCACAGTGAATAATCGTTAGTCTATATGATTGTGATAACGTAAATTTACTACTGTTTTCAGACTATATAACTCAGATTGGTGGTAAAAACTACCTAGATATTTCAACAATCGATGTTTTTTGTACAGTATTGGAGCACTCTTCAAGATTCTCAATTTGTTAGTTTGTTTTATACAGTTAACAAGCAAAGCTCGAGGGCATTGTGTAGCTAGTGTCGGAGACACTAGCGGTTAAAATAAGACCGTTCCATTATTCCTCTCTTAATCCTCGTTAAGCGATTGTAGCCACATCTGCTTGTACTGGCAATACTTGATGATCGAATCGTTCTTAACGAGTACTCGAATAAGTATACTCTCATTGGATTTAACTGCATCACAAAACCGATTAACGTGTTATCGAGTAAACTCGTTGATTGTAAACAGAACTAAATACAACACTGTTGAATAAAGTAAGTATAATCTTAAATAGTTATTTTAAAAAAAAAAACATTTTAATTGTACTTTCTATGAAATTTTATGATCAAGTACTTATCTCAAATTTAAACAAATACATTTATCATACTAAATTAAAAATTTTTGTTATTCTCTTTCACTAACGAATTTTTCACTCGAAATACAAATCGTATTTTTTTTCTGATCAATAATTGATAATTTGTATTAAAAAGATTTTTTTTATATGTTAACGTTCAGAAGGTATTAACCTCCTAAGATGAGTGAACCACCTACTAGATGAGCATGAAAATTAACCAAAAATTATCAATGATCAAGTATTATAGAAAAAATGTAGTTTTTGAAGGAGTGGCCAATTAATTTGTGAAAGTGAATGATAACAATTTTCCACTTGTTGAATTAAAATTAAACATTGAAATTTTTAAGAAATCTGTCTTTTTAAGAAATTATATTTAGTAAGAAAAACTGGATATTTTAATAATATTTTATTTTACATGTCCAAGTATTTTTCAAATAGATTTATTTTAAAAAATATTCTTGCGGTAGTAGTTGAAATAAAACAAGAAAGTTAATAGATTTTTAAAAATGCAATTAGAATTAATATAAATATTTCATACTTAAGTTATGTTAAAGGCAAAAAGTTCATTTATCTTATTGTAAAAAGTTTAATAAAATATTCTTGTTTACATATTTTTCAAGACACTCTGTACATATGTGTATGTTTGTATGTCCATTGAAATTTAAGAATATATTTATCTCGAAGCCGATAAAGTGAAAAATGTAAACCAGATTTGCATTTCGACAATCTTTGAAATTGCCCATAAAGCGAGCAACATGGTGCTAGTAGAAAAGTTTTTTGTAAACGATCTATTCGACGTGAAAGTTTTTATATTTTTCTCGCGAATGCAAGAGCATACGACACAAAAGCATTCATATGTATTTCACGATACTAATCTAAAGTTTTAAATAGATTCGAATACATGCATTTCCACGCCGAACTGTTTGTAATAAATGTTGAAGTTGGGTCCTTTCCAACTTCTTCAGTACTTGTGTTTGCATTCATAACAAAAAGATCTGCTCGTTAATTTTTCATAATTGGATTTTTGGTGTTTTATATATTAACATAAATTTATAGTAATATTTATATTGTATTGATACTGATTTAAGAACTATACTATTTTGTAAATACGTCAAAATATTGAGAAAATAAATTTACTCATAAAACTATTTTAATTAAAAGATCAATTCATCAAATATTATGAAAAAGTAGCAAAGAAGGAGACTGTTAATACATTAAAACAAAATTATGTGTAGAACAGTGAGTGATGATGTACGTGATGAAATTTGACGTTCAGTTACCCGCAGTGCATATAAGTTTTCTTGAAGATTAGTAGAACTGCTGCAAATCAACAGAGGGTACAGAAAGGGAAAATTTAATTTCATACACCTTAAGGCGTTTGTAATCAACAGCATGTATACCCAAACATATTAGACCCTGTCAGCATTTTTGATTGGAATTAAGTATGAATATCGTTATTTATCGAATCACTACGATTTTCTTTATTAATAATATACGTTGTTGTATAATCATATATAATCATATATATATATATATATATATATACATATATGTAAACATAAATATATATTTGATTTCCTATAAATATTAAAGTATTCAATTGATAATTATGTATTAAAAATGTATATTGTTTATATGATACAATATATTTCATTCTTGAAATTTAAATTACAAATTTTAGTTTCATTATATTAATACAATAGAAATTTAAATTGTAATATTTCGAGGAGAATAGCAAATTTTTAAATATACACTTTTTATACTAACTTGCTTAAATTTTAGTATTATTTTGTACTACTTTTTTATACCGATTTACAAAGTAGTTTTAAAATTTATTTTATGAAAACATTTCTAATAGATAATTTATATTTTATTGTAATAATGAGGAACTCATAAATTAAATCAACTTTGTAATAATCTCATTAAAATGTATACTGCTCAAATTACTATCTCAAAATAGTAATTTTCCTATGTTAATACTAAATGACGACGTTATAATCGGTTTATTACATTTCGATAAATACTATTGCTATAATTAGAGCGATTTCACATGATCATTTATAGCTCTAGAAAATATGGTTCATAAATGAAAATATCAGTCAATACATTCAAACATTATTACAGAATTAGCATAAACATGCGTACATATTTTAATAAGGATATATAATTAAGGTATTTATATTTAAGAAGCCACATATTTCTGTACCAAAAAACATGTATAAAACAACTTTTAATCATCAGTGTGGATTTTTGAAATATTTTTAGAATATTAACTAAAATAATAATTACTCTGTCTTTTAAAATCATGTCATAAAGATGCATTTAAAACAAATTTTATGAATCAACTGCGCACTTTTTACTAAGAGCAGAATTCAATCGACTAAAAAATATTTTTTGAAATGTTTTGGAATCTGTAATAATCCTAATGTATATTTTAAGAAATTCTGTTTATATTTTTACTTCTATATCAGATAATTAACAGACAAATTCTTTGTTAATTAATATCACATAAATAAGCTCTAAACTGATTACCCTCACGTTTTAATACAAAGCATAGGCTTTAAACAAAAAAGATATATGTTATGTGTGAAATATTAATGAATTTAAATATTTAAACGTTTTAAGCGAATCTCTCGCGAAAAATGCTAGTCATCTCTCGCAGGAGTACTTTGTGCGTCGAACAGTGTGCAGGAATATTCATTTTTTTGTCAGCATGACAAATGGTTGAGGGAAAAAGAAGATTCAGATTAGATTATGTTCGGTCCGTTGAGATACGGTTTCACATACCCTGAACGCCATCTCGCGTTCGGTCCTCTGACCGACGCCAGATGGCGCGAGAAGCGGCGATCTGAGACTTCGTGCTGACCCGCGCGCTTCAATGCTTTCCCGTAGCCGTTCGAAAAATCATCCCCACTTTTTCCGCACCCCCAACCACGAGTACTCGGTCATCTATCACACAGACGTCGTGCTGCAATAATATACTTAAACACAGTATGGGAATTGAGATCGTTGAAATACACATTTCGTTTATTTTATTTCCGTTATTTAGTTTTATTTCATTTCAAATTCTTTTAAAGAACAACATTTCTATTTTAAATTTTATTGCAACTCGTTCAATACTAAAACTCAATTGGTTATTTTTTAATAACAAGACATTTTCACATTTTCCAAAAATGACATTTTATACAATATTAATTAGTCAATGTGGCCAATTTTATTTAAAAATAAATATACCAAAAAAAATATCTTTTCAAAATATGAAATAATAAATGAAAGACTATAATGATATGTAATAACCACTTTTAATATATATTACAATAATGATGCAATCCTTTTTAACGAATAGACATTAAAATGATACCTTTTATTGTCGTATTCAAATCTTTGAATTTTTATTATTTGTTAGTCACATTAAAAATATATTTTTGAATAGAATATGAATTCAATTATGGGAGTAAGGTATATTAGCGTTTAAAAATAGTTAAATTATTATTAAAATTTCACTTTCAGTTTGCATATTTAAATCATTTGAAATGAATTCACTATGGAAACAATTTGAACAAATAGTAACTTCTTTCTAAGGAAATATTAATTATTTAGTACAAACCAAATCAGATTGTTTTTAAAGTTGATCTAATTTTCTGTCATAAGTAGATGTATTCGTAATTTATTATTAAAGTTATTGCATTTTCCATTTCTATTCTTTTATATATTACTTTTTAAATTTGCATTATATACCAAATTATTTGGCTAACATTTTTAATTTAGGAATATTTTTTTGTTTTATATATATATATATATATATATATATATAACTTCTTAATTTTCATATTCATTATATTTTTCTTCACTCTCTTCTTTCTCTAAATATATATGTATATATATATATATATATATATATATATATATCTATATATATATATATATAGAAATTATACATAAACGTATTTGTGTGTAAAATTTAAGGTAGAGGAAAACAAGGAATATAATACTTAACGTAATTATCATAAATGATTATAAACTTGTTCATTCGTGCGTACGGAATGTATTCAAAAGTGTCTAATTAATTCAGCATCGCAATGTTAGTGAATATTATATTGAAAATGTTCTTTGACATAGAATCAAACACTCACTAGTGATGTAAGATCGAATAATGTATTGAGTTAAGTTACTGTACCGTTCCATATTCTATGACAACATAGCCTACAACCACCCCAAGAATATGTATCAAAAGTGTGTGACGCCTGTGTTGGTGCGTTTTATTCTTATATCTTATCCGAAGGATTTAAGATAATCGTTTCAAACTACTGTGTCGACGAGATTCAATTTTGATATCAAATACTATTTTATGTATGCACGCATATGACGACGTTACGGAATTTATTTTATTTGGTGCTAGTTTAATATGAGAATAACGTAAAGAATTCGTATGTCGTCGACTATGTATGTTCTAGTCATTATTTTGAAACATACATACATATATATTTGTGTGTTTATATATATATACATATATATTTACGAAACTATATATATATAAATACAGTATTAGCACATTGAAAAATATAGCTAGGTTTGCTTTTTTCTCTTATTTGTAATATAAAGATTGAAAAATTCCAATCATCCACTTTATCATTTATATGAGTGTTTCGCTTACTTGAAAATTTATTTTTCACTATATGGAAGCTTTTTAGGTAGAATTGAATTATGTTGTCTCATGAATTTTGAAATTTTATTTCACAATGTCACTACAGGTACGGTCGTTCAATAAGATATTTATTGATTTGACGCATTTGTAAGAAACGACCACCTGTATTTGATTAAAAATAAAAGTATGTTAAATATAGGTTGATTTTAATTAGTTTGAAAATGTGATATATGTATATATATATATATATATATGGTACAAATGAAAAAAACATACAAGTAGAAAGTGATGCCTATTACAAAATTTTCATTATTAATATTCACAAAGATATTTTTCATATGTGCAAATTGTTACAACATTGATTTATTCATTAAAATTTTCACATATGCACTTATTATAAGAATTTTGTAAATTGAAATTATTTGGTAATAAAGATTTGTTGGTTATTGGGGTTTTAGGACACTTCGATAGCTTAGATTATTAGCACCCGTTATTTTTTGATATAAATTCAATATTACAATTAAAAAAAGCTCTTGAAAATTATTTAAGAATGTAATTAATAAGTTTTCATATAAAACATAAACTCAATAAGACGAACATAAGGCATATTAAACGCAATATGAGAAAAAATATCTTAGCAATCTAAGTAGAAGATAAGAATTTTTTTAAATTTATTATTACCTCGTGTTTGAGTTCTTCCGGAATGAATTCGTGTAAATTGTTATGGTACTTAAAGAGTAAACTTAGAGTCACCTTTATTTAAAGTTAGTAAACAACATTTTTTTAATAAGTAAATTGAATGTTTTTTTGATAATTATTGTTCAATATTAATCTGTTCAAAATATATTAAATATGGAATTATTAATAAGTGTATGCATTTATAAATAAACTCAATTTCAATTATAACTAAAATGCAGTTTCATGTTAATAAAATTGAAAATTACAAACATTTAGTCGGAAAATTAATTTTGACATGAAGATTAAAAGTAATAAAAATAAAGATATTCAATATTATGACGTAAAACTATAATCAACTATTATACATTATAATATAATCAATTAATCATGAAAGAATTTAAATTAAAAACAATTTTCAATTCTATCCCAATATTTATTCGTATTTCTAAAATATGTTCCTTAATAAGAATTAGTCTTGACAAGAAATTCTCGTATATAGGCCATTTGTTGTTGTAAAAGGCAGATAATTTGACATTTAAACGGACGATATTAGATTTGTTACGGCCAGATTTAAACGTTTGATGTAGACTTTTATTATTTGTTTTGTATAAAATTGATTTTGTATATAAAAAAAATATTTTAATGAAAGTTTGTATTGCTTTTTAGAATAAATAAATATAATTTTATTTTCTTGAAAATGTATGGTTTAAAAAGATATTTATATTTCTTAAGAATGTAATCGCATAAATGAATATATTATATATTTAATAGTTATTATAACTCGAAAATAAATCTTTTTACAACATATACATATATATATATATACAGTAAGCACTTAAATCATAATTTTAAAGATAACTGAAAACAATGACCTTTTCTTATTGATTAAATTGAAAAATTGAAAAAACAAGTCAATTATTCGTACGTAAATGAAAAGAATCAATAACATTTTAATCAAACTTCTTTTTAAATAATAAAATACTTCGTGCATATTTTTCAATCTAAATTGAGGTAGAGCAAGCAAACCATTCAAAATTATAACCAATTAATTGAAGTAAAACCCTCTATAGTTGCATTCCCAATCAAGTGGTATTTTATGAAAAAAGAGTGTTTTAAAGTACATGGAGCGACGACATTGATTTGATTACTGCGGTAGAAACGGCCGAGCAATGTGTGAAGTGTAGCAGGGGTAGAGAATGCGATTCTAGCCTTTGGCTGCGGGTGGAAAAACGAGCGGTTAGTTGCAGTGATGGGATTCACCCTCGGATGTTGGATGCATCCCCTGTATGTTACCCCCGTTTTCTACTTCGTTTGTAGTTTGCATACAAAGTGGATACTCTCTTTTCGTACGCCAAGAACCCGCGACTCGTCGAGCTACTGTTGTTACTGTTGCTCATTTCATATTTTAAAGATATCTTGTCTCTGCTTATAGGACACAGGTGTCAAATTTCGTTTATCTACTATTTTTAATCTAATCAAAATACAATTTTGGTTCATATACTTTTTCATATCTACTCGACAATTATAGATTAATGGTAAGTTAAAATCCATTCAGCAATGTATAAAAATTAGAATAATGAGAACAACTTACATATGATAATAGTCACAAGCGTTATAAATCAATTGAAAGTATGAATTTTACTAATAAGATTAAATATTTTTAAAAAAAAGCAATAGTCACATAAAAGTATATATAAAATTAATGGAAATAAAAATAAACGACGACGAAATACGATTTAAAATACATTCATAGTTTATTAAAAACTTCTTTATATATAACTTTGAACATTCAATATAAAAATAAATTATATAAGTACTATATTTTTTTTTCATATAATTGAAGAAGATATGAAGTTCAAAACTAAAGTTAAATATAAAAAATAAAGAAAAGTTGTAATTTAAATTTTGTATACTTTCCGTGAAGTTGTATTTCAATATGTCATATCTATGATTTTATTTTACTCATTTTTTATACTAAACTTTTCAAAAGTCAAACGTCATTTTTTATTTTTTTATTTTTTCATACAAAAACAAATTATTAGTGTTTCATAATCTTTTCAAACGAAATGCTTAAATTATATCTACTGCATAAAATGTATTACAATATAATTTAAAACTTAAAAGTAATTTTAAGTAATAATGTAGTTTCTAATATATAAATTTTTAACTTTGTAATGAATAATTAGTTTACATTTCGATAAACTTGAAAATTATGTAATTGAATATATATATATAAAGAGAGAGAGAGAAAAATGATAATTGTCCAATACATTATCTTCACATAATATAATCGCATCATAATATAAGTCTGTTTTAATTTACAAATTGAATACCATCTTAAAATGTCTACGAATTTTTATCATTATAAATTTTAATTAAAAACAGAACAAAGATTAATTTAATAAATAACAAATTAGTAAATCTAAAAGATTAAGTTCATGACTAATTTTAAATAAACAATTAATATAAGTAAACTAGATTTCACTGTATTATAAAACTTAAATTCAATTCATTTCATCAGTGTATCTCTTAAATTATATTATAAATTATTCGAATTTCTATCGACTTAAGCTTGAAATCAATTGAAACCTAACGTTCAATAAATAATAGTTTCTCTATAATTGATAACATCCACTCTATACTTAAAATCGAGACGCACTATCCAAAAACAATTAAAGTTAGTTTATAAAAAAATAATGATTCAAGAGAATCTAATACATTTTCTTAAAGATAATCTATTGACATTTAATTACATTTATAGTGATTTTTTTAAATATAATTTGCATTTATTCTTAAATGAAAAAGTGTTGTAAGAAATCTGAAGACAATTAGATCTTGAAGAAGTTCTATTGTGAAAAATATGTATTTATATATATATATATATATATATATATATGTGTGCATGTGTATGTGTGAGTGTTTGTTTTAATACTTTTTATTATTATATATTTAATAATATCGCACTTTTGTTTCAAAAGTAACAAAATTCAAAAACCTAAATTATCAAGTATCTGAATTACATATTTCAACAATTACTGTATTTTTTTTCTCATATGAGTAATTTAACCTTTTTGTACTGATGAATATCATGGTAATACGTGTGTAAATTTTATGGAAAAATTAAGCTTCTTTTTTGTTTATTCTCTAATAAAACAAAAAAACATATTTTTGAATGTTAATTAAATTAATTATTTGGTTTTATGTTGCGTCGATAACTATGATCATTAATACCCGAACTCAGATAATATTTAAATCATCTTCAGTTGTACACTTAGGTTAAAATTGTTATTGAATTAAAGACAGAAAAAAATAAATAAGAGCATTTTGGTATGAATTCAAAACGGGTGGTAAATCAGTAAAAACTGCTCGTAAACTAAACGATGCTTTTGATGTGAGTACTATTAAGGAACGTATAGTGTAATTGTGGTTCCAAAAATTTCATGTTAGAGACGAGAGCCTTGAAGATGAAGATGCTCGCGGGCGTCCTTCAGTTCGTAACGACCAACTGAAGGCGTTAGTTGAATCAGAACCACGCATAACACAAAATACCAGAGCTTGCACAAAAGTCAGGTGCTAGTTATCCAACAATTGTGGATTACTTCAAACTTAGGACTGAAATTATTTTTTCACCAACCTAACAACATTCGAATCGTGTTTTCTTCCTGATTAATATATTTTAATCTCGAAAATTTTATGACTGATCATAAAATTAAACAAAAAACTACATATTTCATATACATATCATACCAGAATGTTTACCTATATAAAGAGGTGTTTAAAATTAAAAACTATTCAAAACTCGACCACACTGTACAAAAATACATTCTTTGTCGTTCTCTCATCCATATAATACAGATAAACTGTACTGTTCTTGTATGTGTCGGCTGATAAATGTTACGAAACAACGACGTACTGCAAAGGCATGCAAAACATACATCGCACTCACTGTGCGCGCTCTCATTCAAAGTCTTCTGAATTATTTGTAGCTTGCTTTTTTTCATTCCAAGCTTTTATTTCTTTTGTTCCCTCATGTGGATATGTGTATACAGAATTGTCAGATGTAGACCTACTCCATTTTTTAAGATTAGTTTGTAGCTGGCTTTGACAGACATTTGATGGTAAACAGTGGTGCTTTTAACGGAGCGGTTTTTCTGATTTGTCAATAGTTTTCCTATTTCCATATATTACATACACATATTTATATATATATATATATATATATATATAAAACACATGCATATACCAACTCGCAAATACATACATACTTGAATATATGTTCAGGTCCATAAATAAATCACGATAATATATTACAGGCAGGAAAATCGTTAATTTAAAGCATGTTTATATATATATATATATATATGAATAAATAAATACGAATTTTTTGTTGGTGTAAATAAGTGCGTTTTATGTTTGAAAATGCGAGATTAATCAATTATTCATGTGTCACTAATTTGTATAATAGCTAGTAAACTATATGAAAAAAAAAATATAGCAATTTGATATATATATATATATATATATATATATATATATATATAATAAAATTTAATTATATTAACCACAGATATAGAATAAAAAATTCACTGTTCAAATATTTGTGTCGATTTTAATAATACATTGATTTTAAATTATCTTAACTCTTAATTGTTGAGCGTAAAATAAGTGAGTAATTGTAATTTTTTTAATTTTTTATTGAATTTAATAATGAAATACGCAAGTAAGTAGTTAAATATTTATAATTAAACACATTTTAAGGATCAATTTTATGTAGAATATAGTAATATAAAATTACATATTCAAACATAATGCAGAAAATGAAGTACAATCTAAAATAGAATACTAAAATATAAGATACCATAATGATTTCACTTAACTTAGTTAATGGAGATAATTGCCTAATAAAAACATTTCACTAAACACTCATTGGTGAATATAGAAGAGGGGAACATTTCAATGAAGTAGAAAATGTTTATTAATCATGTTATGGCTAGAAGGGTAATACGAAACGAGAATTAGATGGGATAAAATCCGTTGAAGCATAAAACCTATAAAATTAATGAGAGAATGATTGACATTTTAAGAGTTTCGTTAAAAACAAGAATAAAAAATTAGAAATCTGAAACTCTAAATTTGTTTACATATTTAAAGTTTGTAAAATTAAAAATTATTATACTCTTAAATACTTATAAAAAGTACATTAAAACAACAAAATGTTCTTAAATATAGGAAATTATTTTTAAAATACTGACAAAATACGTTACTTTAAAAAATTTAATATAGAATTTCACTTCTAACTTTATGCTAAATATTTAAAATTGAAATAAATTAAATGTATCATTTTTTAAGTACGTTTTGTATTAATTTATTTAATTAAAATTCACTTAATACTATTACTGGTGTGAAAGTTGTTATTAGAATTAGCCATTTAATAAAAAAGTATAGAAGTAAATAAATAATAGTTATTATTTTAAAGAAATAGCAATCATAAATACATTTTCCAGATATCTATTTTCAATTACATTCGCTCTTTACTTAATGAAACTCTAATATAATATTTTGATAGATTGATTTTCAAAATTCTTTGTCGGAATATTAAAAATATATTTTCTCACAGTATTATAAGAAAAATACATTTAATAAACCAATCTTCAAATAACAAAGAAATAAGATTGCTTTTAGACTGTACACAAATACAAACAGTATATAAATAAAACATAAGACAGAAATTTGTAAATCCTCAGGTTTTACTCAAGTATTTTTAAATAATTTATTTTGCAACTTAATTCAAAACAAGAAGCGAAATATACGGTTATTAATGAGAATGCAAGACTTGTAAATGTGGTTTTGTAAAATAAAGAGATGCATTCTTTACAAACCAGACGATGAATAATAAACAGGTTTACCTTACTAGCCCTACAGTAACGTAAGTATCTCTATTTATCTAGCTTTATTAACTTTTGCATCGTATGCAAATAAATGGTTGGTATATTTTACAGTTTTTCTTTACTCGAGAATGAATAATAAATTAAAGTTTTTCTCGCTTCTTAACTTACAACTTAAAATTTATTAGAGTAGTTTATGTAGAATTAAAGTGAATTTTGTTATTGATTAAAATCTTGTTTATGTATTGTTTTACCAGGAAATAAAAATATGAATTAATGAAAACAATTTTATATGAAAATAACCTGTCTAGTTAAAAAAATATTATTTCAACAAATGCTAACGATTTTTGAAAATAAATACGAAATATATTTTAGGACGGAACGTTTCACTTTGATTTAAATTCAACAGACGTAAATATTAAATAATCATTAAAAAACATGTCAATCATTTATTGAAAATCCAGTGTCCGATACGTTCTGCAATCACTCATCGTGAATTCACGTGCAGCTTCACAATCTATTAATAAAATATCAATCAATCTTTATAACGACACGCTGAAGCCATTGTAACATTTCAATTTAGTGCATGATGTACATGTATCCCCCAAGCGTTTTACGTTGCTACGTTGTCCCTGGAGATAGATTTCCGTTCACATGGTAGTATTATCTAACTGTTCCTGTAAATGTGCACTATGTAAAGGCCCCGACATTTATGACTTCTGGGGTTACGTTGTACTTGTTCAAAATTTTGTTAATAACAATGGAAAAAATAATTTCGTTTTACACACAATTTTTAACATTTACCAATGCTACAGTAATAAAATTTAAAATCAATTTTATCAAATACAATCTTAAAAAAACTAAAAAATGTTTTGAACATGCATATTAAAGAAAAGTAATGTTTAAAATGAGAAAATTTTATATTAACTTAGTAATGAATATTTTATATCTGTTTAATGCAACAACGGAATTAAACCGAAAGGCTATCATTTATTTTAAATTTGAATAAAAGTTTTACAAATGAATTTTTATCAAAACACAAAGTGTTTTGATCAAAAATCTTTAATAGATAAATATTAACCATTTTCGATTGCTGTGTATTCACAATTTGTTGGTGATTCTATCATTCTCAGAGCGTAGAAAAAAAAATAGAAAAAAAAAGTTTTTCTATAACAAGTGATTTCTTTGTAGAAAGATTCCAAAAAAATATTTTTCAGACCCTTACTGCTCAGAAGATGATTGTATCGTCATCAAAATGCACTTAATTATTGATAAAAATGATCACAAATAATTTATTGAATATTTTAGTTAGAAAACTAACTGTAAAATGTGAAAAAGCCTCTTTTGTGAAAGTGAGTTTAATAATAGAAATATAACTTAATTATTTCATAAAAAATACTATCATTTTTGTTTTTTCTAATAATTTTTTTTCAATTATAAAACTTTTTAAAATTGTATTTTATTAAATCAAAACAAGTAGAGAATAAAAAAATCTTGTCAAGAAATAAAAAGCTTTTTTTTTAATAAGAAATTAATTTTATTATAAGAAATGGTATACTATTTCAGTTTACTAAAGTTACTCTCAATTATTACCAAAATCAAATCTTATTAAACGTTCGATACTTGAAAGATGTTATATTCCACAAGTTCCAACTAGAACACATGCTATAATGGTCAACAACATAACGTATGAATAACTTAGGTACAACTAAGTTTATGAAAGATGGCTTTTACAGTAATCCCAGAATCAAACTCGTGGCATATTGGCGAACAGAATATTACGCTAACCACTCGATTACGACCACTTCACGTGATATTTAACCACAATTTTCAAACATAAGTTAATTTAATTTTTGATAAGTGTGTTTTTATATATATAAAACATCCATCTTTAAGTATCTTTTTTAAAATTAACTTAATATGTAATTACATAGCACGATTAATTAAAATATACTATTGGTGTATGAATTAAAAAAATAAAAATATAGATAGATAAAATACTTCTAAACATAATAATAAAATCTACATTTTAATATTTTCATCCTTAATATTTTAAATCTTTTAAAATACTATTTTTTTAGTCTATATAGGTTCATCTTACTTTTTATGATAATATGAATGAATTCGAATTAGTTTTTATTCAATTCATGCATATTTATAGTATATGTTGTAAATGTTATACCTTTTGATAATACCAAAAAAATAAAATAAAAATTGAAGAGAAATCTAACCACTTTTCAACAATTAATGAATACAAATAATACTAATTATACAAAAATTTTCCTGTCCGAAATTAGTATTAGAGAACAGACACTCAGCTAGTCTTAAAAAAGACAAACCTCCAGTACAATATATCAACAGGATCATACAAAAATATTAAATTATCATTTTAAGTCCTGAAATGTTGTCTTAGCAAGGAACTAACAAACATATTAAATATATATATATATATATATATATATATATATATATATATATATATATCATTTTAAATAAGTAATATAATAAAAATTAAAAAAAAAACTTTAATGAATATTAAATGAAAATATATACCCAAGTACTAAATTTAAAAAAAAAATGATTTGCTATTGATTTTAAAAGAAATTTTTGTGAAAATTGAAAACAAGACTCTAGTCTTGTTTTCAATTTTATAAATCAAGAATATAAACAAATCTAAAAATATTTTCCGTGAATTTCTGAATATATGATAATGTAATGATATAAAATTGAATTTGTGTTTATATATATATATATATATATATATATGTACGCATAAATGTATTTATACACACGAGTACGTATGTTTATTTACACAAAACACTGATTTATCAAATCTTATTTTACCATATTCAGACACATATCAATCCATAACATGTGACAGATTGAATTTTTTTAAAAATACTCTGTTCATATCTCTATTCCTTTATATTTTTTCTTTATTTCTTGCAATCTCGAACCAGTAAATAAAGAATCGTGACAGTCGCTAGACAAATATGAAGAATGGTTGCTTTATTGGATTCCGATTTCTAGAACATATTTTACTTTTAAATGTGATGTGACTTGTGAAAATAGTTGCATTGTGAACACAGTTGACATTTACCAGACTGGAAGTGTTTTTGTATTTTATTGTATTTCTTCAAGTATTATACATGGAATGTTTATACTGTAAATTAGTTTCGTTTGCATGTTTCTAAAAAAATGTACTCTCTTGCAGATGCAATCGTATTTTTTTATCAAATGGATGTTGGAAATTATAGAATTGTTAATTTTAAATATAGCCTGTATATAATTTTTAAAGTAATTTGTACATTTTTAATTTAAAATTAATTTTTGATTTATATTTAAAACAAAATACAAAGTACATGAAAAAATTATATTAGATAATAGTATATAAATAATTACACAAAAGTTTAGGTTAAAAAATGTAAATTGTTTGAAAATAAGGCTGTTATCTAACAAAATTTATTTCAAAAAGTATTCTCAAAAAATAGAGTTTCTTAAAATAGAATTTAAAGATAGTCATATGTTGTAGAATTTTAAGGAACTTTTCTCAAACATTCAATTACTATTTAAACATGTTTAACAGGATATTTTAAAATATACTCTGCTGTTAATATATGGAGAACATTTAAGTCTGACATATTTTTATGAAAAAAAATAAATCAATTTATTTAAAATTGAATCTTAAAAATTGAAATGATAAAGAAGTTTGTATAAATTTTAAATGTTTCTTACAAGTAATTTTGTTAATCATGGGTTTGAAAGGAAAATTACATTAAAATTATTAATGAAACTTCTGAAGAAAATTATTTAAAAACAAAAATTATTACTTATTTCTATGATTGAAGTGAATATTTATAAACTCGTCCTTCCCTTTGTATGAAATTATTTAAATATGCAATTGATTACAAATGAATAGGTTGTTATTATTCCTTGCTGCAGTTTGCTTTTAAATAATTCTACATCATATTCTCTTAGAATGAGATTTGTTGCATGCTATTAATTATACTATAATAAAGTGATTATATACATTACAGACTACTGTACATTGTTCTTCAATTATGAAATGAATTTGTCGTAGATAGAAGAGTAAATTACATTTTCAGCATATACATTTTAATAGTAATGTGTTTACAATTGAAGAATGTACTGTATTATTTATAATTATGCTTAAATAATTTTGTAACACTGTAAAAAAAGTTGTTACATAAAATATAGTTTTCAATTTTTATGCCAGTTTTTTTTTTAAAAAAAATTATTATCTATTAAAAACTATTCAAATATTTGTTTGAAATGAAAATTTATTTTCAGTGAGTTTTATATTTATTTCATTTACATATTTCATAAAAAAATGTATCTATATCACCAACCCCATAAAATATTTATCAACAGCATGTGTCATGTTTTTAAACAAAATGGACTAATGAATTATCCGATGGAGTTTTGAAACAACACGTCGAGACGTACAGATGTGAAATTGTATGTTCTAACAACATGGCTGACAACCGCAGCCGGCAAGAAAACTTTTCGTCCTGTTGAAAACGTTCTGTAACACATGTGTGGCCAGATTTAAATAAGAGGAACATTCACAGAAACTGTACGTTCTGTGTTGTTAACAAAACTTGCATTCAGATGAAACAAATGCATTTGTCATCTATGAGCAATTTCATTTTGATGGCTTTCTGTGATGATATTAAAAAGTAATCATATGAATTATTAATTAAGGAAGTTTTTTTGTTCAATTTTGAAAATATCTCTGTAAAATTTATAATAAAATGTTTTTCTGGCATTCATTATATTTATAAAATAAGTTTTATACATACAATTATATAATTAATATCTTAAGTTATTTTTTTTATAAAAATTAATAAACAAGTTGTTAGTCTGAATATGCCTGACTGTAAAGTACATTTTTAATTTCAATACTCAAATTATTTTAAATACAAATTTCTGAATTGAAAATCTCTACACTACTCTCTTTCTCTATACATATATTCATTTATCAACCCCTTTTCATTCCGTCCACAAATTGTCATCGAAACATCTCAGTACCCTCCACACTGTGTAATTTAATTTTGGTAAAACTATAAGAATTTTTATTTTACGTTTCATTTTGTTGGTACAAAGATTCCATTATCGAGATTTGAATGACTAACCTTTTTTTCTTATTGCATACTTAATTCATTTGCAATTTTTATACCAGTGCGAAATTTACAAATATCATTATTTAGTAAACTTATGTTTCATGATTTATAATTTTAGAAAAATCGAAATTTAAAAAAAATATAAATAAACATTTTATTTTTTTTAAAACTAAACCCTCCGAAAATGACAATCATTTAAATGCGCATAGTCAACACTCAACAATGATAAATAATTATTTATTGAACACTTTTGACAAGAAAAGATGTGGTTTGTGGAATAAAAGAAAAATTAATTCATGAAATTATACTTCAGATTATATTAAAAAAGATCTAACAAAATTTTTATTGTTTGTGTTTTTCATTCTTGTGAACTACAAAGTCGTTATTTTCTATACTATTTTCGGTTTTTGAGTCACGCTTAGATAAGTAAATAGACCTGTTATTTAAAAACTACCTGATGAATCATTTAAGCTAAAACTAATATATGTTTTGCATATTAATTAATAGATTAAATTTTGATTATTTCTTTATTTAAAATAACCAATTATTATTTTATAATAATTACATATTATCGATCTGTAATTGAAAAATTGAATACATTTGTTTCGTTCTTTACATCCATAAAAGCATTAAGAAATATTATTCTTCATTACAGATAGATTTTTCTTGTAAATGAATTTTATAATAAATATATGAAATAATATGTAGTATTATTAATAATGGAAATATTTATTTGATTTTATAATTATGACTTCAATTATATAATATTGAGGATAAATATTTATGAATAAGTTACACTAAGATAATATAAATTACATCTAATTACATCCGGAAACAACTTAATTATACAGCTTCATTACCTAACAAAAAGTAATCAATCACCTCATTATTCCCTCGTTCCATTATCAATAAGCTTCATGCGTATATACAATATAATAATAAATGTTCTTGTATAGAACCGATAGTGTAATAAATAACCAGGATTATATTAACCCTGGGTTAGTTTAGTGGTAAAGTACTTAGAGAATAGTACGCATAAGCGGCCGGTACTCCACACACACTTACTATAACCACAAATTATTGATTTATGTCATTTAACTACCACGATGGTTGTGCTTGAAGAACAAGCGTATAAAGTGTATATCTGCGCTACGCAACATTAAAGCGGTTCACTGAAAGTTATGACACGTAAAGAATCAGCTTAGTATCAATAAATAGACTTTTATTTTTATTTATTGGTACGATGTGCGAAGAAATATCTAGAACATTTATTAATTTGAAAATAAGTTGCTTCAGAACTGATTTCAAATGATAAATTGAAATATACTTTTTACACTTCTCTGTAATACTCTATGGTCATTTAAAGAATATACTTCTTTAGTAAATATATAATAAAAAATGAAAATTGTTTATAGATATTAATAAATCTTATTCGAAAGTAATATTCTTTTAAGAAGCTTCCATTTTTCTATCAAAACAAGCTTAGTTTTTTTACCAATGAAATTTATTTGAAATCTATAAAAAATTTAGCAACACTATAATAATATTTTATATAGTAAATATCTTGTCTTTCGAACAAATACAATTCTTAATATGAAAAATATTCGATTAAATATAAAATAATTATTATTAATCAAAACAGTAACATTAGATTAACTTAAGTAAATAGCATATTAGTAACGATTCAATGTGTGCTAGTTTGAGTCAAAGCTTTATCATTAATTACACGTTATTTTTCAGTAATAAAAATGTTGTTTTTTATGCTTGGTTATTTTGTATTATATTTTACTTTAAAAAAAATTCAAATAAAAAATCTAAAGTGAGAAAAAGATTACAAAAAATACAATAGGTAGAATACAATGAAATTAAAATATTTTTGATAATAAACGAATACTAGGAAAATGAATACTTTTCCACTTTAAAAAAGTAGGTATTAAAAATGTAAAACTTTATTTAAAGCAAATTAATTCTTAGGATTTAACTTTTGCTATAAACCTTATTTGATGAACTTTTAATAATTTAAAATAATATAACGATTTTTTTATATACTTAAAATGGTAAAAAATAATTGCGTACAATTTGCAAGAATTGTTACAAAATGGTTTTAGCATTGTGATTATATTTAATTTTACATATTACTTTTAATTGCTCCATAAAACCAAAAAATCCAGTTAGAATTTTTAATATCTAACTATTGATTATTTTTAATTGTTACCCCTGGGTATTTCATTGACAATATTTCAAATTCAATTCAATCATCTTCAAAAACTATTCGGTACCATAGCGATAGAATATAATTAATAATATAATGGAATAACATTGCTATCGAAGTACGCATTAGCAACAATAAAATCTGCTCCATACTTAATTATTGAATATTTGTGATTAGGATTTTTTTGTAATATTTACTGTAAGTGTTAAAGTTATTTTTAAATTAAATTATAATTTTATACAAAGAAATCAATCTATTTATTAATTGTATATTAAAACTATGAAGATAAATTTTTTTAACACTAAATTAAAACTGGGATGAAACTAATGATGCTGGAAAATATATTACTTAAACATTAGTAATACACAGAATTCAAAAATCAAAATTTTTGTCAAAAATTAGCTATGGGTATCCCGATTAGTTTTAAAATAAAGTAATTTAGTAAACGTGTAAAATGTTACTGTTTTTATTTTAAGTGGTTTTAAGTGACAGTGTACTATTTGAGAACTAATGCCTAACTTTTGTGCAAGCTCTCGAATTGTTGTGTGTGGTTCTGATTCCATTAATCCCTTCAGTAGATCGTTAGGAACTAAAGAAGGACGCTCGCGACCTTCTTCATCTTCAAAGCTCTCGTCCCTAGCACGATAATTTTTGAAACACCATTTCACCTTACACTCTTTATCAATACCCGAAAAAAAAGCTTCATTTAGTTTACGAGCAGTTACTGGTGCTTTACCACCCGTTTTTAACTCATACAAAAACTTGCTCTTATTTGATACTTTTCCATCTTTAATTCAATAGCTTAATTTGAATCAAAATTAATAAAAAGAAGTCGTTATTACCAAAATACAGATAGAAATGCACTTTAAAATGATATTAACATGAAAATGATGAAATTACACTTTCGTTAACAAAAATTAAGGTTCGAATTCAGAAAGCAAAAACTACAATTATTTTCTTAACAACCTGACATTTTAAAGAAACTATGTAGTCACTAGCATAAAAAATAATGATAATTAGGTTAAAAAATAACAAATGTGTATTCAATTAGAACAGTTTTAAATTAAAATGTAATAAATATGTATGTATGATATATATATATATTCATTAATTTTCAAACTACTTTTCTAAACAGAAAGTTGTTAGAGAAAAAAGTAATATTAAATAAACCTGAAACTCATATTTTTGTATTTCTAATAAACGACTTCATTTAAAATATTTAATATATATATACATATATATATATATATATTCCAGCTCTGGAATATATATATATATATATTCCAGAGCTTTATACAAATGTCTTCGTTATGAAATATTTACAAGGTGTTAAAACATCAGCTTAAACTCATAAAGGTGTGGTCATAAAGCGATGGTCATAAATTTTACTGTTTGCCTTAAATTTTCAATTAAATAATTATTATATATTTGTTACAAATTATTAACGACGCCTTCTAAGAATTCCTGAATAAATAATATTTCATGTAAAAGTTCTAAAGCAGAATTAATAATAATATTTTAATTACAATTAAATATTTTTTAAATTATTTTTTCAATTATAAAAACAAAATTATTTTTAATTCTATTTTACAATTTAATAATTGCAAATAATTTAAATAAATTGTTTCAATTCAAGTGAATTTACATTTACAATATATGTATATATATATATACATGCACATGTATATATATATATATATATACAATTATTTATTAAATGATAGTTTCTAATAAGAAATGTTAAGAGTAAATTATTTAAAAAATGTATGAAAGCAATACATAAATATAAAAATATTTTTTTCAATTTAAGAATCTTATGATTATTATCTAAAAAGAGTTCATATGTTTTGAACATTATTTGAAATACACAAAATATTAAAACATATTGAAAATGCTCTTTAAAAAATAAATTTCATTTTCTTATACAGAACAACTAAGAAGATCTATATGAAATTTCAGTATAAGAAACAATCCCTATTTAGTTGAAAACTTTGTCTCGAGAACTTGATCAAAAACATCATGCGACAAGCTAGACACATTTCTATTTCTAGTAGATAAATTTTAACGTCTGACATGTCTAGGGTTAAATTGAATTTATGCTGCAAGATGAAACTTGAATAGCTTACTGTTATATCATGTCTGGTTGAGAATTGGTGAAATTGGTTTCAGTCTGAGCCGATTTTCATACATCATAACGTCCAGAATATTTTTCGTTGTATACTAAACGTATATCTTGTATACTTTATAGTAAATGAAGAAGTATACACAAGAAGACATATTTTAATGATGTATCTCACATTCATTTTTTTTGACACGAAACCTATGTAGTTTTGAGATAACTAAATAAATATTTCAGTGTATCTTGATATACTAGGTTTGTTCTTTTAGATATTATTTTTTTATTTAATTAAAATTTTTAAAATAAATATTATACAAATATTTCCCTTTTCTTATATAACCACACAAATCCATTTATGTACACAAACTATTTTAGCAAAACTTTTTAAAATCGATAGTTTTTAGAAATTTGTGTGAAAAAAGAAAAGGTATATTTGTATAATATTCTAATTTAATTTAAATTAACACTTTTTTAATTTAATTAATTAAATGATAAATTTATGAATCTTATATCGAGAATGAAATTAAAATTTACTTTGCAAATTAACTAAATGCCTTTTGAACTCAATCTTTCACTTAAATGATAAACTATATTTATTAATGTGAATTTAATATATATATATATATATATATATAAAATGAATAATCAGGTTATTCAACATACGTCTTATTAATAATAGCTATTATTACAAAAATTCCCTGTCAGACAAAAATAAAGATTTTAGGTTGTCATATGCAAATACAACCGTATATTCGTTAACTTACTGTAACAGTGCATTATTGAAAGCCTGTTTGGTATATTAATTTCCAAAAGAAATTTTATTTGAAAATATTTCACTAATGCCTAAGTATACTTTAAACACATTAAATTATTATTTTAAATACGCACTTTTAAATTTTTTTATCATTAACTAAATATTTCAATCATAAACTAATCTCTTAAATATAGAATAAATTAATAATGCTTTATACTAAAGATAGAACAAAAATAAATAAGAGAGAAAATATACTTTAAATATACCAGATATTTTTTTTATTAATATATTTGAAGCCTAACTGAAACATTAAAAAAAAATAATGAACTTTTAAGTAATCTGAATAAGTATAGTGAAATTTCAGTGTTTTTCGTCCAAAACAACTTCTAAATTATTTATTCCCTAATGTAATAAAGGAAATATTTTCAAAACAGTGATTTTTAATATAAGTGTAAATACATTTCGTAGTGTTCTGGTTTAATAATTTTATGTATTACATAAATATATCGGTAAATTAGTTATTATTTTTGTATTTTTTTTATTAACTCTTCTATTTATCACACACACATATATATATATATATATATATATATATATATATATATATATAATAAATCCGAGTTTTATTTTGTCGATTAAACTATATTATCAAAATAATCTCTTTAGTTATTTGTTAGTCAATGTGTCTGAATTTGATTTAGAGAGTTCAACATGTGAATAAGAAAAAAAGCTGAATCAGTTAGTAATGTTTGATCTATTTTTAAATAATAAAAATACCAATGAAAGGAATATATGTTTGTGTAGCTTTAAATACCGTTTCTACATTCTTTATATATTTTCATTCAATGGTTCATTAGTAACCTAAATTAGAAAATTATAGTATAAGAAAATTTAATTAAAGAAAGACAAATCTAATTGTTGATATTTTATATTTTAGAGAGATTTCCATGTGTTGAACTACTATCTGCTTCTAAAACAAATTAACACTAACTACATCAGGTTGTTTTTAAGTCATATTTTTACTTTGAATACTATCTTATCTACAAATAAATCTACTTGGTCAGAATGGTTTATGTATTCGATGATTTATTGTCAATGGACATAAAATAATTGATTTTTTTAAATACAAGTCTTTCTAGATTTTTTACCAAAAATTAAACTACAGTGATGTGATTGAGACACATAATGTAATAAAATGTATGCATGCTTGTAAATAACCACATATCTAATAAGTAATTAGTCTCATTAATACAAATGTTTTTAAAATCACTATTTGTTTCAAGTTAAGAATTTAATATATTCATTTCTGTTGTTTTACAATTAAAATAACTCTAAAAATGTAATTATATATTTCTAAAATACAAAGTGTTATCTACTACCTTGCGAAACATCCAGCTAGTTTTGGACAAAATGAGTCGAATATAAATATTTTAGAGTTTAACATCAAAACGGCCATACATTATGTTTAGAATTTTTTATTTTAACGATATCTATTTAATTAAATAAACAAGAAAATATATTTTTAAATTTATAATGAAATATCTTTATAACAAACATTTGTTCGAATATAAATTCTAATAAAATTCATTTCTAATAAGAAATAAAAATAAACATTTTTATTTTGCTAAATGTATGGGCGCTAATGACCTCTGTTGTCGATGCGCCCTTAACCCCCAATAACCGCTAAATGTATCCTGTGTGTATTTTATAACGAAGCCACTTAATACTTACAAATCAATGAATTAAAAAGGATTTCTCATTCTGAATCAACATTAGTTTTACAATAATCTAATTAGTCATAAAAATACTTCATTTTAAATTTGCAAACAGGAAAAAGTTGTTATAGATATGTAAATACAAAAAAAAATAAAAAGTTAAACATGTTATTAAATATAGAATTCATATATGTAAAATGTATGTAAAAGAATTGTCATATATTTATTTCATAAAAATAAATCAAATCTTAAATACATATAAATATATAGTGCCTTCAACAACCTACTTCTATTTTTTGTTGGCGAAGATACTGACAAATAATTTAATATATCACCAATTGATTTTTAAATAAATAATTTTTCCTTTACGTCTATACACGAAGATAAACATATTTTTATAAATAATACAAATATTTATTGTATGCATACAAATATATTCCCAAACATATATTTAGTCCTCTTCTGTTTAAAAAAGTACTCTTAGACCTTTAATACAATAATATTAAATACATTAATAAAATTACAGTTGTTTGATACATCAAATTTTTTATATTTTTCATGATTTAAATAAACAGTGTTCAGTTTTGTTTTTATTATTTATATCTATTTAAATAAAACATTATATATATATATATATATATATATATATATATATATTATTTTTATGAATAAGGGCTTTTAAAAATATTAATCATAACTTGCTTTTAAAATAATAGTTTTAAATTGTACTTTTATAAAAAGTTAAAACTGAATAAAAAAAAATAGTATTCTCAGTGACTTGATCAACTAATAACATTAAAAAAGGAATTGTAAATATTCAATTATATTTTTTCACATTTACTTCATTTGATGATTAATTTTTTTAGGGAATAACAGATTAATAGTTTTTTTTATAACGTACTGTTCATATTTAACTATAAAATACTCTTGTTATATATATATATATATATACATACATACATACATACATACATATATATGACGTATAGTTTTTTCTAAACAATCTGCATTTCATAATTAAAAAATATATAGCAAGTGATGTTTTCGATACAACAAAAAACACCACTGTTTGAGAAATACTTGTCGTCAGAAACACACCGCAGTATTCGAAGCTAGACTGCAAGTTTCGCACATAAATTGTGTCCTTAATGCGTTACAACCACCGTTTAATAGCTTGTGTTAAGCATAAACCATTATATAGAAATAGCAACGCGCAGCAAACTCGAATGGCTGAAATTCCTTTCACCAACATATCGCATTCGACTCATTAAGTTTTCTTACTTACATTGAACACAAAAAAATGAAACTATTTTCAGAGTTTTCGCATGTCTGGTTATCTAAGTGTAAGTGCAAACTAAAAAACAATAACATAAGACTTAGTGATTTATTTATTACAGTACTAAGTTCGCAATTGCAACTGGCTTTCAAATTAATGTGAAACTTTCAGAGAGAGAAATTTCATATGTTTAATGGATCGTTAATTGAAAAAGTTTGTTAACAAATTTTCATCAGAATGTATAATTAAGATACTTATTAAATCATTACTGTATCAAGTTATAAATTTCTACAACTTTTTTTAAGTAGAAGTAATTAAGTTCAACAGAAAAATAATTCATCCTGATAATTTAATACATGATTAACTTACGTTATATATATATATATATATATATGTATATATATATATAGATATATATATATATATATATATATATAGTCTTATTTTTTGCAGACTTATAAAACATATAAATAGTAGTTTTCGTTAAAAGTTAACATACATACATATTAGACATAAATATGTATATATATATATATACTACAAAATTGATCCTGAATATGTCTCAAATTTGTAAAAGTAACAAAATCAAAAAAGTGAGGAACCAAAACAAAATGAAATACCAGTTTAAGGAACAAAAAATTGTAAATCATAATTAGTTCTAAAAAAAATTCGAAAAAAGAGCTTAGCATGAAATATAATATAAGAATACAATAACATTGATTATATAGAATGTGTATTTTGAAAATAAATAGAATTGACTAAAGAAAGTCGATGGAGATCACTTTTTAAATTATTTTATTATATTGAAAGAATAATTTTTTAGATGAAAAACTCACTAAATATAAAGCAGAATTTTAGTACTAAAAGTTGGTTTGGGAATAAAATTAACGAAATTTAAGAGAAATATATTACAAGGTGACATTTACTTCAGTAAAGAAACTAAAAACAAATTATTTAGAAACTTAGAATGGAATTTTGACTACTGTATTATTTTTTCATCACACAAACCACAAAAAAAAACGTTTGTTTATAATGAAAAATGATCAATATTAGTATAGAATATTTTTTACTAGAAAAAAAAATATTGTCGTTTGTGAAATGGAAAAAAATATTTGTGAAAGTGAATTTTGCTACAGTATCAGAACTGTATTGCATGAACTGGAATTGAAATGAATTTTATACAAAGTGAGAATCTGATTTATAATTTGAGTTATGGAATGTACAAAATTTTTATTAATTAACTTATATTTTCATGTTATAGATTTAACAGTATGACGCTGCAAGTCAGTTGCAATAGAAAGTATTTTATATATATATACATATATATATATAATGGAAACTAAATGTACATTCCAATTTGAAATAGAACTCTTCGTTTTAAATAATACTTCCATCTTTCAATTATTTCAAAGTTATAATTTCTTGAAGAATTTCAAATATTTACCTAGAGCACAAAAATTCTTAATTCATTTAAAAAATGTAAAATATTAACTAAATATTTTAACAACTTTTGATACAAGTGTTAAATTGTGACAAGAAAAATCTACCAACAAGCTATGCATCTAAATTTTCTGTGAAGTATTCTACATAATTTTCTAATACAGTTACGTATTGGATAAAAAGTTATCTTCTGAATTTTTGTTCACTAAGAAAAAAAGGTTTTTCTTAATGTTATAGGTCCGACGGGGGTAGTTCTTTTAAGTAATTACTTCTTTTGTATAAGTTAGAGTGTATATCTTTTTCGGAGCGTCCTGTGAAAAGTAATTAGTTAAGATTTGTATCTTCACAAAAAGAAAGATAATGAATGTTATGTTTTACCATTTAATCTATTCAAAATGAAACTAGTATTCTATATAACTTTTTAAAATATACAATTTCAAGTCGTTCTATAATATAATTTATGTATTTCTGAGAAATATGAATTGTACATTTATTCCATTTATTAAAATTTAATGGAGTGTTTATCAAAGAAAATAAAATAATTGACATGTAATGGAAATGAAATAAGAAAAGCCATGATGACAAAATATTTTTAAAGATATATTTTTAATATACATTCCTAATTAAACACACACACACATATATATATATATATATATATATATATATATATGACATTAATCTTCCTTGGAAATTTAGAACAAATATTTCGGAAAAGAAATTAAAAAAATGTGCTTGTTAAACCATTACATTTTAAAAAAAATAAAAATATTTTTATCTAATTTGAAAAGAGAAATTTAAAGAAATTTGAAAATTGCTCTAGTAAAAAAATTCAAATACTTTGTAAATTTATACATTAAATCAAATATTTGTTTCAAATTTTCTGGAAATAATATATATATAATATATGTATTAATATATATTCAATTATAAATTACTAAAATAAGACATTATTTTAAAGCCAAAAATATTTTTTTAAATAATTTAGTATAGATAATTATGAATAAAATCTATTTCATTAACTTTAAATAGCCACGACAATCTATAATAAATGCTGGTAAGAAAATATTTTTAATCCTGTTATATTTAATGGTAAAAAGGGTTAGAATTAAATAGTTTTTTTCTGAAAAAAATTACTTTCATTCAAAAACAATTTTTTTTTAAATATATTTAAAAAAGTATAATATGATCGCCCTTATTTATTTATCTAATCTTTCTGCGAAAATCTAATTTGATTCTGCAACACATTTTGTATTTTTATTCGTTTTCAATCGTACTAGTGAAAAGAATGTATATTCTTTATAATAGTAATGGTTAATTTTCATTTTAACAATAATAAAACAAGATAAAAATTCATTTGAAGATGGAACTCTGGCCAAAATCGGCTGCAGAAAGCAGACATTCAGCTGATACTATAATAAAAAGAATCTTCAAGATAATGAAACAGATTTTTTACGCATAAATAAAAGTTGGTATTTGTTTGATGTTACTTTTAGGTAACATGATTTAGTTTCTGAAACTGTTTCAGCAACTGTATTATTTCATCAATTTAATTAAATGTAATATGGACTCATTATATGACAAAAGTAGCTTAAGATAAATCTAACTAAAATGGCTGTAGTAATCAAGAATAAGTAACATTCTTAAGTACTTCTAACACGAAAAGGATTTGTTTCGTCTAAGACCTTAAATAATCTTAAAAGTATTCATTAATTCTAGATAGTATTTTATAGTCGATGAAAAATCAATAGCCTTCTTAAAAAAAATAAATAATTCGACCAAAAAATAACTAGTGGCATTAAAATTTTTTATTCCTGTAATAAGTCAATTGATACATTATTTTTATAAAATCGATTAAAATAAAATTGTATTGTATTGAAAATAAGTCAAGAAATATTTTTTTTTTAATTCTACTAAAAATAAAAAAATATTGGAAATTTGAAATATTAAATCAACTTTATGACAAAGATTTTTACCATCAAACTGTCAATTATCCAGTTTTCCATCTCAAGACAGTAAGTTTTATAATTTATTCAATATTACACATTATGAAAACCTTTAAATTAAAAATGTTTAAACACAAACGAAAAAGATGAAATGTAAACTTCTGTCAATATTACACTTTATCATAAAAAAATATTATTTGTATTTCTTCAGGCGTTAATTAAAACATGTTTAATATCTGCGTTATAATGGAAAAACCTGCATTCATTTCTAAAAGACAAATGTCTTAAGATTATCTTCCTGCATTTTAGTCTAAAAATGAGTAACAAAAAATTCTACTTCTACAAAAACATTTTTCAGAGATGAATACATTACATGTAATTTATGAAAATTTTAATAATTATATTTATATATGATACTTATTAAGAAATTTACATAGTATATATGGAAAAGAATCGTTGCATAGATTTTAATTGTCATAACATTAAATAACGTGCAGCTTTCCTTACTGAATAATTAACTTGTTTTAATAATAAATGTCACTGCACAATGGAGAAAAGAGTGGCGTATAAATAAAATGCAAAGCTAGAGAAATAAGATACGAGACTTGTGTTGAAATAGTAGTAGTACACAACTAGACTGAAAAGCATGATTTTGAAAATAAGTTCAAGTAGAAAATTATTCTGAATAGTTATATTCTTTTTTTTAATATTATTTAACAAGTTCATTATTATAATATTATAAATTTTAAATGTTTTAAATATTTTTAACATATCAACTATTTATTTTGTAAAATCCAGAACAGTGAATATTAATATTTAATCGAATAAATCCTGATAAATGTATAATCAAACTTCCCTCAATTAACTGTATCTAAAAATGTTATAAAATTTGTTAAAACATATATATATATATATATTTGTAAGTGTTGTGTTGTCATTATTATATATCATTTTTATGAATATAAAACTTCCTTAAAGTATATTTATTGTATTTTTCAAAAAAGAAGTATTAATTGAATTCATTGAAAAAAATATAATCAAAAATATTTTAATACCGTAATTTAATATAGCATAATCTATTTTCTTAAGAAAATACTTATGATTATAATATTTTTATTAAAATATATTATTATACAACATTTTTATCAAAATTATAAAAATGTTTTTTTTTAAATAATGCAAGTAATAAAATAAAATTTGTTTGATTCCAACCTATACATACGTAAATGTAATGAAAAAAATCAAAACGTACTGAAAATAAAACGACGTAATGCTTATATTCGTCCTCGGCACTTTTGTGTAATAAAAAATAAATGCAAGCTGAAAAACTGTCGCATTCCAACAATAATACAGTCTCATATTGCTGTCAAGTTCCTCTTGCACCCATTATACAGAATAAACAAAATGAGTATGCTCAAGCAAATACATTATCTTTCAAGACTAATGTTTAACTTTGCAGTAGCAATTTTGTTTGTTCTTTGTTTTCTTACATTTGGCTGTAAATTAATAGAGGCCCTTGAGTGAGAAGTAACTTCAAAAAAGCGACTGGAAAACGAATACGTGCAAAAGAAACGAACATAACGATACGTATGTTAAATTTATCATTTGTACTTACTTCTGCACGTTATTTTTTCCTATCTACTAAGTTTGATACTATCATTTAAAATACGTCTACAGTCTGACTATTTATTACATCAACTTCTTTAACTTGAGTTGTACTTCAACACTGTATAAGCCCACTTCCGCTCTCACTCTCCTCATAACTGTTGTTTTACAAACTTTGTACAATGCATTTTGTTTTTGATACAAGTTTACTTTATAATTTCGCGTAATAACGTTCGTTTCATCGGGATGATATCAAAGAAAAGAAAATCACTGAACGGTGCCGGATATAAAATTACACAACTTGGAATTATTTAATTAAATCGTGTATCAAGAATATATTAAACTTGAAAGCTCTGTACCTTTTGTTGCAAATAAAGTAAATGTATAATTTAATACTCAAAATTGATTTGTGGTAATACTTTCGTATATTTTATAAACTTTTAATAAGGGAAACTTTCAAGATAATAACATTTTAATAACCTCCTCCTCCTTTTTAAATATAGACGTATGTATTCATATGTATACAAATATGTATACATACATATTATATATATATATATATATATATATATATGTGCATACATAAATTTAACGATTAATGGAATGATTAAATCTTAAAGACAATTTAATAATAAGTCTTTTATTATTTAATTAAAATAATTATTTTGTACCAATTATATGAAACTTTTAAAGTTTTTGAAATTAAAATGATTATTTTCTTTAAACAGAACAAACGTGCAGCATATTTTAAATGATATTTCATTGAAACAAAACAGTCTTTTAATAGAAAAATGCTACTTTATTCATGTAATGTCTCTAAGTTAATTTTTAAATCATATTTAATGTGTGTCATATACAAAATTCTGTATTTTAAACAATACCCTTAATTAAACACTTGACTGTATGGTTGTATTTTTTCTATATAAATTATATTTAAATAAATGATTTACAAAAATAAAACATCTATAAGCATTTCAGTTAATTGATACTCGTATTTAACAGTGGAAAAAAAGAGTATAAATCATTTTTTCTCTCAATTATTACCTTCAAGCTTCGTAAAAAATGTACATTTAATATCAGACAACTGAAATATTGTAAACAATTGTTGAATTAATAAGAAGAAAATGATGGAATACAAATTAAATCACAAATTAAATTTACCACGTAACATTTTGACCTTGTCACTTTATACTGTGAAGTAACGCAAATTGCTTCTTACTCTTTACATTAATTAATAATCTACTTTCAAACTTTCGCGTTCGAACAAATCTGCGCTTGTCATATTCTTTACTAACGATGGTTGCGATTTTAAATATTTTCAGGATAATTTCCGTACTTAATATTATTGCAAACAAATTACAGTAAATATCTTTACAAGAAATTTTTTCAATTTTCTGTGCTTTAAAAATTAAAAATATTGTACTGTAAGAATTACACATATTAACACTTTCACGTCAGGTATTTCAGATGCGGGACTTTCGTTATTCGCGAGAACTTTTTTAGAGCCGCTCAGGCGGCAGCCACTGATCTAAAACGCATTTATGATAACTGATTTTACTCCACTTTTCGGTTTTTTTAAAAAATGCGTAGTTGAAAAGGTATTGATTCGTAAGATCTACACCTTTCATGTATTTATTATATTCTACTACATATGTCTGCTTGTTTTGTTCCTTTTGGAGTTTGTAAAATCAATTTTATTTGCAGAATGTATTGACGATTTCATATACAACATCTTTGTTTCGTCTTCCATACTTGCACAAGGACATTATTTTTTTCTACGGAACAGTGAAGCGTGTTCCTCTAATTTTACATTTCTTAAACAAACTGGCACACCTATATTTTTCTTTATAGTTCCGTATAAACCTGTTGTACTTTGTAATAATTGCTGTGCGACTTGTACACTGTTACAGTAATTGCCCATATAGATATATTGATAATTACTATAATATGCTATAAATTTACGAAAAGGTTTACTAATAAAAATATAGTTGTGTTCAGTGTATATTCTTGTGTGCAATATACTTCAAAACTGCAAATATATCATGTGATACTTTTGCAGACCATGGGTACCAATATTCAGTATTTTGTGATTTTGGTTGAGCTGTATGTTCAAAATGAGAATCTTCCCTTCCAAGGTATGGTGCTTTCGTCAAGACCGTTTTTTTTTCTGGTTTGTATACTGTTCGAAAATTTTCTTGAAAATATGTAAAAAACAGATTTAATTTTTTCTTATCTATCTTTGCAATTTTTATTTTTGCTGAACTGTCAGTATTTCCCTATATGACAGAATCTGTCTCTGGTCATTGTAACATCGAGGATCGTTGTATGAAATAATGGATTTGTGAATCAGTAATCCCCTTTCTCAAACTTTTTCACAAAATCCATTGGAGTGATAAGACGAATATTTTTTTTTATTCTATATTGGTAATGTCTGTCCAAACTTTCATTTTATTTTTTAGGCTGTAGAAGGATTAATTCTTATCACTAGTGGTAGATTTATTTATTTTTATCTCGCTTTATACTTTAAATAAACATAATTCTTATGTTCGGTATAGACTGTCACAAGAACGATAGCTTAGATACGTCTAACGTCCACCGAAAATATCTGGCAGCCAAAGTCACACATATGTGATGGCTGCCTTGAAAGTGTTAAGAATGAATTAGCTCTCCAAAGAATTAAAATAGAAAAAAAATAGATTTTTATGATCTTTTACACATAATTAAAAGTATAAACAAATAGAGTGTATGTATGTATTCAATTTCAAATACCTACATATATATATATATATATATATATATATACATATACACAATATTTCTTCGTATAAATTTTTTCAAATAGAAAAAAGATACTTTTCCAGAGAGACCCCTATTTTATGACGGATTTGAATTAATAGAAGAAAATATTTTCACAAATTAAAGGAATATCGGATGATATGTAATAAAAATATATTAATAGATTGTATAGTATTTCATCGGATTATATATATATATATATATATATATATAAATTAATATTTTTTTCCGAAAAGTATTCATAATTTCAAAATTATTAAAATAATACTTCATTCCTCTGCACTTGATAACTGAGCGAATTGTTATAACGTATCAATTATGTTTAAATTTTACTCTAGAGCTTTTGTAATCATTTTGACTACTAAGCAAGTTGCTTAATCTATCATTGGTAATAATAACATTCTGTGAATCATTTTTGACACTAAATAAAAATATGTTCGAGTTGATAAGGTCTATAGGTAGTGATTAAATTAAATTTAACTTTACCAAACGTGTTAATTGTAATGACTAACATTAAAATATAATTTTTTATGGAAGGTAATTTAATCGCGATATTATTCTTTTAGATAAAATTGATGTAGCAATTATTTTTAATATACGTGCCTCTTATATTCATAAAAATTTATACGGAAATATATTTATACATAAATGAAACAAAATTAGTAAAAAAATAAAGAGACTAAAAAAAAGATAAAAAATCAAGAAAATTTAATATGAATACTTAGAAAGTTAAGTCTATGAGATATTTAATAAAAATCTTGCTTATATAAAGTACTATTTCTTTAAATGTTTAGTATTTTTAAGAACCTAAAATGAATTAAGAGGTGAAATATAGTTAACTATATACAAAGTGATAGTTATAAATATAAATAGAATTATAAAAATAAAAATGTTACCTTCCATTAATATAAAATAGTTATTAACATTTAAATATAAAATATTAAATAAAATTTAAGTTTGACTTACCTTGGACAAGAATCAGACGCTGCTCTAAATATCGATATTTATTTACAGGAAAAATGAAGCACACCTATGGAATAAAAACATTATTAAATAAAAAATAATAAAAAATCATGTTATAAAAACAAACAAAAATCAATAACAAATGAAAAATTAATGTTTTTTATATAATTTATGTCTTATTAGTTTAAATATATTTCTTAAACCTTCTTTTATAAATATATACTAATATAAATAGCGAATTAGATATAATAATTGTCCAAATTGAATAAACTTTGAGATAAAAGAAAGAACTATTTATTTCCCTATTAAAAAAGATATATAAGATATCAAACGTTCATGATTGTAATGATATTTATTGGCGAAGTGACTAGCTCTATGGGGTTCAAAAATCACTAAGTTGTAATTAAATTTTAGTTAATTCTTAATAATAATTTTATATAAATATTTCTAACAGCATATTATAAAAATTTTATAATTATTAAGAAATATATGCACAAATTAATTTTCAAAATTTTAATTATACATCCTTAGATACCCTAATGTTCAATTAAAATAGTCTAATCATTGTACAGTAATAATGAAAATTTAATTGTACCTTAAACATTATTATTGAATATATTTAAACATTGAAAAATGTTTACTTACACTGTCCAAATAGTGTAAGTATTTAAATTAAAATACTTAAAAACAAGTCATATAGTATGATGATACATATGTTTAAAATACAAAAAAGATAATAAAATAAAAAAGGCTATAAAAAAATACAAAATAAATTGATGACACAGTAACTACAAAATTATAATTAAATCTTTTTCAAACTAAAGGACAGAAATTATTAGATAATTTTCGAGAACGAACCAAATTCTGATATTAAAAGGTTTCACTCAAATATATTTTAATAATTATTACAATATATAAATTACAATATATTCTAAATTGAAAAAATCATAAGTAATATAATCGTACTAACCGAAAGAATGAATTGTGTTTCATAACAGAATAGTTAAAGAAAATAAAATTTTATATATGATCTTGATTGAGACAAGAGATATAAGGAATTTAAAACTTATGATATATATATATATATATATATATATATATATATATATATAAATGTATGTATGTGTGTGTGTGTGCGTGAGGCTGTGTGATTTTGGAGAGTAATGATTTTAACTTACATTATCTGAATGAAAATATTTTTTTTAAATAGAAATAGAACACATTTTTTTAACAACATCAGTCCATATCAAATAAATAACCTCCACTTTTCTTATATAAACACTCAGTACAACTAATTACAACTTTTAAACACAAAAAACCAATTAATGTACCCTCTTTAAAATCTACACTATTTACACTGTCTACACTATCTGTACAAAGACCCACATGTACATTCTATTGAATGTCTATTCCGTTCGTAAGTCAAGAACTGTGTTTGGTAAGAATTATAGATACAATGCGGCGAAGCACGTTACGTAATCTTTGATATTACTAATAGAATTCAAAGAATATTATATTCACCCATAATTTGTATGTGTATTCATGTCGGTTATATGATATATTAAACTGTGCAAAAGGATGTATTGTGCTGAGAGAATAATAAAATATGTATTAGATATATATAAACGCATGATGAATAAAAAAAAGAACTTTGTTTTAAATCAACTAATTTAGATTTCAATTGTACTGAAAGAAGCAATAAATTATTTTTATGAAAATACAAAGACATATGAATACACATTTTATGAACATTTTCGTGTGTTTATATATATATATATATATATATATATATATATATACATTGTGTATGAAATATCATTATTACACAAAAATAACAATGTCAAAATAATTATAGACAAAAGATTATAAAAATATTTGTAGGCCATTGGTAATTTAACTTACACTATTCAAATAAATATATATATATATATATATATATATATATATATATATATATATATGTTCTATTTTGTAAAAAGAATCACTAAAGAAATTATATATATATAATTCATATCAAATAAAAAATAATCAATTTAAGTATTTTCGAACATATTAATTATTTAATTTTATTATTTAAAAAATAAACGTAACGAATTAAAAATTTCTAAACAGTCTACACAGTAACCCGAAGCACTCTCTACTGAACAACTAATCATTTTCAAGTCAATGCCAACCAGTTTCGGCAGGCTGTACTTTCTGTGTATTGAAGTATGTTATATAATCTTCAAAACATTTACTGTAATTCAAAAATATCCACGGTCATTTCTAAATATATTGATTTTATTGCTTTTTATATAACATATTGTAGTATAATGAAACATCTATTGTAATAGCATAATAATCAAATATATAAATATATTTTTATCTTGTTCAATACACAAGTGTGGAAATAGTCTATCGTTTGTAGAAAATAGAACTTGATTTTTCGTTTGAAACATTTAAAAATATATAATAAATACAATTTTTATCCGATGTTTTGATTTATTTCTAATTATGCATTGTTTTTATTTAATTCTAATGTAATTTCTGCTAATATTTCTATTCTTCATCAGTTATCTTCTCGTTTTAAAATATATCTCAATTACTTCCTTACACACGTCTGGTTTTATAAAATATATATTTGATTTGTTATTGATTTTATTCTTTCTATATCTTCGTATTATTAATTAAATAAAATTTTCTCGTCATTCTTTTTCCCACAGACACTGAATTAATATCTAAAATTTATGATTTAATTGAGTAATCAAAGAAAGATAGAATATATTCATCGAAAACGTTTCTTTCAAATAGAATGATTGATTCAAATATTGAGATTTAAATAACTTCCATTTCAACTTTTTTCTGATAACTTACACAACGAGTTGTGATTAATTAATAGGTTCCACTGAACAAACTTCGTGGTTAATTCGATTGTTGTTTTTATTTTTGTTTACTGTTGTTTTTTTCTTCAAAGAAGGGAACACATTAAATATTTATTTATTTTCTACGTATTAGCAAACAAAACACACGCGATTCAAAACAACGAATATCATCAGACCAATATATATATATATATATATATATATATATATATATATATATATATATATGTATATATATTTATATGTATATATACATATATGTATATGTATATATATATATATATATATATATGTATATATATATATATATGTATATATATATATATATGTATATATATATATATATGTATATATATATATATATATGTATATATATATATATATGTATATGTATATATATATATATATATGTGTATATATATATATATATGTATGTATATATATATATATATGTATATATATATATATGTATATATATATATATATATGTATGTATATATATATATATATATATATAGATATAGATATAAAGTTAAAATGCCAATTGAACAACCATAGTGAATTATCTTGTTCTACTAACAATAAATACTTTAAGAAATGTTGTAACACTTAGTTGTAACACTAGTGTGTAAACACTTAATTTATTTACACATTAAAGTACAAAAACAAAAAAGCATTGTCATGTAATTATTTAATTTTTATATTAAATTCAAGATTTTATCTTTTTCTGTGTGCAAAAAAATGAATTTAAACAATAGTTCTATTATATTTAATTGACTAAGTTATGGAACTAGTAGATCAATGATTATTTCGGTCAAGCATAATAAGCATCAAACATATTAATAGAGATTGCATGTTGAATTTGTGCTTCAACGTAATTACATTATTAAAGCAGCAATGGATTATTCAAAATGCATACATGACTAATGCATCTTGCAAATAAATCAAATCTATATATATATATATATATATATATATATATATTAATTATAGTTATAATTTTATCAAATAATAATAATTGTGTCATTTCATTAAATAGTAAAAGTCATTACAAAAATCCGATTTTTTTATATAAGTTATATTTTTATTTATTTTTATATTTCCAAATTAATTAAATAAATAGTTCAAAGAATACAAGTTAAAAATATTAATCAATTGGTATGAAAATAAAAACGCGAATCATGTATACAGAACTATATATTATTTTTATACCCGAATAGTTTATTACTGAAAATTGGTTTTGAAATTTTATTTAACTTGAAAATAAAATTTGAGATGAGTATGATAATGTTACTATATTAAAGAAAGCATATTTTTAATATAACATTAAAAATAATGTATACTTTTAATATAAATTAATTATTACGTATATATATATATATATATATATATATATATATATATATATGTACATATATATACATATGTATACATATATATACATATATATATATATATATATATATATATATTTATATACATACATATATATACACATATATATTTATAAACATATATATATATATATATATACAAATGAATATTTTCAAAAGAAGTAAAATTAAATTTTCATCTTAATAAAAGTTTCCGCAATAATAATTATAAAAATAATTATACTTAACGAAAGTTAAAAATAAGAATAAGAAAATGGTATTTCCGTAATGAATCATATTATTACAATTAAAATAATAAAATATCAACAGATCTACCAATCACTACAAAGGAATGTAATAATAAACAGTTATTTGAAGTATTCTCTTACATAAATTTATTATAGATAACATTTCAAACAAAACAATAAATTTTAACATAAAATATCAAACATTCATTTAAACAGAACTGAATATTTTTGATAATTGTGAACATTTATTTATATATTTATTATATTATATGAATGGTTTAAAACTGTTTATCGTTTTTATTTATATTTTTTTAGTTTAATTGATATAATTATATACAAGGATTAATGATAATATAAACATTGTACAACATTGATTTCATATATAATTAGTTGACGTTTGATTTTAATTATATATCATATGACCCTTTATTATTGTCAACGGTTATGTTATGAACTGCTTGATATCCTTGTCTTTGAAAATAAATATTCTATATATCTTCATAAATTTTTATAGACGTCTTAAACGTTTATTTTATTTGTATTTGAATTGAGTTATATATGATCAAGTAAACGTTCTCAAATAATTAAACTTTTAAAAAAAAGCATTCACTCAAATATCTATCAATATGTGGTGTTAAAATCTTAGTACTTTTTATAAAATAGAGGATCATTTTTTTAACTAAGTAAATTCACTTCAATATTTTCTATTTTGATTAATTTTATTTCAAGTCTTTGTCAAGAAGAAATAGATAAAAATGTGTATTTTTTATTTATAAAGTACATTATCTTAATAAAAAAGCACACGCTAGAAAGGAGAGGTTAATTAATTTCGTATTGTCGTAAATATTTATATATATATATATATATATATATATATATATTTATATATATTTAAAAGGTATATTCTTTGTGTATAAATTATTAACAATTAATATAAAAAATATATTAAAAATACTTTTTGGTGATTGATGATGTTTTTAATAGAAAGTTGCTATCAAAATTATGATAAGATAAATGTTTACTTGAATATTATATAAATAATAAGTCAATTTATTAACTAATTTTTGTAATTCATTATTAAAAAAAATAAATAAAATTAAAAAGCATTTGATTTGAAAACTGTTAATTCAAATATTTAAACTTCTAGTTCTTAAAAAAATCGTTTTTTTATGTTAAAGTTATAAAAATAAAAATAACAGTCAAATATATAATCATTTTATTCTCCTACGTAATTTATCAGAACATTGTCAATGATTGATACAAGAGTATTTTTTAATTGTATATATTTTTTAGTACGGACCTGTTGTTGAAAAGAAAGGTTGGAGAATACACATCTCTAGTTAAGGTTTTAGTACTATCAATTAGGACATTTTTTGGTAAATAAGTTTTGATAAATTTCAACATAAAATGGAAATAATATTGAATCAATTTAATTTTGTTCCAATTGAATCTTTTTGATTGAGTATTTGAATAATATAAATTTTTTATATATGGGCAATTTTAATATTTGGCTTAATTATTTAACATTTTTTTCTGATAAAAAATAACTATGCTATATATAAATATATATGAACTTATTTACATATAAATTCAAAATTTAAATCAAATTGTATTACATTCGAATTCATCATAAAAGTTTATCTTTGTCTTTTACAAATCTTATAATCTTTTAATTAAAAAATTATTTTAAAAACGTACATAATAAGCAATTTATTATTCAATCATATATACAAACGATCTTAATTTAAAATAAAGATCATTTAAAAATATTAATAAATGTATATTTTCTTCAAAGAGAATTTTCATCTAGTATTTTTTAATATCAATTATTAATTATTTATGACCTAATTATATACATATATGTGTATATGCACGCATTTATATATATATATATATATATATATATATATATATATATATATACATATGTGTGTATTTTTACTTATAAACAAATATGTAATAAAAAAATGTTATGTTTAGTATTTTAATTATCCTGAAATTTATTTCAAGAGAAATAAAATTAATTACATTGTAGGATTATAAAGAAATATTTAATAAACATTTGTATTGAAATAAATCGTGTAGAATAAAACTAATTCTTTATTTACATAATATTTGAGGAATAATTCTTCAATATATTTTTTTAATAAGAATTTATTAGAATATTAATTAATTTTGCATAAAATTTCATTAAAATAACATATTTATACATTAAATATGTCGAAACATTAATGTTTTTACATGTCCTTTAAAACAATTAAATAAAATATCTAAGATATAGTTACAATAAAAGATCACTATTTTGATAAAATTAGTAGAATAGAAAATTTGGAAACTGAGTTATTTATTAACTATTTCTTTTGTAAAATCTAAATAATTTTATATGACCGGCGGTTGAAAAATTTTAAATACAAACGCGTAAGTTTTGAAAAACGGGACCTGGGAGTTTTCTACATACGAATTTTACGCCTTAACATAATGGTTCCTAGTCTGTGGTCCACGGACCTCCAGGGGTGAGTAAATAATATCTGTGGGATCCGAAGAAATTAATTTTTTCAAACAAATGTTTTACATTGTGAACAGTCTCGACAAATTACTACGGGCTGTACAAACAGGAAAACACAATCGTCTCCAAAGGGGTCCGCGGCATTTTTCAGATTAATATAGAGGTCCTGTACATTCAAAAGATTAAGAATCGCAGCTATAACATATTTATATATATATATATATATATATATATATATATATATGTAATTATTTGCATCATTCTAGCTGTGTAGGACGCTATACAGTGTGATTTAATGTATAGTTGTAAAAAGAGATACTTTGTTAATGCACATGAAGTAACATCCTGTTTTTGAATTTCTTACAGCTGAAAACGCTCCAGTCAAGAATTTTAATGGCGATCAGTGCGTAGACAGATCTACTATAAGTAGTTTAACTTTGATAAGGCCAATTTAAAGGACGAATCTCGTTTAAGAAGACTTGTTAACGAAAGTATTAAAATTCATCATCAACGTATTGTTTAGCTAAAGAAGACTGCTAGATAATTCAGAATGCTATTGAAGAAAAAATCGTAATTTTTAAAGATACGGTAAGATATATTATACACATTTTGGATTATAATAAAATATGTACTTGCTAAGTGTCACGAATTTTTGGAATTAAAATATTTAAACTTTTTCGAGAAAAATGCAATGGTATAAAACTGAACGTACTAACAAAAGAACACATTCCGTCGCTGACCAGTAAGTTTATTTTGCTGTAAAAGATTGGATTGAATTGAACAATATCTAGATTTTTTTACGTATGGAATAAAGAAATTGTTAAATGAACGTATTAATAACAGTGAATATTAGGTTGAAAAAATATTTTATCTGAAAATTATTTTATGTTAACATCTAAACTTTCTGCATTTTTTTTATTTCATTATAATATCTCAAATCACTGAAGACATATCAACTTATATGAAAAACTTCTCAATCACTCCTGGTATCAATAAAATATTCTATAAAAAAAATTCTAAAATATTTCTTAAGATAATATCCAAAATTTTATATTTCTAAATAACGTATCAATATAATTTTAATAAAATAAAAAAATGATTAAACAAGGTAAGGGAAACATATTAGCCCAATAAAAAAATATTTAACTTATTTTTATACTTTATATATGTATTAATTGGCTACAATTATATATTTATGTATTAAAAATTTATAAATCAAGTTAACAAAATCAATCATGTTGCATCAAATAACTAATATCTGTCTTTATTTGCTTTAACCGTAAAAAGTAGTCATATTTGCAAACTTTATACTTTTTTAAAATACTTTATGAAAAAAGACTTGATATAACTGCAGAAACTTTGTAACTTGAACAGAATATTTTTCACAAAAAATCATTCATTAAAAAGTTCACTAACTAATAAAGTTTCAATTTATTTTATCTTTATTTTCATTTTTTTTTTATGTAGTTAAATTTTCAATAATGATCTATTATGTCTGGAATATTTTTATTAAACATTCTTAACGTATTTTTTATTTGCGTCATTTTTTTCAATAAATATTCATTTCTTAACAAAAATATATTGATCCATGTCTATGAATAATTGTATAAATAAAATTTAATTTCTATAAACTATCTTTTTTAAGATAATATTTCAGTAAAATTCATATATTTAACTAAGCGTTTTATTTAAAATTGTGCAAGGAAATTTTTTTACTATTCTCCAGGCTTTATTCTCTCTCTTTGTAAGTCAATCTAGAATGGAAAGCATAAAAAGCATCATTTTAAAATCGTTTAAAACTAGTAATTAAAAACTATTTAGTTGATGTTTTATTAACATCCTTGAAAATTTACATAGACAATTGGTACATATTTTTAAACATGAGATATAAATTAAGATATTAGTGTTTAATCTTTTGACTTTAATCACTTTTTCTAACGTATAATTAAGAAATTAAGAAAATCGTTTTTTGTTTAGTTTGAGATAACATCACACTAGCAAATAGTCTAGCTCATGATATATTATATCAATAAAAACGTAATTATTCCTTATAACCGTGAAAGTAATGTCGAAAATAATTAAAGCTTTTTATTTTGGTAATTATTCTATGAGATTTTTTTTCTGTAAGATCAATTCTTCCCATTTATATAAAAATCAAGTTTGCAAATATTCTACTACAAATAAAAATTATAATTTATTTTTTTTATAAACACAATATATATATATATATATATAACATGGACTTCTAAATTAGAATATAGTAGTTAGTATAAAAATAATAATTAATTAAAATTCTAATATATAGTTAATATTATTAAAAAAAATAATATAATTAGATAGTTTTTCAATTACGCTCAATAAAATATGAATATTTGCTATAAAAAATTATTATCTACTATTTTATTTTTTTACGTAAATTTCAATGAAATTAAATTGAAATTTTCATCTGAAATTCATTCACTGGTTTGTCTATTAATAAATATTACAAAATTTTCAAGAATAAAAATATTATTATAATACTATTTTAAAAAGTATCAATAATATTCGCTCAAATTCGTACAGATGTTACTTCAAGAATGATTCGATATTTTAATCGAATTCATACACAAAGTTAGGCCAATATCGAAATTACTTGCATATGGAGTCTTTTCAGGCATTCTTTTATATTATTAATTTTAAATCTCGACCTGATTGTTTAAAAAATAATAATTAAGTGTAAAATATTAGTTCTATATGATTATATATATTATTATTATTATTCGTTTTAAATTATATACTAGTAATCAAACGTAAAGAGACAAGTATATTTTTTCCATAGTTGAACGATGTCATTTTATAATTTTTTATAAAAAATAATAGAAATATTAAATGAACTTAATAATAATTTTGGGTTTTTTGTAATTTTATAATCTTTATTTGCATAAAACTGTTCAAATGTTCATACGAATCTATCTAATTTTCACCAAAAAATAAGAATCACTAACCTTTGAAAAATAGAATATGAATATATAAATATATGTATTTAAATATTTATTATATCTACTTTAGGTATAAGTGAATGAAATTCAAAACTTTGAAAAACTGTCGAACGCGAATGATATTTTTTTTTCAGAAGCATATAAATTTCGACAGAGATTCTAATCTTTGCATTTTTTCCATCAATGTTGTATAATGGTTATGTTTTGACGTGAACACTTCAATATACACTTGTTGAATTATAATTATTGGAATTATTTACACGAATAATATGAATATTTAAACGATATACAAATGTTATTATGAACGTCACTTTCATATTATTGAAATACTGGTTGGTAGAATATTTAAACACAATTCAACGAAGTATCAAATAAGGATGTAATTAAATACAATGGTAGTCGTCGTTAACGAATCACTGTGAACATTCACTAACCGTCATTAGAAATATATTTTGTTCAATCACATGACCACTAAACTACGTCACTGTCACATTATAGCAACCGTGCGTTATTTTGTTCACTGTTCAAATATAGATTCGAAATAGCATTAATTTCAGCTATCGATTGGTGCTTTTGAGGCTAACATGCACACTATTACTATTAAACAGGCGACGTACGCCACTGAATAACTACCATGGCCACAAACTCCAGACGATGTGCTCGTGTTTGCGTGTTGCATCGCCGCCGGCTGTTCCCCTGGAAATTACCAAACGAAATTAATAATTGTTTTATTTTTTATACAGAGCAGCCAATAAATAATGTACAATATGTAACAGTTGTCCATTTTTCTGACAATATGTTTCTGTGGCAATGTGTGTGTGTCTGTGTTTGAGTATAAATGTTTGCGTTTTTTTCTTGCTTTTCATATGCGGAAAAAGGTCTGCAGTTATTATAAAGAATATGAATGTCTTGAACATGAATGGCGATATATAAATTTGATAGAAGTAGAAACATGTGTTCTATAGTAACATACGAGAAGTTATGGAAGTGGAATTTCGAGAATGGAATTGTAAAGGTTTGAATGAAATATAGAAGTAAATTATTTATAAACAGTCGCTACGAATTTTTGTTAACGCATATATCATTTTTATTAAAAATATTCTTAATCATTCACTTGATACCAGAAGTTTTGATTATTTTTTTAAGAAATCGTATTTTTTAAAATAATATATAACCGAAATAAAGAAAATATCACATATTTTCATAAAAAAAAATATGTAAGTTATTTTATACTTCACTTCTTTTTATAATTTCATATATCAATACTAAATAACGATTCATTTTATATAGCGAATAATATATAAATGAAATCAAAGTTAATAAATCATTTTAATAAACGTTTTTGCTGAGGAATTAATTAAATTTTAACAATATTATATAAGTAAAATTGAAGATTTAAAAAGTTTTATATATATATATATGTAAATGATAAAACTTTCTCAAGTTTTTATATAATTATGCAATAAAAAAATCTGTTTTATTTCAAATTTCAAATTTTATTAATTGTTTTGCTATATTATTAAATTTTTAATTTTATACAACAAATTAATAATTAATATAGAGAAAATACGATCTACACAAAAAAGTTTCTGATTAAATTTATCATTAAAAGTTGAATAAATATGAAAACTAAGATAAAAATACAGTATATAAAGTTTAAATTGTATGTTATTAAAAGTATATAAGTTTATTTTATCAATTATAACTATATCGTAAGGATATCTAAACGCTTAGTTTCTTTTAAATATTTGTTTTATTTCATCTTTTTATTTTTACAAACAATTCAAGTATTACGAAGAACAGTAATTGCTATTGAACTTAATTAATAACTATTTGGCAAGTAAATTTTTTTGAGTTTTAAATTAAACAATCTTTTGTTTACTAAACTAATTGAAACTGTAAAGGTATTATATATTTATAGGTATTTTAAGTTAATATGATTTATTATATATATATATATATATATATATATATATGTATGTATATGTATATATATATATATATATATATATATTTATATATATATATATATATATAACACAAGAAAATTTATATTTTCTTACTTTTCATATTACTTGCTGCATTGGTTCTTTAATATACTTATTACATTTTTAATTCATTTTAAAAAATCTAAATAATAACTTTAATCAAATTAAAATAATAAAAAGTCTAAATATTAATATGAGAGTAATTAATTCAACCGTTTTGAAGATATATTCACATTATAGGGAACAGTACCATCTGTGAAAGATTTTACATTTTATTCTACATATTTTTGTTATATATTAATTTCACCTTCAATCACACATTTCTACATTCCTAAATCCTTTTTTTATCAAATCTCATGACTTTATATCGCTCTAATTAGTATAATTTAATGAATATTAAAAATACGGTTATTTTAAAAATGGAAATGCAGATATTAAAGTCAAATTATTAAATTGTGAAATAAAAATAACTTTGTTCATATAATGACTTTATTTTTATATAGTTATAAATATATTTATTTTTTTAAACTTGCATCTTTGAGGATATTCTTAAGTTTTTGCTTTCGATGATATTACTTGTAATATTTTCAAGTAAATAGTTTAAAAACCGAATTTAAAAAATCTATCTGAAAATGATGCAAAGAGAAAACAAGAACAGAAAAATAGATTAATGAATTTAAATATAATAACTTTAAATAATGATCAGATAGATCAATAAAATTAAATAATAATTAATTGACAATTTTCAAGCAAATGTGCTTATAGAACAAGTATATTTATAAATGTATTAGTTGATATGGAATAACAAATAATTACATGTTAGTATGTGAAATAATGATACAGACAAATAAAATACAATACAAATATATTTTATATTCATTTATCGATTTTTTTTCATACGGACGATCCCGATTTAAAAATATAAATTATATAATATAATTAACCTTTATATCTTCATTTTGTTGAAATAATTGTTAGTATATATTTCTTATTCAATTGTTTATTAAGTTTTCAATATTATTTAATTTTTTGTACAAACGTATACAAGATTTTATACGTTAAACATTCTATAAATTATCACTAATCATAACATTTCTCCACAAACAAACAGTAACCTATTTCATACTGAAAATCGATGTATTGGTAAATATACCATGCTTCTATCTGAATGAATATATCATACGACATTATAAAACTATATGGTATCGACATAAACCCTATGATCTTCCTTCAGTAAACATAAATCCGTTTTCGAACTCAAGACGCATTCAACAAATACCAAATGGAAAAGTAAATTCGTCGAGATAGCTGCCTGCAAGGCAAGCACCAATAAAACGATAGAAGAGCACAAGCTATATAGTATTTTGATGTTTCTTTATTATTGTTGTTTGCGTTGGATGGTTGACTTTAAGACAAAAATTTAATCCACAAAATATATGCCGCGAGCTTCTATAACAATCTTGTATGAATTTGTTATTTTTTCTTTAGAATATTTATGTTTTGTTTGGAGTAATGAACGAATTCTTGTTTTTTGGATTTATACAGAATTTAATACAAAATGTCAAAGGATAATTACGTTCATAAATTTAATCTGATGTAGATTAATGAAAAATGTAAGTCAATAATTCAAAATTATGGAAAATAATCGTATTTATACTAAAATAAGGTATATGATTTCATTCAATTTTATAAAAAAAAACAATGAAATATGTTAGCATTTTCTTATACTTTTTATTTTTTTTTGTTTATTTCTTGAAATTTCATGTATTTTATTTACATTATTATGTTCCAATTCTGAGAACTTCTTTGTCTGAAAATAGATTTTTATATATATTTTACATCAAAAATATTTTAAGACGACAGATATATTACTTAATATGTCGTCGTGTAGATCAAATTCATGTCTACATCGATTTGGTTATAAAATGTATAAAGTGATATAGCTATTCATAAAATATGAAAAAATTCACTGCATTAGAGTTTTATACCTAAGTATGTTGTTTATGAGAAATAGTATTTCATTTAATCTTTTTCATCATAAATATTATATATATAATACACTGTTTTAAAAATATATCATAAATAATAATAAGATTTAGAATTCTAGTTAAATTTATTTTAAAAAAGTAATCATCATTGAAACAAGAAAGCAGACGTCATTTTATAACAGTGAATTTATTTTTCACTGAACACATACTTTTTTAATTCATTCATCAAAATATATAAGTATAAAATATTCTCGATGATTTTTAAAAGTAAAAAATACCAAAAATATGATAAAAATAATATGATTTATCGAAATATTATTAAGCCTGAAAAAAATATATATATATATATATATTACTTAAATACAGTATTTTCAATTATTGAAAGAGTTTTGGGTCATTCTCTTTATATGTTTGATAAATTATAAATCAGAATATAAGAACGATAACTATATTGAAATTTTAATAAGTCAATTTTTGAAAGTCAATTTTCAAACAACATATTTTTTCTGAGCCCAATAATTTAATAATTCATTATTAATTATTATTAATTAAAATTTATGCGAATCCTGATAATTTTGACAGAATCGTCAGAGATAATGCACAAGAAAGGTGCAGAAAATATTTTTCTGTATTAGTCTTTCAAAAATAATGATTTAATGGAAAAGTTATACAGAAACTATCGTTTACTATCAACTTTCATAAACTGCTTCAATGTAGAAATGTCTTTACAAAGTTCCCATAGACGACTAACAATGAATAAAATAATCATTTTTTCCCAAAGATATTCATAAAAATGTATTATTTTTTAAGTTTAAAAATAATTTCAAATATTTTTAAAAGATATTTTATTTTTAAAAGTTAGTAATTTATTATATAAATCTTTTTTGAAAGTAGAATGTTTTAGAATCATTCACACTGATTATTTAGAAATGGAAAACATATGTTTTTTCAACATAATTTTTATAAAACTTACATTCATTTAATAGAAATTATTCAAACTATTCGTTTTTAGTGAAGTAAAACGACAACCCAAAATATTAAAAAAAATCGCTACTACAAATTTTCTGTGTATTAATTAAAACTATTTAATGATGACACACGCATAAAAATTAATTATTAATGCCAAAAATTATTACTATAGAATATAAACTCAATGATCCAAAAGTATTAAGATCAATAGAACAAATATAAGTACTTTTTCCACATATTATCTTTATGTGAAGCTTATATAAAAATCAATATATAAAAATCATAACATTTTTAGTTAAAAAATATATGAATTATTTATTTTATTGAAATTATTTTTAAAATCATATGATAAATTTCATTATTCGAACATTTTACTTGATTATTTAAAAAATAATTTCAAGAATTATTATTTGAACTTAATGAAGATTATTTTACGCCAATATATCTAATTTACTGTGTTTGCTTTATGAAAATATTAAAAGCTTAATTTATTTCCTAATAATAAACCGAGAGCTCGTTCTTGTAACAAACTGAAGTCTAAAAGAATTAAAATTCTATATAACAACCAATATTTACTGTTCATGAAAATGTTAAAAACAACATTTTTTAATATTCAAATGTTAAACAATTATGGTAACTGTTGGAAAACAAATAACTATTTTTTTTATGTTTACCACGGAATGAGCGGTTGATTTGTGGTTTGCGTGGTAAATAAATTACCCTCTATATATTTGTGTGTACGCGAATATAACTTATTATGAAAACATACTACAGATATAACAACTGTACAGTATTCTATAAATTTAAAAATTCATCGGTATAAACGTTGAATTTTATTCAATATTTTTTTTTATTTATATTATTTAGTATAATTTCATATTTTTTTCATACAAAATATATATTTTTCTGTTCAAAATTTGTATAATACTAATGATTAATTACAAGATGCATTAATCTTCAAACGTCGTTCTATTCAGGTTTTTTATAAAAGATTTATATAAATATTTAAATTACGTTTCTTTGGGTGAAATTTACTATTAACACACACAAATCCTTGTGTATATATATATATATATATTATAATTTCAATATTTGTTACATTAAAAAATGAAAAAAGTTTAAATGTTTCCACTAGATGAATAATTACTTTGTATTATTATTTTTCCTATTTATTCACAGATGAAAAATATGTTTTCGTCTGGTATAACTTTAAAATTTACAACGGAATGTTTTCACTCTTTGTATTTCTCTAAAATTAAATTGGTCAATTGGTAAAAATTAAATTATAAATTAGATATTTAAAACAATGTACTTTTTATGGCATGTATTCTCATATTTTAATATTTCAACCTACGATTAAAAATTAGAGTATATTTTTTCTAATTTTGATACCATTAAAGATTATGTAATTATCATAGTAACAAAATATTTATTTAATAAAACAGTACTTCTATTTTCTTATGATAAATCAGTAAAATATAATAAAACAAGAATCATATTTAACTTTATAATTTATGGAGTCAAAATTATTAAACATTTTCATTTCACTTGACTATTTATTTAGTAAAAACATTTTATTACAAATAAAGGTTGTTATTTTGTGTACTCCATCTTCCAAGTATAGACACTAGAGGCAATTTATTCTCAAGTTTACTGAGGTACAAATGCCAAACATAATAATATCATGTATATTATTAAGTAGATATAAAAAAATAAACTTTCTTTAAGTTTTTTTTAGCATGTACTTTTAATATTTCTGGAAAATGTAGATAATACGAATATTAATTCTTGTTTATCATCAAAACTGATATTTTTTAATGTAAATATTTAAAATGTCTCATTAGATATTAATTAATTGAAGAAAGTTAAATGAATAAGTGATAGCCCTGTTATTGTATGTTTTTTTTATAAATATTTTATATTCAATATTTTTATTATTTATAACATCTATGAGATTATTTGTTTTACTCACTTAAAATCAAATATTAATTTATAATTCTTAGTACACAATACAAAATAATATATTAACAACAGTTCAAGTTTTCTTTTAGGTTATTGAATATTATATATAAAAAGAACAAGTTCAAGAACAATATTCAATAACTTTTTTATTAAATGTTATGTAAGGACAGAAAAAAACTTAATAGTTAAAAGGAGAAAAGAGGAAGTATAGTTTTTCAAAATATGTATATACACGTAAATATTGTTTTGAAAATAGTAATATGATAAAATAACAATAAAAAGAATTATAAGAATTTAGAATTCTTAAAGATATGTTTTTTTTTTGATAATAAAATATATTTTTAATAACACTATTCTGTGAAAAATTAATATTTTTATTAATGTTAGTTACCCCTAGCAGTTTTTTTTAAATCGCATTGTGTTAAATATTTTTTTTTAAAATCGCATTATGTTCGAAAAATAGTTCTGATTGAACTTGTTATACATTTACTGATCTTAGAATATAAGAAATATTTATATAATTATAACTTTTAAAGAAATATTATAACGTTATAAATAATAATTCATAATTAAATCAGTGTAAAGCAAAATTCATAAATGAATCACTAAATTATTATTCCTTAAATATTTCGTAACTACAATTGCCCTTTTGTGTGTCGAAATTTTAAACATTTATATTTACATCAACTTTTAAAATACGTATAAAACACTTGATTTATTGACACATGATTCATTTGAAAAACAGTTAAACTATCTAACTCATAAAATAAATTGCCCATATGAATTTGTGTGAAATTTAAATAAATACGGTCTTTATAAAATATAGAATAGAACATATATATTTCTATTTGAGGAGTTAATAACCAATTTCATTTACGTTACATTAAATAAAGTATATTTATGAAATCCAATATTTGCAAATATCTATTCTTAATATTTTCATAAGAATTTATCGTCGAAAAATATTCATATCAAATATTTAACTAATTAAAAAGGGTTTCCAATTAACAGACATATTAAAAAATCTTATATATATGTTTATATATAGACATATATATATATATATATATACATATATATATATACACATATATGTATATATATACACACATATATATATATATATATACATATATAAAATTATATGTTTACTTATTTTATGATCAAATTACATTTTATATGAACAAAATAAAACTGTATTCAATAATTAATTTTCATACAAAAAATAATATATGATATTTATTTACAGTTTTTGATTTTGTGAAAAATTGAACTTAAAAATATACTTTTCTCATAGAACAAATAATATTTCATATAGTTTCAATCATTTAAAAGTAATATTTAATAAATTATGAAAAATACAATACATAATATAAAAAGACCAAGTTTTTTTAAAGTGATGTAAGATTATTAACAATTTAAACATATTTATAAATAAGTTATTCAAATAATTTTATTAAAGAATATGTCAGAATATATTTATTAACACAATTTTTTTAAAAAAGTAATAAATTATTTTAGTAATAAAATATTTAATATTGCTATCAATCGTCAACTTATTTCAATATTATATACTTTTCCATTAGTAACGTTTAAATTATAATAATTAAACAGCTATTTTTATATCCGTTGATTTTAATTTATTAACCGATTACTGAGATATCTTCTTCTTACGAAATTTATACAGTTTCAGAAAATTTAAGTTTAAATTTTTTTCGGAGAACCTTTCACAAATCGCGATTTTTAATGAACAGTATGTTAAATATTGAATTTTTCACCCACAATTTTATATATCTTCAAGAAATGTTTATGAATTTTTTTATGAGAAAGTCACAAATATTTAAAATAAAGTGTTTTTATTAAAAATAGGAATCGAATTTCCGAAGAAATAATATTAAAATGGTGGTAAGATATCTAAAACAATCATAAATTCTAAAATATCGATAGTTGGAAGTAAATTAACACGTATGTATATGATATGATAATGTTTTGTTAAATAGTATGAAAATTAAATCAATTCACTCGTTATCTAACAGGAAAATGAGATAATCTTTTAATGAATTTCATCAATTACTGTGTATATAAACATACCTGCAGTTGCATTCAGTACGTGCACGTTAATACTAGCAGGACGCGCGTTCGATGGCACACACGTATAATTTCCGTTATCGCTCTTGTCTGCATCATGTAATGTGAGTACACTAGACGCACGATCGGCTCGTACGTGCACGCCACGTGTTATGTCGTAATTGATCATTCGGTCTTCATGATACCAGAAAACAAAAACGGGAGGTTCAGTTGCACCACGTAGTGTACATACAAGTTTCAACGTTGATCCTGCTTTGATATGCAGATCAGGAGCACCCAGAATCTCAGCTGACACTTCTGTAATAATAGAAAAATATAAGAAAATATATAATGGGATCATATCGAAACAAAATTTTTTACGATACATAAATCGTTCGAATTGAACAATTGAATTGAAGTTTATTTGTGTTTCTGTAACGTACAAATAGTACAGGGACAAGTGAACATTTTCAGAGAAAATATAATAGAAAGAAGAAATTATGTAGTAACTGTGTTTGAATATAAAATCAAACGGTTTTATAAAATTTTAAATTGTAAATTAAACGATTCTAATCATTAAATGACTATTAAATAATATATAATATTAATATTTTTTTTCAACTTTAAATAAGGTTTTTATCTTAAGTGACCTATTTTTTTATAATAAACAGAGATATAACATTTATTTTGTCAATAGATGTTTATTTAATTTTTCAATAAAATTCATTTTTAATTCTATTAAATTTTGACAGAAGGCAAGAATTACTATTGATATATATATATATATATATATATATATATATATATATATATATAATATCCACAAATCATATACTTAAAAGAAAAAATAATTATTTAAATACACTTTCATTTTCATATCGAAAATAAACTACTCTACTAGAAAATGACGCTTTTATTTTATTAAAATTAATGAGATATTTTTAATTCATTCCTTATTTGTTTTAAATTATTTTAATATTTCTCTTAAAATTTTATTGTTTTAAATATAGATAATTATCACTCTTTTGTTGTAGTATTTATCTTAAATTCTATATTGAATTCATGTGTAATAATCAATGATAATCCAATCGATTACTATTATCTCGTGTATGTTCTATATAAAGTTATATAAAATGGCATAGTTTTATCCAAGTCATTAAAATATACAATTTAGCAAAATGTTTAAAGTAAATTAAAGAAAAATTATTATAAAATTTTTTTTATATTTTGTAAAAAGTCTGAAGTTTATGAGAAGATTTATGTTCCTGCATTATCTTACATTTTTGAACCAGGCACTTAGATGGTTTCGTCAAAAAATTGGGCTATTATTTGATTTTTTTAATAAAAATATCGACCTGTGTCCAGAACAATAAGTTTAAGGGATGGATTGAATTGGTGATCAGGTTTGTTTTCTAGACTGGATCCCGAACTATATTTTAGTTAAATGACCCAAATAATAAACTAGAGAAGTGTGTGAGCAGGAACGTTGTCTTAATACACCACTTATCTAATTGGATTAACTTGGGATGTTTAGATAGAAATTATTGTGCAATTTCTGTCCTTTCAAATTAAATTAATAATGAGTAACTTGCTTTCTATCAAACTAAAATGAGTATTGGTTAAATGCATGACTTTTTCAAACAGAAGAGATGAGGTTGATACATGGTTAATTTTTACTAAATCGAAAAGATGATTTTTGTTGTTTAGAAGTTTTACTTAAACTATTTCATTTCCGTGTCAATTTATCCGCTTTATTTTGTTTTTTAAATAAAAAAAATGACTCTATAAAGATTATACCAACATGATACTCGCATTTCTTGTTATTTGAAAACAAAAAATCTAAGAATAAAACGAGAACAGATCTTTTTTTAAATCATGATCAATTATTATTCAAATACTTTTCTTGTTAACATTCAAACATGTCTACTTGTTGTTACTTTATATTTTCATTATATAAAATTAATTCAGAAATTTTTTTGCCACACTGTACATTCAACTACTGAAATATATTTAGATTTAAGTTTACACCCCCTACATGTTATCGTTTAATAAAAAAAAATCGTCTCTAGCACTTTCAACATGCTTTGAAAAAAGATACCTATTTTATACCCAGGAGATCACATTCTGCTCACTAGCGCATACTATGAAGTCCACGATCTACATTTATAAATTAAATTTAAATTTTGAAATGAAATTATTTTTCTTTTTGAGATAAATAATTTATAATCTGAGTAATACTATTTTTTCAAATTAATTAATATAATAAAACGGATACTATATGTATAATAAAAATAATTATATTTGTATTTTTTCAACTCATCAAATTAAAGATATGCACTCCATTCACTGTGATTCTTATATATATATATATATATATATATATATATATATATATATATATATATATATATATATGGCCCATTGACTTGTTATTTTTGAAAGAAAAATTTAATCCTGTATTCTAAAACAATTATTTACTTTGTCAAGGAAAAAGTAAAAAATGAAAAATTTATCTGAATAATAATATACAAAAAAATACTGGTTTAATTTCTAGCCTGTATAAGGCTATTTCGTAAAAATAAGTTAAGTTTCTTACTTAAAAATGCAATTTACATACAATTTTCAAAGCTAAATGAATTTTTTATATCTTCTTATTCTCTATCTCTTGCTTTAAGCATACACACACATTCACACACACACACACACATATATGTATGTGTGTGTGTGTGTCTGTGTGTGTGTGTACGTGAATTCAATTTCCTTTCTGTGAAAATAAACTTTTAAGGAAAGACTTGCATACAACATGAACTAAACATTGTCATCTATTACTTATTAATTCAAATACTTGACTAAAGCTAGAGAATGGAAATAGAAATTTGATATCAAAGATGTATGATTAACGAGTGATGGTTTTTAACGAGTTGGACAGAAAGTATGTATCGAGTATCTTTTAATATTTTCTTAATAAAACTTAATTTGAATTCTTTACTTTTTTTTAAATAATATATAAAATTTTAAAATTCTTTACAATATATTTTCGAGTTCATTTTATGTTTAGAATAAAAGTATAGCTTTATTTAAAATTTTTAAACATATATTTTAATTTAATATGTATTAAGTATAAAATACTTTTTAAAACAAATAAATTATAATTTATTTCAAACAAAAAAAGTAAATACTAGGTAAAATAACAGGAACCATGAAACTTTAGTATAAATATAACAAATTAAGGAAATATTGGTATTATTATTCTAGAATGAATTATTATTTTTCACCAGCTAATAAATAATAGTATGTATCAACCTATAAAACAATTAATAAGAAAATAAAACTTATAAAATAGTCTTAATTATGAATAATGAAATCTAAATAAATGAAATAAAATTATATCGTTATAAAAACAAATAAAATGATATATTTGTTATATATAATTATATAATTAAACATAACAAACTTCTAAATAGAGGTCAATGTTTAAGTAAGTAAAGGTAAATAAAGAAAATATAGATAGCAAAAATATACAGAATTATTTTTTTTAATAAAAATAAATGTTGATAGACTTGAATTATATATTTATTTAGATAAATGCTTATCCGTTTTTATATCCTCATCCTTATTTTTTTAATATACCTAATATTGTTTTAATAAACTTAATTATAAGTCAATGTAAACATTTCAAGTCCTTTGTTGAATTTATATTTAAAATATATGTTTTTAATAAATTACCTGTTCTCGAAAATATTTTTTTATTTAATTTTCTTGTCTACGTTTTATATCTTATGTAAATATTTATAAAGAAAATGTATTTATATAATTTTTTTTATTGATATTTGATAGTGATTTTTATATTTCAGTTTAAAATAAATTTATATCACTTTAGTAGTCAACTCGTTTACAGTATCTCTCAACTCACATACACTTATATTTATATTTCTGAGTGCGCACGTCAATATTTCATTTCCTCGGAAGTCATTGCTTCCGAATATCGCGTACAGAAACACAATTCAAGAGCAATATGCGCCACGCTTATAATATAAATGAGTATGTATCGATAGATATTTATCGAGTTCATGCCGTCGTGAGTACAAACTATATTGACGGCGATCGATCCACGTACATACGCAAAAAACCCGCTCGAATCGGTTTCAGTCTCAACCGCATCGTTACTCACTTCACGCTTAATCGTTTTTCTTCATTAGACCTTCGCCGTTCCAGAAAATCGTATCTCACTTGACATAATCCCCAATGAAACGTTTACTGATCAATGGTTTCCTTTATGTACGACACGTGTCAATTTGTTTTGCGTCAGATATTAAGTCCGAGTCACATGTTCATTTTGTTGAAACACGAATTTATCGAAACGATGTTATTTTTTGGTTAGAGTGTTAATTGAAGAGGATGCTGGAAGAAAACGATACAAAGATACACACAAATATTCTGTTCACACATACACATATTCGTATATGTGGCAAATTCGTTCCGTTACTACTATTCATTTTTGATGAAAGATTGTGAAGTGATCCATATTTATCTGAGGTATAAGCATAAAGCATAATAACTGTTTTACTGTATATATATATATATATATATATATATATATATATATATATATATATATATATATATATATATGTATATATACGTAAAAAATAAAACAGTAGATGACTTATAACTTCTAATTAATATTAATAACACAAACATTTATTTAAATAATTTATGAGCAATTAGATTTGTCTATTTATAATTAAATAAAATAGTTATTGTATATTTTTTTCTAACAATTTTTATTTCTAAAGAAATAAATACCAGGACCGTTCATTCAAATTATTTTTTTAATGAACTGAATGAAACCATCCTATTTTTTATTTATTAAAAATAATTATATTTTACATGTCATTATTAACAATAAAAGAAAAATATAATTTATAAGTTTGTATTTACTACCTTTGATAAATAATTGATATTTTTAAGTTTAATTTCGGAAAAATTTATCAAATTATAAATATTTGTTCAACTTGTTTAAATAAATACATAGCAATTGAAATAGATAATTTCGCTCATATTTGTATACATCAAACACTATTTTTAAAAATTTAATTCGCATTTTTCTGTTCTACGAGTATTTATAGTTTCTACTATATACAAGCCATACATTTGAACTACTCAATCTACAAAGATATTAAAATTTAAATTTGAATCACGATTTTCTTTTCATTTTTGAGTTGTATTCTTTATAGTGTATTTTATGATTGAAGAATAATAGAAAAGTATAAAAGTTCGCCATTTTCTTATTGTTTCAAATGCAATTTTGTACCGTAACTTCCTATATATTCATTTTATTTTTATTATTAAATCTATTAGAGACATACGTATTTTCAATTTTGCAAATAATCATATGTTTGTATATTTTCTAGTTTCTTCAGTATTTTAGTTAATCGTGATGATAATAAAAAAATATACTAAATATCAATTTAAATGGAAACAATCATTGGAGATTTAAAAAGGTTAAAAAAAGATTCAAGCTTGAAAATAAAATTCCATTAAAAACATTATACGGTTATTATGATATAACTATTTTTAAATGATGAAAAAAAATATTCGATTTAAAGATGCTTAGAAAATACAATATTAGATAAAGAAGTTCAAAATTACAAATTTACGCATATCTTCATGCTATAAATATTAAAATATATTGTAAGTAAATATAAATTTTATTAAAAAACTTTTTCAAATTATCAGGGAGCTCTGCCCCCAACTCGCCACGCTCACAACTTTCTATATAACTACGTTATATTCTTTAATAGTAAAAATAATTATTATTCATACTTATCTACATTTTTTATTATATTATTAATTTATTGTATCTTATATCATTTTATTATAGGATTACAGGGGAGCAAACTATACCAAAAACAACATAAAACAAAATCATGATGATTTTGTACACAAAACAAGTACTTTATAAAGATTCTCAGTTGACTACTGACAAAATGTGATGGTTTGTTTTAATCTCAAATAGAGCAGTAAACTTTTTAAGAACTATTCATAAGAGTCTGATGAATGAAGATAATGTATATATATATATATATAATTTGTATTAAAAAACTAGTAACAAAAATACTGCTGTATTTACTTTTACTTTTCGTAAACAAATGTAACAATTATGTACAGATTTCAATAAATATGACAACTATAATTTACTTTTATACGACTGAAATTATTAAACGAAAACAAATCTCAGTAAATGTATTATTTCGCAAATTAAATAATTAATGAAAACATTTACATTATTCCGTTGGGTATCTCAAAATACATAATAAGAATTTACGGAGATTAAATACATAATAGCCATAATTTAATTGTTGTTATGATTTTAATTGAGATAAATATTTAATTCAATAACTGTAAAACAGTTTGAGAATTAAACTGAAAATTAAAACGATTCTTATAAATTAAATTTAATTACGATTTTTGTTATTTTTTCATAGATGGTCCTTATTAAATTATAAATCATTATTATTTTATTTCAACTGGTTATTTATCACAATCTATTGTATGCAAAAACTACAAATCAGATTTATTTATTAACAATTTAACTACTATTACTCCAAAGCATATAAAATATCTTTTAAAAATGTAAAAATAATGATTTATTAATTAAAAGGTCAATATAAAATATTTTAAAACTAAAATAGTTCATAATTTAATATAATATTTACGTTTTTAAGTTGCATACGAGAAACACTTTTTTTGATATTCTGTTAAGTTCATAAATGGAAAAAATATAATTCAATTTAATAAAATAAATTGAAAAATGCATCTATAGAGTGGTTAAGAAATAAAATAAAATTAATACCAATAATATAACGAATAATTTCATTATTATTAAGAATGTATTTCGTTAATCTTTATTTCATTTCTTAATACTTTTCTCTTATTTTACAAAAATCAGGAAAAAGGTAATCCGAAGTAAATTGAGTAATAAGATGGTATACGAACCAGCGTGTCTTTGATTTGAATTAAGCAGTCTTGGGGGATATACTTTCAAAAATATATTGATTGTGTTAATAAAATGCTTATAAAGCTTTAAACCTGGTAATTTGCAAAAGCATTTAAATTAAATTAACTGAATAAGATACAAAACAGAAATGATTTGATTCAGAAAAGATTTGAATCTAAAATGTGTTTATAAAAAAATATTCTTTATAAAAGTAAGTTTTGAGTAAAGCATAAATCAACTGTTTTATTTAGTGACGGAAAAAAGTAAGAGTACTCACACTGAAACAATAAGAAAAAACTAAAATATTCTTAATGATATCTTGATATTATTGCAATTTGTACCGAACAAATCATTAAAAAGTATAGGTTCTAGATAAGATTTCTATTCTGAATTAAAAGAAAGAGAAATAAAGCATTTCTAAGTATTCCTTTTCTTGATAAAGAACTTTAGACGAACACGTTTTATCTAGATTAAAAGAAATCTTCTAAGATACATCAAAAGAATGAATTTAAAATGCATTTCTTAAAGATAAACTACAGTGTGTGAACAAAGAAACCTTTTAGTATAATTATTACATATGGTGATTTTCTTTCTTTAAAAACATTTATGGTCCACTAATTTTTTTATTATTTTTATGAGAAAATAAAATAAATTAATTATTGATTAATTATAATTATTAATTGTGCGTGTTCTTCACAGAAGTGAAAACAATGTATTTTTGCTAACAATATGTTCAGAATCATTTAAAATTTGTTAAAATATTAATTACTGACATATTTTTTATGCAATCTAATAAAAATTAAATTGAAAATGTTACATATGTTGTTTTTTAATTTCATAAAAACATATTTTTTTGAAAATATTATTTCAGTTAAAAATCAAGAGGCAGTTTAAATATCAACATAATTCATAGTTATAATAACGCACAACTGGTTGTTTTTTAATCATATTATGAAACTATAATAGTTCATTATTATTTAATGTAAATTGGGTGTAAAAATCAGTTTTCTATTTTTCATATATATGTATATTAACATATACTACATACATATATATATATATACATGTATATATATATATAGATAGATATATATATATATATATATATATATTTAAAAAATTAAATCAATCATGTGAATTTTAAAATATATTAGTTTTATAGAAGTGTATCAAAAAGACGTTGAATATAGATACTTCTTTAAAACTCATCAAGTAATATTTTTTATAACAATGCAATGGATATTATTAGAAATTGAAAATATTGTGTTAAATAAGAAAAAGATAATATCCTCTGTCCATCCGAATACTAAAAATTAAATATTACATCACTGCGTATGTAACTGTTCTTAATATTAAGTACCATTTTTTCTTTAAATAATAAATAATATATAATGCTTACCTATCACTTTGAGCTCAACAAAAATGCTTGTTGGCGGATGCGTCGAGACTTGACACTCGTACATGCCTGCGTCACGTGGTTGCACGAACTTGATCTGCAAGCCCCAATTTTGCAGGTGGCGGACGTGCTCAACGAGAAAACGCTCGTCACTGCTGTACGTGGTCAACCCGACTGTCAGCAAATGGTAATCCTTCCGTCTGATCCAAGACACCTGCGACAATACAAGGATTTTTAACTCTTGTCTCAGATTCTTTAAAGTATTTGAAGACAGATGTAATAAGAAAATAACAGAATTTACATTGTTTCATAACCGACACTTCGAGATTTCGATGAAGGATTTTGATACACTCTACATGATTTATACTAAGGGTTGAAATAAAGTAACAGTTCAATGTACAACGAAAAATAATATTAAAAATGCAATTGCAGAATTTTTAACATTTTTATATTATTTTATAATTAATTTATAAAATAATTATACAATTTACGAATAATATATGAATATTTTCATTTAAATGTAATATGAATTTGGAAATAATAATCAATATTTTTCATGTCTTATTCCACAATTTTTCATATTTTAATATTAAAATTGTGGTATTAAAATGTACTAATACAACTATACAAACAATTTGGTTGCATTATAATAAAATTAACACTAATTTAATTTGTCTTGATTTTTGAATAAATTTAAAATATAATTATTAAAGCACCTACTTGGAAAACATTTTATTATTTGAAATTGATTTGTTAAATTTTATAAATATATTTATTCAAATGTTTTTGCTGGTATAACGTTAACGATAGAAAATTTATTTTAAAATTTCTCTTTTTTTAATCAACATTAAATAAATAAAAATCATAATAAATAACTATATAATAAAAAGTATAATACTATTAATAAATAAATGCTGAATTGTTGGTTGATAACTATGATAAAATTCATGTAAATAGCAGTTAATGTAAATAGTAGTTATAATGTTTATAGCAGTCGCAGAGCACAAATTTATTGATCGAAAATATTGACATGTTTTTTTCAATTATCTTTCATAATTAATAAATAAAACTTATATATTAAAACTAAACATGAGAATATACAAATAAATATATAAGAATACATTTCTGTTACTGTGGATAAAGTCACTTTTCACAAATTAATTACTCTACCATCCATAAATTATAATAATTTTTGTAATTAGAAAATGTCAATAAATAATTATTGATCATTTCTGATTATTGCTTACACATATTTCGATTACTTTGCCATTTAAAAATTCCACAAAGTACTCAGATACCGACAAATTTGACTTTTCTGTATCTTATCACTTTGAGGATGAGGTAACACATATACGCGACAATAAAAATAAAAAAAAATCATTTAAATAACATTTATGATCAGATTTTTTTATGGTTTGTGGACTGGCATAAATTCATTTATGAAAATAAATATGTAATTTAACAGTTCAAATGCTACCCTCAAGCCCAATAATCTTCTTTAATTAGCTGTTTAAAAGCTCTTCTTCATATATTATATTGATAATAATATATACTCATCTATGTCTAATATTTGACATAAGACTACATTTATTTTTTTGTTCATATGTAATTTATTTATGTCTACTAGTTTATAACTCTCATTTTGTTATATTTCAAATAAATTATTTTGTAAAATTTCGATAGAGGAACATGAATAAAGACTATTTTCTTTTTTTACCGAAATATTAAAATAAACAACAATTAACAGGATTAGGTATGCATAACGAAAGGTAAGTTATCATTAATTTTTGGCTAACTTGAATAAAATTCAAGAAAATAGAAATTTATGTTCATGATCAATTATAAAATTGTATGAACTGATATTTGATCAGATAATAATGTTAATTAATTATATATCACTACAATTTTTCAAAAAAATAAAGTTTTTAAATCATATGGCATTAAATTAAATTTTCATTTTTATTTGAAAACAAAACAAATGTACAGTACATGTTGAAATTAATATTATTTATATTGAAATACTTTAACAGAACGAAAATGTTGTATTTCTCACTACTTATATAAAATAAACAATTATATGAAATTATTGTATGTCAAACAAACTTCCTTAAAAATAAATAAATTCTAAGATGTGTTAAAATTAAACAAAAAAAATTGCAATTTGAAATGTACACAAATTCAGGAAGAATAAACATTTATAAAAAATTTACAATATTTGTAAATCTCAATGAAAAGCAACAAAAGGTATTATTATTTGAATAAAATTTTAACAAACTCGGTCAAGGTTACTATATTGTCAGGTTTGTTTTAAGGTCTCATTATTGAAAAACCAAATATTTATTATCGTAATGTCAATTTCAAAGGTTTCTCTCTCTCTCTCTTTATTTATATATATATATATATATATATATATATATATATATGTATATAAATGACAAGAAGTTCATATTCTTCCATTCTCAAACATATTATTCACAATTAATAATGTAATACGATAAAAAAATATAAATGTATAATTTTATTAAAAAAGTAGGACAAAAGATTAACGATTGCATTTTGGATTTGATCTGATTTATTATTTTTAATAAATTGTTTTTAATTATAGTTTTAGTAAATTATGAAATATTCGAAATAAATAAAATGAATCACAGTATTGTATTCTGGGGCCATTTACTTCTTCTGTACTTGTTTTAAACAATAAGCTTTAGTGTAAATAAGCAATAGTTACAATAGTTGATGAATTTGTTTTCAAAATAACTCTTTTCACTGTATTCAGTTGATCGAACAAGATATATTATTGTTATTGTTGTAAAACAATATACAATATTTAAATTGAATGATGATTGCGAATAAGTTTGATTTTAATTTAGAATTATACGTTAATTATTGACTTTTATAGAAAGATAATAATTACACATTTATGCTCTTCTATTCTATTTATTTTTAGATTTCTCACTATCTATTATATCATGATCTAATTAATTTCAAGATCTTCAAGGAGATTAGTACTTAAGAAATTAAATGAGTAAAAAAAAATGAATTTACAGCTATTTCTTGTACATTATATTTTTTTATAAAACTGTTATTATTGAAATTCAATGTTGTAAAGTGATAGTACGATTTTTTATTTTTCTTTTTTTTATAATATAATAAATTTTAAAAATTAAACTTAATTTTATTTTTATTCTTAAAACTGAAAAAATATTCAATAAAATTACTCAGCTATAATTATCAATTAGTTTATAAAAAAATAAATGTATAAAGGCGTACATGTAAAAGAATAACCAATTTAACTTCGACCATTTAATATTTTATATTTATTCAGACTCTCTGCTCAATTGAGCCATTTTATTGTAGTATAAACTTAAAAATTCCTCTGTACTATATATATATATAAATATATATGCTCGTATAAATTATGAGCTGTTTCTATAAATTTATTAAGTCTATAACTGTTACGATATTCGATAGCAATAATAATTTTTATAGTCTCCCTTTAAATTTTTTATTGTTGAACCTATGACCTACTTTTTTTTCTCTTGACATTTAGTTTCAATGGCAAGAAATAACTATATATAGCGATTATTCGATTAACTCCGTAATTAAAAATAGATTTGAAATTGAGAAAGCATTTTGCCTTTGTGAAAAACAATTGTTAATAAAACATTGAAAAACAACATATTTTTTATATAGACATCTTGTTACTTTTCGATCATTCACGTACATAGAACAAACAAAAATACACACACATCCAGGATGGCGCACTAACACAGATATATCTTACACATATGTACATAACACGCACGCAGCGTGTTTTTAACTAGGATTCGACCCGTGTCAACGAAATTGTCTCGTTAATCGCTTTTTTGTCAAAGGTCGATGTTTTCAATAGAGTCCGGTATTTGGTAAAGTATTTTGTCAATATTCTTTGTATCCGTCGAATTTCTTTACCACACGAGGGCAAATATTTTGTAAGGGGAATTAGGAACATCGTATTTTTGTATAAAAATATATTCTGAAAAGTTATATAGTCATTTTTAACATATTCATACTTTATTGTATTATTGGTTTTGTATATTTTATGAATTAATTACCATTTTCAATTAAATAAAAATAACGGAAAGTTAATTATACACAAAAATTAATTTAAGATAAAACTGTGAATATGTTAATTTATTGACACTGTTATTATTATTTTCAGTTGTGTATTTATTCTTCTATTTATTTAATTTTTCCATTTTAAATTGAAATCATATTCTGTTTATAGTTATATTTATTTATACAAAAAAAAATTGGTATATTTTCCTGATTTTTCACCTCTTTCTGTTCCTAAATGAGCAATTTGGCAATACTAGTATATATTTCAATATTTTTTCATAGAAAATATGTTATTAAAATATCCAAAAAAATATAAAAATGGTTTGATTTAACCTCAAAATAAATTATAAGATTTTTTTACAGTTATATTATTCTTAGAATTTAGGATTTGTAGTCGAAATATTCACTATTATTTCTCATTCAACACTAATTTATTATTATTATTAATCAACTTCGACTTGAATAACTGGATTCAATTCACTCATTAATAATTGTTCTATTTACATAACATATTTAGTATATATTGTGGAGTTGGATAACAATATTTACCTTGCTGTCTAATTTATTATTTAGATTATTAATATCTAATTTATAACTCAAGCCTAATTTTAGAATAATTTAGTAGTATTATAGTATTATTATAATAACACTATAATAATAATAAAATATTTAGTATTATTATAATAATTTTGTAAGATAATTACAAACTGGAATAAGTGTAAGTGTATTTTTATTATGATAATTATTTTATTTTGTGCAGTTGAGGATAATTTGGGTTTTTAAATAATTTTCGATGAAATAAAATATGCTCTGTATGTCCGAGAATTCTTAATTTTTAGAATTTCTTGAATATGTCAATTCAATATTCTCTTTATTATTTTCTTATAAAAGAAATTGTGGTAAAAACTGTTTTCGGAAAAAACAGATTGAAAATAGGATTAATATAGATTTGTTATCTAACTTTGGGTGCTCACTTTGCACTTTAGTATAAAATTATGGACATTTATTATTGAAAGTTCTAATTTTCACACAATGTTAGAAGTATCATTGATTTATACAATATGCAAAAGAAACTTGTTTCTTACGATTTTGTTATTAAAACGGGTATTAGTATATTTAAGATTTAATTCTACATTTTTACTATGAACGAAAATGCTTTTTGGATGTTTTAAATTCCAATTAATTAACATTGTGCCACATAACTAAAATTTCATTCTAAAGCAATAAATTTTACATTAAACTTACACTCAGTAATGTAGTAATCATTCAAGTAGGGAAAATATTAAATTGTTCTCAATAATTCTTTTTTTCAGTAATTTAGAATTAAGTAATAATTCAAATTCAAGAACAGATTTTTACATAGATTATTGAAAATAAATAAGATTATATTTAACGAGATAAAATTAATTTCATTCCATTCTTCGTTATTTTCAGATAGCGACAACTATTAAGTAATCCAAAGTAGAAAACAGAAAAAAACACACTTTACAATAATTATATTGTCTTCTAATTAAGAAAATCTTGTCTAAAATAATGAATTAAAATTACAAAAAATAAACAAATGTTCTAGAAATTTTGTTTAAAATTAATATCAACCTAACTCAGTTGTATACTCTAGACATGCAGCACAAGTTTTAATTATATTATAACTCTGATGAAGGCAACACTACTATCAAAATACACATTAGTGAAGTGTAATTGTGTTTGTGGCTAAAAGGGATTTATAATTTTATTCCGGTATAGTGACATTCAATGAAGTTTCGGTTATATAAACAATCTATTATATATAAACAAAATGGACCAATAACATTGAAATGACTTTACACAATCTTTAAAAAATACATTCTGTATAAACATCACTAATTATGAATCAAGAAATATAAATAATTGAATCTATATTCACAATCAAAGTTTATATTTCAAATTAAATCATAATGTATTCATTAAACCGCAGCAGAATATTTTTAATCAAATACAAAACAGTATAAGACCGTAAAACTCAAGTAATTTTAGAAACATTGTCTAAAAACTAAATAATAAAATGTACGTTTTCATTATATGCAGCAGCTTAAACGTCGAAATATGTAATTAGAATCTTTAGATTCAACTCAAGTACATATAAGGTAGAGATACTCGAATTAAAACGTAATTTAATTATATAGTTGTAAGTAAAGGATAGGAATGCCTTTGAATATTGCAGAATGAATTAATTTACATGCACATATAACGGAATAAACGGGTACATCTAAGAGCGAATTATTAAATTACCTTAGGATTAATAAGGTCAACTTGTACATGACGTCATTTGGGAAATTTGGCCAGTGAGAGGTTCAACACCGACATGAATCTACGTACGATACAGACCTTTTATACTACATGATCTTGTCTCTTGTATAAATTGATTGTATGATCATTTGAGGATTATCGACGCGGAATTTTGTTAAGCGAATGTATGTACATACATAAGTTTATACACACACATACATATATATATATATATATATATATATATATATATATATATATACATACATATACATATATATATATATATATATATATTTATATATATATATATATATATATATATATATATATACATACATATACATACATATATATATATAATATGACACTTAAAACTGAAAAGATGCTTAAAAGATTATTATTTCTAATTACTATAAGGTTGATAGGAAAATAATATTGGTTTTTTATTTTCTGAATTCTAACCTTATTTTTTTCAATGAAAGTGTCATTTTACGTGTTCATTTTAATATCACATTCAAGTGCATTTTTCGGTTTTATTAATTTTGCTTCAAATTGGGCTATTGAATTAAAAATAGAAAATAAGTAAATAATACAATTTTTTTACGAGTTCAAGACGGGCGGTAAAGTACCAGAAACTGCTCATAAACTAAATGATAGTTTTGGTGTAGGTACTGTTAAGGAATGTACGGCACAATGGATTCCAAGAAATTCGTGCTAGGGACGAGAACTTTGAAAATGAAGAAGGTGGCGGGCGTCCTATTTCAGTTCATAATGACCAACTGAAGGCGTCAGTTGAATCAGAATCACACTCAATAATTCTAGAGCTCGCACAAATTTAAGCATTAGATATGACACAGTTCTGGACCACTTAAAACAGATAAGAAAATCAAAAAAGAGAAAAACGTATATGAATTTGAAGGTCATAAACCGCATTTATTTTTCTACCAACTTAATATATTAACAATGTATATAATATTTCTTAGTGCAAGAGATCAAAGAATGATGCATTATGGAACAGATGAAAATCTATGGTCTGTTTGTATACCTTCGAATCATATACTTTCGTGGTTTTTCAAAATGTATTATAAATATGTTATTTTTGTTACGATCATGAATTTTTTAACATATGAATAATGGAACTGCATTTTCTTATACACAACTATTATTTTATAACAAATGCAGACCTCAATAACTTTACAAATATTATTATCATATAGATGTTTTTTTTTATTTAAGGGGTTTGGGAAATGAAAAACATGCTAAAAATTAAAAAAAAAGTTTAAATTCATTTTTGTTATTTATGTTATTTTTAAAATATTCGCCGGCATTCGAACATTTTCTCATATTCAAAATAATGCAAATATTCTTGTTTGGTGTCTTTAAGATATTTAAGAGCAGTTTTTGTGTTTTGTAAATAAAATTTATTTATTTTTATAAAATTCGATTATATTAATTGAATTAATTGAGAAACGTTCTAAATTTATACTTAATAACTAAACTTCTTTATTTGAATTCAAAACTAAAGAAAGTTCTGAACAAAATACCTTTAAATATTTTAATACTAATGTTTTGAAAACATTGCAAAATAAAAGAAATTATTTATATATATATATATATATATATATATATATATCTTAATTCAAAAGTTTCATACTTGAAAATCAAATAATAACTACAAATAAAACAGGTAGTACATATTTCAAGGAAAATAATAGAATATTTACATGTCTCTCTGACAACTATAGACCATTTTCGAATGTTTATAGCAAATATTAGAGCTAATAACATTTCAATATAAATATATTATAATATATTAATAATAACAAACATTTTTAAATATTTTGTTACAAAAAAAATGTCTTTTCTCGCATAACCGTAATTATATTTTAAATGAAATTCCATTACTTAATTAATCAAATTACTGTTATCATTTTAATAATTAAATTTTAACATTGATATCATCTGTTATAATTTTTCGTATAATTGTCAAATTTGTTCATATTTTGCATTGTTATAAAATGTTTGCTAACATACAAATATTTTTAATTTGTTTAATAAAATATTTGTTTGATGATCATAAATAAACACAATATACATACATACATATATATATATAGCATAAAAATGTATGAAAAAATTATAAATAAATACAATATTTATAGTAAACATTTATTTCATGAATTTAACTTGTAGAAAATTTAGAAATGACATAGAAATTAGAATATTAGTAATATAACATTTTGTAAATAAAGTTTTTATGTTTTCTATGAATGTTACCAATGTATAATAGTTGAAAATATTTCATAAGAAGAATATTCAAAAATAATTTTAAAATATTAGTTTTATATAAATATACCTTTTAATAAAAACAAATTTCAATATATTTTATTTTCATGAAATTTTTACAAAAATGTTCTTTATCGATAATTAAAATAAATATCATCATTTTTAATATAATATTATAAATTAAAAAGATAATTTAAAAAATATAGGGAGATCACATTTTTAATATAATTTGTTTCAAACTGAAAGGTAAAAAAGAAACATTGAATGACATTTGATAATAAATATAAGAACTGGTGGTATAAAAATTTATATGTATATATATATATATATATATATATATATATATATATATATATATATATATATACCATCTGAAAAGAACTACAGAATAGGATTTATTTTATTGTTAAAAAATAATTATTATTGCATTGATTACGAGACAGATATTGTGTTTATATTTTTTTGGGCGATGAAACACTTTAATAAAGAACACAGTGGGTAACAAATTTGTATTATATTTACTTTAAAAAATAATAAATCTCAACTGAAATTCGACATTGACATTTAATAATGAAGTAGACTTCATCGTAAGCTGTTTCGTTGCATGAACGGGAATGAATAGAAGACAAAAATAAAAAAAAAACGAACATAAATGAAACAAGTGTCCGATTGTTTCTTCAACGAAATAATAATGAATCCAATCAACGAAATGTGTTTCTTTTTTATTCTTTTATTATCGAACAAGAACAAAACAAGTTTAAATTCATTTTCTACTGACAGATGTTTGAATTACATGTTTAACAAAGATGGAACATCTTTTTAAGAAAAAACATGTTGAGTGTTTTATTTTCAATTGACTGCGATGTTCTATTCTCATAGATTTTTCAAAAAATGTTGTAATTAAGTATCTAGTCGAAAAATAGTTTTACTCAAGAAAATCAATTAAACACAAAATGTAATTCTTTATATAGTTCTTCGATCAATTGTAATTGTTATTTTAATTAATTAAATTATTTCAAAATAAAATTCAATTAATTCATTTTTAGATATATTATTTTTATATAAATAAACATTCGTTCCACATCTGTTCGGAAAATTAATAAATCTTATTTATAAAATGAATGACACAAATATTTACTACACAATAAATCCGTACCCAAGTAAGAAAAGTCCAATATTGTTGTACGTATGTCTAGTATGTAATATGCTTGTGTGTGCGTGAGAAGAGGCCTTACCCGGTGGCCATTCTTTTGTGGATTTACGATAGACCCCATCTAGAATCGACGATAGCCGATGACATTGCTGCTAGCCTTTGATGAAGCATGAGATTAGATTTGGTTATAGTGTCATATGCTTTTATTGTTGCTGAGGAACTCGCAATGCTTTCGAATATCAGTCGTGCGTAAACGTGTCTGATATATTTATCGGAAAGTAGTTAGTTAAAGAAGTGGATATCTGATCGATGAGTTGCTACTTGTATACATACATATTGTACATTTGCAAATATATATATATATGTATATATATATATATATATATATATATATATATATATGATAATATACATTCTTGTTTTTGATAATAATATAAAAGAAAAGAAATTACAAGAATTTATATTTTCTTATACTTTACTTATATTTTTTTTAATTAACATTAAATCTTTTAATACGTCTTGATCTAATTTATGAACCACAAAAAATATTGTCTCAACTTTATATATATATATATATATATATATATATATATATATATATATATGAAAATTACCACCATAAAGATTAATAAAAAGTTTTTCCAAGTAAAGTTACGAAATAATAATAATAAAATAGAATTTTATAACTTAAACTTCTAAGAATACTTTTCAAACTGATTCTAAGAAATTATTATGAATAATTTTTATCAATCTCTGAGAAAGAATCCCACTTTTTAAGTTTGGTTTTTATTTTATATTAAATTGATGCTATTCATTATTCCTATATATATATATATATATATATATATATATATATATATATATATATATATATATATAAACATGGAATACTAAAAATCTTAAAGAGATGTAGGAGAACATTCATCTTTTTTATAATCTGAATATTTGATTTAATGTTCAATGAAATCTTACCTGGAAGTCTGAGTCTACTATTTTTGATTTTTTATTAAGTAAATACTTTTTAACTAACAACCTATGTAGGATATCTAGAAATTATTGAACACATCTGGGGAATTAATTTATATTTTTCTGCAGAAATACTGTTATTTTAGATTAATTTCCACTTTCAAACACAAAACTGTCATTTTTATTTTTATTGTAATTTTAAATATACTTCTTCATACCTTTAATTTTGACATGTATGAAAATATTTATTCTTTCATTAACTCTTTAATAGTATGTTATGGTAATATTAAGTAATAGTGCAACATAGGTTGATTAAGAGACCAATATATCTAAGACAAATATTAGATATGCAATGAAACTTATTTCAATTGAGTAGTTTACATTTAATTTAAAAGGTTAATTAGAAAATGTTTCATTGAAAGGTTCTCATTGGTCTATATAAATTTATAATAAATGAACCTAATAATGAATATAATGACACTAAAGAGATAATGACGATGACCCAAATTACACTCATATCCAGTACGTACCGGATATAGGATTCACCCGTGTCACCCTGTAACTTCCCGACACATAATCTCGATACTTGCTAAGTCAGTCACATTTGCCAGATGGCCCAATAAGCATTCTCGCCCGTACGGTCGACCTCTACTTCTACATCTTCTCTATGCCCCCAATCTATTTCCGTTGGCCCACGACGACGGTGAACATTCACAAACTTTTTTCTCTTGCTTCTACGGTTCGCAAATTACTCTGCAGTAACAGCAGAAACTTCGTATTTGCGTGGTCCTGTGTTATAATTCTTAAACGTCGGGGCGGTGAACTGCAATACATTCCGGCAATACGCGCCGTTATAATTCATCTCTGATTCCACTGTCTTTAATATACCATTTTACGGTTGACTTATGTTGTGTATCTTAATCCCGTGCTTCTACTAGTATTTGTCTTCGTTAGTGATTATTTCTTTTTTTTCTTTTATTCTTACTCGTACGAGACGTGATTTCATTTTATTTTATTTTACTGTATCGGTTTTGTATTAAAGACTAATTTTATTTCCGTATTTTGATACCACAAAAATATATATATCGCCAATTCTACCATCTATTTCACAAAACACTGATAATATCTATATATTCAATAAGACACAAAATGATATCAATTGTTTTATCTAACTTTATATATATATATATATAACATGAATAAATACTTTCAATATTAATAAGTATTAAAAAAGATCAATTAAATTTATTTAAAAGAAAATAAATTTAATATTTACTAATCAATTCTTAATTTATTTTTTTTATTATCAAACGATTAATATTTTTTAACTGGTATTATTAAATTAAAAAAAAATCAAATAAGAAGATATGTTTACAATAAATCAAACTTTATAAATAAAATCAAACCTGTTGTAAAATTTCGATCTTATTTAATAATAATTACTTATTTTCATATACATAAATTTAAAATATCTTCATTAATTTAAGAGAAACATAATATTTTTTGACCATTTTATTAGTGAAATCCAAGTAAATTTTTCATCAAACCTATTTTTAAGAAATATATAAGGTCTCTGTTATAATGTATGGAAAAAGAAACGTTCAGTTATACTGATTTAAATAGATGAGAATAAAGTCAGACTTTTGAAGTAATCTACATAAATCAAATGTTAGTTTTTACAAAAAAAAGTTATCTATATATATATATATATATATTTAAATTATATATATATATATATATATATATATATATATATATTATACTGAGTAAATAAAATGTAGTTTGTTTGTGGTCTTAATATTGTAGCAACTTTGAGATTATGTGGAAAAATGTACATTGCGTGTTCTATGTTGAAAAAAAATGTGGGCTATATACGTTTTGTTGAAATATATCCTTTTTCACCAACAACAAACAAGTGCGGTGAGCAATGTTTCCTTGACCTAAAACTCACTTACTTTAGCTAGCAAACATGTCAACAAGTGTACAAATATATTACACTACTCTCTTTTACTTTAAGAATTCTTTATTCTTCCCCAAAAAATGTTTACATACATTTTTTATTTCAATATATTTTTTATGTTTACCATTTACATAAAAAAATGTTTATTAAATAAAATTTTATTTAGGTAAAAATATTTATTTATTAACTATTTATTTATTAACTAAAATTTTGTTTAGATAGAAATATTTATTTAGAAAAATTTTTTTTATTTTACTACCTTACTAATTTATTTCAATTTGACACATGCTTCTGTTATTTAACAAAATATTTATTATATATTGATAAAACGTGTTAATTTTACTTAAATGATAACAAATTTATAAAAAATAACTACATAAAATGTTATTTCTTCAATAAACTACTTTTATAAGAAATGAATTTGTGCACACACTTTTTCGACGTAACACAATTTTTTTCTTGAAAATCAAAAGATAATTTTGCACGGGAAAAACTGAATGACATAAATTATAAGTTTCTTTTGAAACTGAAACTTTACCTATGAATTTTTTATCATCTCATAATAAGGGTATAATTTAAGTATATGAAAAAATTATTCGCAGTAAGTGAACAATTTTTTGCACGAATCTTTTTTCTTCTATTTTTCCTATTAAATTTTCTTCAGTTCTACTTTCATTTCATTCACGTAGATGAATAGATTTGGTTACAAACACATATTTTCTTTAACACACACACAAGATATGTATATATATACATATATGTATATATATATGTATGTGTGTGTGTATGTAAATACCTTTCTCTGACATTGTATATGATATCTTTAACAGGAAATTTAATACCAACATTATATTTTCTTATTTGAACTCTTCCGTGCAATATTTCTTAATTAATATTCGAGTAATTTAATTAAAATAATAATTCATTAATATATAACTAATCTATTTCAAAAACTTGATTAATTTATTAAACAAATATATTATATATTTCATTCAGTTACGGAAATGTAATGAAATTTTAAATTTATAATTGAAACTTGACCTTTTAATTAAAATATTAAACAGAATATGGAAGTTAGATTTCATGGATTTATGAACAATGTTACTAAAAATTTCTCTAAGATGAGGATTGAAGTAATGATAATATACTTGGTATGATTCCGTTCACTGACATAATTTTTACTTTTTTAAAAATTGATACCTTTAGTTCTTTTGACAACGTCTTGAAATGTTCTTTAAATCTTTTACAAATAATAATTATTGTGCAGTGAAATAAAGCTGAATTTGGGTATATTTGTCAATTTTTTAGTGTGTTATATACTTTAAAGCTTGTATAGAAAATGGATTGTTTTACATATCTTTTTCAGATAGCATTAAAAACAAATCAGGAGTTAAAAGATCCAAAAACGGAACAAACCAGTTGATAATACCAAATTGAGAAATCAATCTTATCGAATGTCTTAGAAAGAGAATCTTCAATAGTTTCATTGATAATTTAACTATAAGTCGTAGCACTATCTTACTGAATCTACTATTTAATTCTTATTTATTTTTAATATATTTAACTCCTCATCTAAAAATGTAACATTTCCCATCAGAATTCATTATTGAAGGTAATAGCTATTTCATTTTTGCTTTCAAAAAATAATAATCAGTGACCACTACAAACAGAACAGAGCAGTATAGTAATTAGTCACTTTATCATCAATATAATTCACTAGAATAACCGTTATATCAGTAACGATGGTTTAATTACTTATAAACCTCTTATATGTAAAAATGGAACGTTTTTCTCCAGATAGTAAATATAGATTTAGATTTAATTTATTCTTTTTACTTGAAGAACTACATTAAATTCTAACCAGTTCTCCATGGATAATTAAATTGCTTTTTCAAAATCTAATCATTGTCAAATCTTATTACATTTCTGATATCATCTTTGAATGTATTCAATAATATTTCACTATTAGGCACATTTATATTTAAAATTTAATATTAAATATGTGAATATAATAATTATATTTTCTTTTATATAATTAATTATATCTAATAACCATTGATCAGTTCTACTATTATAAATTTAGAAATATAGTTAATTTGTTTATTATAATAATTTTCACCTAAAATGTGTCAACTAAAACTAAATATATTTTTTTAAATATATTTATACTTTTTTGTAAATATATTTATATTAAATAAAAAAGAATAGAAGTGATTTCATTCAAGATCGAAAGTAATAAAATATAAAAATAATTCCAGTGTATAAAAATTTCAAACCTAATAATAACAAAAAAGAGACTTTCTTAATTTTTTAAATAGATACATATAAGAATATATTTAGATTCATATATAATGCAAAAAAGTATATGGAAACTTAAAATAATGTATTTATTATAGAAAAAGTAATATTTTTTTAATGTTATAAAAAAGTGATAATACTCAAATATATAAATAATAATCATATTACTTCAATAAAATTTTATAAATTTAGAAAAATAATAAGCTATGAACATGTATATATATATATATATATATATATAATTAAAATTATAATAAATAATTTGTTCCATTTGAACTATTAATTATTTTATAGTGTTATAATATTTATTTACTTATTTTGTACTGTTATGTTAGTGTTATTGATATTTTGTAAGTTTTAAGAAAAAATTACAATATGTAATCCTTATATTTATTCTTAATTATATTGCTTCAATCTAACTATTTATTACAATTTGTACTTTAATTTAAATCAAACAATATTTAGCGTATGCATGCAAACATACACCTGAACCCACACAGTCAAACAAAATAATTACAAACACACACACATATATATATATATATATATATATATATATATATATATATATATATATATATCACAATATAATTCTACACTGGTTATATTTCCTTTCACAAATGAATTTTTTACTCCCCTACAAATCACAAAATATGTTTGATTAAAAATACTCACTAACCAATTATTGATCAAATTTTTCTGTCATTTAATACTCCGATAGTGATAGAATCGACCCCAAAATGAGCACAACAATCAAAAACAAATCATAAATAGTCAAATATTAAACATTTTTAATTAAAAAATGTTTGTATTAAATTAAATATATGTATATATTATATATATATATATATATATTAAAATGTTTTTAATTACTTTCATAAAAACCATTTTAATTTTCATCGATTTTTATTTTAAATACAACAGTAAATTCTATTAAAGAACCCATTTTCGTACTTTAAACAAAAAAGTAACTAAATATCTTTATTCTAGATATCTTATTTTTTCTAAAACTAAACAAATAAGAATTTTAGAAAATTTTGTATGTAATATCGATATTATTAGTTGTAAAAATTAATTCTGTCTTTAAATTAAATTAATTACTACTCTGTTTTAAATTAATATATTTTCACATGGTTTTAGGATTTTGAAGTGCCAACTGTAACATTTAGAAATACTATTATATACCATAGCCAAGTAGTTGGCATAATCTTACAAAACAGTAGAGAAGATGACGTTTGAAAAGCAGCATATTAGGCACTACATACTTTTTGCATTTCAGTTCACAAAAATTCCGCAGAATCCACGGAAATGATTTTATCAGCCTTGGGGGAAAATGTTACACATGAAACATGCAAAAAATGCTAAAACAATGGAAGAGGTCCAAAAATGCATTACGATTTCATCGACACAAAGCAGCCGTCTTTTTTTCGACAAGGGATTTGTCAGTTACCCGACAGATGAAGCGAAGTTATATACAATAATGGGGGATATTTTGAGGACTGAAATGTATTCCATTTTTCCGTAAACAATTTTTTTATAAAAAAATCAAAGAATTGATTTTTGTACACCAGATATTTAAATATTTACTCAATGTTTTTTTTAGGTATAGAAAATTGATTTATATAAATGTGTTGTTCAGAAGTATACTTCTGAACATACTTCGAATATACTTCTATTAAAAAAAACAACTTAATAATATGTTCTAAAATTCGAAGATACTACATTTCGTTTAGTATCTGTAACTGAGATTGTATTTTTTATTTAAAAATAAATGAAAAAATGATTTTATAAAAAATATGTTATCTTTCTTGTATTACATATATATATATATATATATACATACATATATATATATATATATATATATATGTACATTCTAGAATATATATATATATATATATATATATATATATATATAACGTATGTATGTATAATTGAGACGATAAAATATGATATACTTCGACATCTCTTTCGAAGAATTTTGATCATACATAAATAAATTTAAAAGTTATTAGAAAATATATTTTCTTGAAAGTGATATTCGACTTGAGAAAATACAGGAACGGGAATAGAATATAAAAAGGAAATAAAACAACTTCCTAAATTTTCTATAGCCCGTGTTAAAATATCTACACATACACTTGCTTTTATTAAAAGTTACTTTGAATATAAATGAAATTTAAAACTTTTTCTCCTATTCTTTTTTCTCCACATCCTAAAAAAGTCGACTGAACATATATACACATAATATATATATATATATATATATATATATATATATATATATAAGTATGTATGTATGTAGTATCAGAGCAAAAGGCATCTCCACACTCACCATATATAAATTGTGTGCTACCCTTCGATGGGCCTAACGTAAAGAAAACGAAGGAAAATTGTCGACGCTCGCACATTTTATCCAAATATCTTTCACAGTCGTGGCACACGAGAATGTCAACACGGTCAACAAACGAAAACTCTGTGTCGTTTTCTCACACCGAATTTCTGATGGACGCAGTACACTTATATCCAGTACTTGACCACGTATGTTACATTGATATTTTTTTATTGGACTATTTCACAGTATTTTTAACTTATTATATTTTCTTATATGTTCTGTTATCAAATTCCATATTAAATTTATTCAAATATTTTATGCTAATTAGAATAAGAATGTTAAAGAGTAAAATTACTCAAAATTAGAATATTATCAGGAAAATAAAACTAGAATTTAATGTTTGACTTCATCTGATTTAAGAAACGATTTTTATTTAACGGATCTCTATCTTAACTTTTTTATGATTTAATACAGTTCTTTTTTAGTTTTTCTTCCTTCAAGTACTTCATAAAGTCAATTTCGACTACAAAACTCGCAGAATATACAAAATATTTTCGCTATCTAACTGATATAAGGCATAAAACACATTCTATTAAATAGGAATCAAACATTTGTTTAAACTATTTTTTTAAAAAAATAGAAGCAAAATAGAATAAAAAATACCGAAATCGAATTTTAAATAAAATATGTAAGATAGTTTATATCTAAAAATAATTTAAAACTTTGTCAAAATTTATAGATAATTACAAAAAAATTATCTTTCAAATTCAAAAAAGTTTATTATATAGAATTGTAAATTACATGAAAAATTTTACTATTTCAAATCTCTAAAATGAGTGTCAAAATCTGGATTAAATAAACCTACATTCAAATATAATACTGATGTCTTTAAAAGAAATGTGAGTTTATATATCTTCGATATAAATTTAAATAATCGGGAATGGGTAAAAAAACGTGACTGTAAGAGATCATGATGAAATTCAAGTTACAAACTAGTTTAACTATGAGCTTACGAGAACATGTTTTTTCTCACGAATTTGTTTTATAGCGTGGAAACTGCGGTAAAAAAATCTACAGCTGTCGACGAGAAACGAATTATAGATTTTAAGTTTTATAAAGAGTTTTTTTTCATTCAGTAGTGAATTTTACGTTAAGATTTTATACTATGATCTCGTTTTTATGATTATCTGTCTATATCTATAGACAGACAGGTAAGAAGAAAAAGAAAAAATATATTTAAACAACGATATATTATTAGTTATAATCTACTGAAACAAAAATATAATTTTAATTTTTTTTCATTTAAATTATATTGAAATAAAGGAAAATATGCAAGATTCAAATATAAAAGTATTACTTTTCTACTCTTGGATTTCAAATATATGCTAATGTTAGTATTTTAAAATTATTGAAAGGTACTAAAAATAATCGATCAAAAAGCAGAAAAATATCTATCTCTAATTCTTTTTCTCTCCTGGTCTGTATCTTATATATATATATATATATATATATATATATATATATATAAGATAAACAAAAATACAATAACTATGCTTTTCTTGCAATTATTACTATACACTATTAAGAATAACAATCCTAATACTTAACTTTTAAAATGGTTCAAAAGAACTCCTTGAATTGAATTGATTTTAAGCCTTTATATAAATGTTTAAGTTTAAGGCCTTATTTAACATTTTCAATACAACTTATTAGTTACATTATATTTTCTTTTTCTTAAGCAATTTTTATAACTCTCATTTAATTTTCTTTAAATTTAATACAAATATACTTTTTAAACGATAGATGAACATTTACTCGTATATAATTATATTAATACTTATAATATATTGGTGTACAAGTTAGTATAATAGTCGGTTAAGTATATACACGTCATTTTTTTTATTTATATAAATTTGTGTTCCATAATTTGTATATTAAATTGTAAATTATATTAATTATAATAATAGGAGAAGATCTGCATTAAACAGACAAACAGTACTTTTTCTCTTTTTTAAATACAATCTAATTATAACGAAGAGTAAATATATTGTATATTCAAGAAATTCTTCTATACCTACTCACTAATAAACACACACACACACACACACACACACATATATATATATATATATATATATATAGAGAGAGAGAAGAAAAGATTGAAATATATATAATTACCTTTAAGCAGATTATCAAATCAATTTTATGTCAAATGCAAATTCTAAACAAAAAATCTAATAAAATATATAAGGTTAAGATATCTACATATAAAAAGCAAAAATGCAATAACAAGTTTGTTCAGAAATGCTTAGTATTAATATGTTTATATTTCAAGAAATGAACAACTAAAAACGATAAAAAATTTATAAAAACAAATTGTAGTCTAAGATATGCTTTGTATTTTAATGAAAACAACAATTTTCAAAACTTAAAAATGCCGTACTTAGAAAACAACTGTAAATGAAATTAAAAGTCTGACAACAGGGTACCATATATGAACTTTCTATAAACAATTCAATTATTGTATAAAAAGAAACAGAATTATAATTCAATAAATAGTACAATAATAGTTTAAATCTTTGTAATGAATTTTATTTCGTAAATTACAAATTTTATAACTATATGTAAATTTCAATCGTCAAATATATATATATATATAAATTGTATTTGAAATAAATTTTACTACAATAAAATTGAAAAACACAAATGAAGACGTTATCAGATTGCATAACGGAAATATTCTTTTTATTATTTCATTTATAATAAAACTTAGAATGTAGCATATTTTAAACTTTGTTAAAAAAGTTATTGTATTGAATATTCTCTCAGAAGTAATACTACTTCTTTCCTTACAAAGTATATTTTTTCTGTATAATTTCAATGTTCATTAATCAATAAATAGTTTTACAAACATTTCGTCAAAGTATCTATATTTTTTTGTTTTCAGAAGCAAACGTTCTTTTCAAGTATTTGAAATTTTAATTAAAAATAAAATTGAAATTTTAATTAATATTTTCTTTTTATATTAAACCTGTTCATATTGAATGTGCATAAATTACATACACACACACACACACATATATATATATATATATATATATAAAATTCAATATTTGTTGGATAAAAACTTTCAACAGAAACTTCAATAGTGGATAAACGAAGCAATTAAAACTAGTCAAAAAGTCCCAGTCAATTATTATTAATATATATATATATATATATATATATATATATATATATATATATATATATATATATTATTCTATTTGTAAGAAAAAAATATATTCTTCATTCAATATAAAATGAAAAATTTATATTCATTATATATTAATTACGAAATCTACCATTTCCAAATTGTTACTCAAATTATAAAACAATTCGGTATGATAAAACAAAATAACTCAATATAACATCTTAAAATTTGAGAGATCATTATTAGAAAGTTTAGTATGAGTTTTAGCAAGATGTTATTAATTAAATATAATTAATGAAGTTTAGTATTATATAATTAATCTTTTAACCTATTAATCTTCTTTTTTTAAAATGCTGTTTACTTTAGTTATAATTTTTTTATAAATTTTCATTTAAAATATTTTTATATGTATATAAAATAATACGTGATAAAAGATATTATATAATTAGTTCCATTAGAGATCTTTTCATAATTAAATTAAGATTGGAAATGTCTTACTAATTATACATAAATGTATCACTAACTGTAACGAAAAATGATCTATTTTTAATAAGAAATATTAATATTTAAAATAATTTAATAAAAATCAAACTTATATTAAACATTCTAACAGAAATGATTTCAATATTATAAGTAAATCATATCTATTTCCGTCTACTCCATCCTTATATTTTAATATAATATTTGAAAACTTAACCAATATGTTTAAAACAAACTTTTAATAAATACATTTGCTAATTCTAATAACGTGTTCCATTATTTTTATTTTTTTTATATTCAAATTTTTGATTATATCTTTCCAATATTATATCTTAAAATCTAATATCAATTCACGTGATATTATTCAATGCTGCCAACTCTGACAATAAAGAAAATGATAAAAATGCTACAATATTTTTTTCATCATATTTTTGTATTTACTGTGTAAAAAGTATTTTATATATTCACTAATTATAACTTCTACACAAGGTTATATATATATATATATACATATATATTTGTCAAATAATATTTTTAAGAGCTGTTTTGACTCTGAAATATTTTTTATTTGATATAAAAGCCTATAAACAAAAATGACACAAAATTAATTGCAAAACTTTTAAATTTAACCTTTAAAATTGAAGTAATTTAATCGTAAATTTAAATAATTTTAATTCAACATTACAGCGAATGGTTTTAATTCAATATTCATAATGTTTCTCTAATTGATAAAAAAAATAATTTAGAATGGTATATAAAATAGTACTATCTTTAAATGATTACTTTCCCCAATGACAAGTAATACAATTTTATCCAGTTCTATTTTTCTAACGAGACCACGATATCTCTGTTACAAAAACCGAGCTCGACTACTGTATATATTGTAACCCATGCTGCGGGTTCACATTGCCGTTGAATTTTATCTCTCGTTAGTTGGCAGGCTGGCGTTCCCTTGACCGGTATTATCACCACCCGTTCACCCCATACGTGTGGTCTCGACAACCCCACGTATCTATACCCGATGTTTAGGTACCGGTTGTTCGCGCCGGTCGAATAAAAATCACGGATTTTTAGTATCGTGTCATGACTTTTTTTATTTTATTTTACGATTCGTAAGTTCTCATAATGTTTTATAGAACACGTGTCGAACAAATTTCGTACATTGGAAATTATAATGAAATTTTAAGGTCTAAGCAATACCATTTGTTTCAACGACATCTTAATCAGACTGTTTTATCATACAAGCTGAATATCGAGGATTTCTTTTATCGAGTGACCGTGAAATTATTGATTTTAGATTCTATATAATAAACTACCTGTGAAATATTCGGCAAAACCGATTTGGAGAATAGTGATGCTACATTTTATATAACGAATGTTTTATAAATCCTGATTTATGAAAAAATGTATTCAATTAATGACCATAAATTGAATATATATATATATATATACATGTATATATGGAAATAAAATAAATTAAATATTCATTGAAAGTACATCAGTTAATTCCAAAATTACAGTTTATTAACGCATAACTGTAGGAAAACTTTTTTTAAGAATGAACATTAAAATTTTTATATTTGTTGATAAAATATAAAAATAAATTCATTCTTTATTAACGACAAAATTTCTGACTAGACTACTGGTCACATAAATGATTTATATCCCTATTTACGATCTTATTATCCATCCAGGTTGAAATTTTTAACGATGTCATTTTTAATTGAACTGATTTGTCCGTTCGTAGGATATTTTTCATCAATGATGTAGCTATCGGACTAAATACGATTAAAAAAGAATAATTTGAACGAAAACATTAGACAGATATAAAAAAATTAAATAAATTTTAAATTACTGTTGTTTCACGAAAATTTTTAATAGGAATAAAAATATATTCACTCATATTTTTACTACTGAAAGATTTTATAAGTATTTTATGTATCGTCCTTTTTGTTATACATTTGATTTGATTTACATTGATTTTTGAAATCGCATAATGATTTTAATTTATATTTTTATACAGAATAAGAATACAGATATAAAAAATATTTCTAGTACAGGACATAGTTCCTTTTATTATAAATTACTTCAAGATAAATTATTATTTATAGAAGAATGATTACAAATTCTTTATGAGTTAACGAAATTTAAACAACTTAATTTTTTTAAAAGTACATATAGAAGTATAGAATACAAGAGAATGGACAAATTATTATATAAAATTTAAATTTGATTTAGAAACGTCGACGAATATTTAAAAATTTAACCAATGCATATTATTTGGGTTATGGTATACTAATTGGATATCACAAAATTATTCCATGTGACTGTGAATGTCAAAAACATTTTTTTTAAGTTGTTAATTCTTATTACTAAAGTAAAGATTTGTTATTCAGTGGTATAAATTTACCGACACACACACACACACATATATATATATATACATATATAAATTAAAAAAAACTGAAATAATGCAGAAAAAAAAATATTGGTGTCAATTTAAAGTTGGTAATTTTCTTTGTTTTTTTTTTTTAATATTTGCAAGAGTCTGATTTAATATTTAAATTGTTTCAGGCATTTTTCTTAGTTTATTTAATTTAATATAATAAATTATGTATATCAATTTTTTTAATGAATTATGAAAAGATTTATTGACTTGAATTAAAGAATATTATTAATACACGAAAGTAAACAGTAAACAATATCTAATTAATGACTTAGATCACTTTTAATATATTAATTATTTTTATATTAATTATATTTTCGATTATACATATATACATATACATTTACATATATATATATATATATATATATATATATATATATATATATATATATAGAGAGAGAGAGAGAGAGAGAGAGATATTTACATAAATTTACTGAAAAGACAATATAGGACAATTATTTCATACAGGTCATTAAAAGATAATTGAAAGTTTTTCTAATGTATAGTTTGAACTACATAAAGCTAGAAGTGAAGGTTTGGGACTAACTTTACAATATCATAACTGTATTATAACTGAACAACACATTAACAATAATATTCGCGTATATGCATATATATATATATATATATATATATATACAAAAACATTTGTTTTCAAATGTGTATATACATATATAGCTCTATGTTTAGCTTGAATTAGTTTGTCGATCAAAACTTTGTTGCACTGAACCAAATGTACTTAGTAACTTATAATTATACATTAAGGTACTATTTATGACATACACACACACCCATATATACACATATATATACATATATATATATATATATATATATATATATATACACTGAAAGGGAGAGAGAGATTAATTTAAATATTAAAATTGTTTTAAATAAACATTTTTAAAACTATTATTTATAATGTAAAATATAAATTAGTATGAATTGATTGTTTTTTTAGTATTATATACAGTATTTAAAATTTGTTTTAAGATTGTTACTAGTATTCTAGACAAATGGGTAATAAATTGAAAATTATGAATATTATCTCATTTATCACATTAAACAAGTAACGCGATTAAATTTGAAAAATAATTAAAAGAAAAATAATACTTGGAGAAAAATACATTCTAATGTATTAAAGGGAAGTAATTTGTTTACTTAAACAACAGTATTTGATTTAAGATGAAAATAAATTAAAAAATATTTGATCCAAAATAATATTTAATGTCAATTTCTTAACAGAACAAAATTATATTACTTTCTGTATATAATATGGCCAATTTTTATATTAAGGGTTAAATCTAGGCTCATGTTATTCTAATTTCAGTGTGTCAATATACGTTGAAGCTAAAAATTTCACAATAAATTAAAATAGATATAACAGAAATAAATTAATATTTAGTACAGAGTCTTTATTATGCCTAACATTCCTGTATTTTATCTTTTATAATATAATATTAAATGAAGCCTCTTGATTGTAAATAAATATTTTGACAATTTATAAAATATAGGTCTTTTAAACATAGTTAAAAAAATTAGATATCTATAAACAAACAAAAACTTAATTTTTTTTATTAATGATATTTAAATCTAAATAAATACAGAAATGATTACTTTTGGTTTAGTTTCATTAAATAACTTAAATAATTTAAAGTGATCATTATTAATAAATGACAGAATTTAATAATTTTATAAAGATAATATCAAATAAGCAATTGTAATTATTAATTCCGATTTATTAATTTTATTTCTCAAATATTAAATTACTACAATATCCTTATAAAATATTAATGAACGTTATTACATTTCACACAACTTTCACATAACACAAAATATAAAGCACAGGAATTTATTAATTTTATTGTAAACATCAATTTGTACATTGCATATAATAGGATTTACAATTGCAATTGAAGGGCAATGGAACAAAATTTATTACTTAGCAATTACTGATTGAAATATTTTCCAAGCTCTAAATCTTAATAACTGACGTATGTCATTGAAAATGATATTATTTTCCATAAAATTGAAAGCCGTCGAATGACAACATTGACAGGTCTCAATTTTGTAATAAATTGATCTCGTTTAATATGCAGAACGCTTGACCATTTTATAGACAGAGGGTGGGCGGAAACGTCAAGTAAATGTATTCAGTACAATGGAATCATTTGATTTTGTATCGTAATTTGTCACTATTTCAGTAAAGCGTTTAAAATATTGATATATGGAATGTTTTATTTCGTTCAGAGTGCAATTATAGCGCTTTTAAAATTAGAAATTGTAATCATCAATAATTGTATTTACTTGCTTTCAATACATATGATAATAAATATTAATAAACGGTTTTCACTTTAAAATATTTATTTTTAGATATTGAAATTTATTTTTAAATCTTTCCAGTCTTTATGTAATTCTTCAACACTCTTATTTTTCATTGCCTTTGTTCAAGCAAAACATAGAGTTTGTAGGGTTTTTTTGTAGAAATTTTATAAAATATTATTACTTTTTTTCATATAATGGAACTATTTACTACAACATTCGCATATGCATTTTGGAATTATATGAATTATAAATACTGAATTGTGCAATCTATTAAATAAATAAAAATAATATTTCATTTATAATTCTTACTTTAGAAATTATGATAACAATTAATAGTTTTTATGAAAAATAAAAAGTATATATTAAATTTTTTCCTACATTTCATCTAAAATAAATTAATTTATTTAAAATTTCAAAATAAAATATCTTTTAATTACAAAAAATATCCTAACAAACAAACAAATATTTATTTTGATTTTATTCCACCAAAAATGTTTAAGTACATTGTAAAACAAGCAGATATTATATTTATTACGACTATAAACCTGATAAAACATTAAAAATCCTTCACTGAAAACATGGGTATTTATAAATGAGCATAATTTTTTTTATTATGGAATTTACTCTCTCCGTATACAAAACTAAACAATCGGTGTCGACGGTTTTGTACGTCCACACATGTATTTACGTTAATACGTTATAATAAATCAGTTACAGGTTCAAAAAAAAAACGATGCACTATACAAATAAAATTCTATTCAAAGAGTAATTGCTGTTCCATTTTCATTTTTAAAGGATTTGTATTTATGGCATGTATATACGCGTATGTTTTTTTAGAAAGTACACTGAATGAACTCGAAAGCATCGCACCAATTATTAGTCAAACATTTTTCATAAATTTTCAATGCAAATTCCCATTAAAATATAGTTAAAATTTCAATAAGAACAGCTTATTTTATATAAAACAAAAAGGTTTTTTTTGTAAAGGTAAAAATATTTATTATTTATGAAGAGAATAACTGATAGATTGAGAAGCTATTCTTGTATAAACGTATTATCATTTCTTTTATATATTTTATTCAAGAATATTGGTTTTTTGTGAGATATTTATATCATATAAAAGCATGTTATTGCATTAAAACAGGAATAGACGTTGTAAATATAAAAATATAGCATATAAACAAAAGAAAATATTATTAAACTTTGTATTTATAATAATATAGAAATTTTATCTTCTAATTTCATATAAAATGTAATTTCTTCGTTTTTTTATTTATTTCGGATAACTTAGACTCTTAAAAACATATATTTATTTTATAATTAAGTAATGTAGACAACTTAAAAAGTCATCAATGTCTAAACATATAACTAACTTTCTGAAGTAAAATAATAAAATTGAACTTTATTATGAATATAATACGCCATTTTATAAGTTATAAAGAAAATACGGTTACAAATTAAACGATATTTTAAAAAAGTTTGGTTAGTTACAAAGTTGGAATAACGTCTATTAAGACAGCTTTTCAACTTTTATAAAAAAATGTATTAATCTTACAAGAAGAATTTGTACGAACAATACTGAATTATGAGTATTATTTGTGGTTAAAAATTTCATTGCTTGTGTTTTTATTATAACAACTATAATTAAATATAAAAAAAGATAGAATTGAAAAGTTTGAAATTAAATTAATAACTATTATTTAATGTTTTTCGTGAATTAAAATATTATTAATTTTAAATTACACTGTAATATTTCATTTAAGTTTATTGTATTAAAATATTGACTTTTAAATTTAAAATATATTAATATATATATATATATATATATATATATATATATATATATATAAAGAAAATATATTATTATATATAGACATAAATCTATCTCGTACCTCGTATATATTTGTTATATAAGAAAATGCAGTCAAGATATTAAAATATTTTTACAGTCAATAGAAAAAATCAGCACTAAATCACAGTACAACAGAAATGAAATTTATAGCATAATAACTCTTCTCAGTTATTTCTTTTCAAGATTTTATGAATAAAGAATTCTGACAAAAAAGTATTAAATTTAACAGCCTTAAAAGTAGATACTTGTTTCATATCGAATCCCATTCGATATTTGGCATATAAATTATTCATTTTTCATAAAACTAAAAATTAAACTTTAATTCAGAAAATTATTTGAAAGAAATCTTAAAGGTTTTTCACATATTTTTTTTGTATATTTTTGAATATTTCTTATTTATAAAATTATCACATGTTTACGAAATCAAATTACACTAAATTTGAAAATTTCACAAAGATTAATTTGAAAATCAGTTATCTAAATTAATACAAACGCAAAAAAACAGTATTATTTAAATTTATTCTTAGTTTAATATCAGCTAGAAAATTTACTATATTTATGAAATTTTCAGTGATTCGTATTCATTCTTTAAACCTACAATTCATTCGCAATGATTTTTCTCCACAATTTCATATCATTTATTCATACGTCTCTGAAATAAATGGTAGTATATTAATAAAATTCAGAAAAACGCGTAAATATAGTTAACCGAGTTCAATATAACCAAATCAATCATGATATATATATATATATATGGATATAAAATTTTTTTTTGGGAATTTATCACTATAAATATTCTTATTATTGTTGATTTTATTTTAATTTCTCTCTTTTTCTCTTCCATTTTCCCTCCCTCTCTCTCTGTATATATATATATATATATATATATATATATATATATATATATATATATATATATAAAATTGTGCTAACATAAACAAATGTAAATTAAAAAAATATTAAATTATATACTGTTAAACAGCTATAGACATTTTAATTTAATGGCATGGAGATATAGTTAGTGAACCAATAATTACATTTTAATTAATTGTTAACATACAATACACATTTCAATTAGTAGGTGTGCGTAATTTAGTTAATGTAATTTTAATTGAACTATAAGGATGATATAAACGTTTTAATGAGACAATGTTCAATGGAAAAATCTGATGATTTATCACGAAAACCCGACAACAAACAATTCTTCATAGAAACAGAATGATATTTTTTGCAAAAATAAAATGTATAAATATTTTTAAAAGTGTATAAACGACACTGTGAAAAACAAATTATGATAAAGTGGAACATTCTAAGTTGATCCAGAAACAAACAAATATTTCTTTTTTAAATTTACAAACCACAAAAAAATACTCAATCATTTAATTTTTACTTATGCGCTTCATAAGTGTTCATATTATGATTTTCAGAGCACCAATGTAAAGAAAAATCTAAAGAAAATATTTTTCTGTACCTTGGTGATTTGAAGTTGCCAATAAAGTCCGCAAAATAAAAGTTATGTTAATAAACGAATAAATATTAGATATAATACAAAGTATATGTTTGACTTCCTAAAATAAAAAAAATTCTTAAAAGAAAAAGTTACTCCTCAAAGTGAAAATCTTTGAATTTACTTATATTGCAATTTTATGTTAAGTTTTGGTATTATTTTGAAAAAAGAAGATTTTATTATGTAATTATATATATTAAGCGTTTTGGTTTGCTATTTCAAAATCACTCATTCATAATGGATATATTTAAAAAAATATGTAAAAAATATTTTATTATAAAATTATTAGAATGTACTTAATTTTTATCAATTAAATTAAACATTTTAATAAATTTAAACTTTTTTTTTAAATTAAACGTTTGAAATATTAAATTAAATCCAATATAATATTGCAACATTATCATCATTCTTTTATTGTTTATATTACATTTTAATTTTTTCTTGTTTATCACTTTATGAAAACCAAAATACCAATAAATCATTTGTAAATATATTTTCTTAAAAATTAAAACTTAATCTTGAGAAATAAAATTTTAAACTGTCTCAAAGTGGAACAAAAGAATATGTATTAAAATAGTTGCTTTAATGAAATTAATTAAATTTACAATTAAACTTATTTTTCAATTTAGAGGATATGATGGCTATGATACAAATAATTTAGTAGTTAGACATTTTTCAATAATCTGAAGATATGAAACAGTTTTATAGTAAAATATAGATCTTAGTTTTTTCCATATTAAATTTAATTTATTGTTAAAAGATAAATTGTGAAAACAGTTGATTATGTTCTATTGTATTATATTTCTAATTAAAACATTGCATTCAGCAGAAAAAAAACGTTTGAAAGTAATGACATGTTAATTTTAATCATTAATCAATAACTGTTTAAATAATCAGTCCTGTATGTGTTTTAATTAGTTTCCACAATGTTGATGTCAATTTTCATAAGTGTAATTTGAATTTTACATGAAATATAATTTTCTATGGGTTTTATACAATATTGTTGTATGTATTTTAAACATGACACACTTTTGTAATACATTTATTCATATAAACTTTACTCTGATCTATTAGAGTTGATTTTTATAATAATATTTAAAGATATTAATTTTCTCGGATATAACTGTTTTGTTTTTATAAATATTTTCCAAAAAAAACATCATTCGATCATGAACAGAATATTTGATATGAAAACGTAGCCAGTATTTTTTTAACAGGTATACGAGACGTCTAGCGTTTCCATTAAGTTTACCTGTAAATGGGTAATAGAATTGATTCGATATTTAATCTGGGATCTGTTTATAACTTCCAGGGATTGAAACCCAAATCAGAAAATGTCATAGACGGCAGAGCGTGCTGATCTGTTTGGTTTTCTGTACTATTATTGTTTGAAACAACACATCAATCAATTGACATGTTAAATTTGTTTATGTCAATCAATTTCGATGCTATCGTAGTGTGTCATGTTTCAAATCGGTCCTCCGTTTGACCCGAAATTTGTTTTTATTGATCCGGAAAACATTGGTTTTTAAAATGACATATTGCTTGCACTTGTATACCAACAGCGATATTATGTTCGTCGCTGACGTGAATTGAATACGGTTTTTATGATACACTTTTTAATCGATACCGGGCGAATTTTATGAATCGGTCTTTGATCTTGTATCGGATATTTTCATTAATTACTGTTTCAGAATTACAGTGAAATATGTATTTTTTTTTGTATGATATTTAACCTGTGCGTAAACTTTTATTGTACATTTATGCACAATTAACTTGATTATTTTTATACAACTCAACTTTATCGTAATATATATATATATATATATATATATATATATATATATATATGTGCGTGTGTGTATGCATGCGTGTGTGTATATGTGTCTATAATTTTAAATAAAAACACTTATCAATTTTTTAAGTGACAAATAATTTATATATATATATATATATATATATATATATAAAACAAAAAAAAAAAAACAAATATATTCATAGAAATATGTGTTTTTGTTATGAATGTGTAACAGATGTAATTTGATTACCATTGGATTTAATTATATTGAGAAAATTCTGAAGATATATATTCTTACAAACAAATGTTCTCTACAGGCAGCAGAACTGAAATGTAAAGTTGATTATGATAATTATGCGTAGTATGTATGAAAAGTGACAGATCGTTACAAAAGAGTTCTAGCACTGTTGATAAATTAAATATCATAGATAAATTTTTCAATCATCTCACATACACCATAAAATGTTTTCTAATCACACATTTTCAGTAAGGAATCATTGATTATTTTTAATTGTTTTTGCACATTTTAATGGTAATACTATTGTTTTTTTAGAGCATTTAAATAAAGAAATATCTCATGATTTTTCTGTAATTAGCACACGAAATGATATTTTCTGTACAGATCATTCGTTGACGTGAATTTATACATATCACGAAAAAAATACGATTTTTGTTATAAATTTAATTTGTGCAGTTCTTGTATATTGTACTTATTTATACTTATCTGAAAAAAACATGCAAAAATATGCAATTTAACGGCAGTTTTAAATGCTAAATATTTTAAAACATCTTAAAATTATAATTAAATTAAAAATCAAACAATTATTTTTATAACCACAATTTGTAAATAAGCCACTGAACCCATCCCGAATAATATATCCTTAAAATTTATTTTTAATGATATTATAATCAAACAATATAAATCAATCTTGTTTTTATTGTTTAAAACAAAAACTTTTCAAATCCAAGTAAATAATACACAATTGAACTAATTTTATAAATGGGATTTACTGCTTGGGGATTTGAATATTCTACATTAAGAGCAGAACATGTTTCTTAGGGATCGTTACTCAATTATCTCTTCAAATACAGTCAGTCAAGCTGGTTTTATTTGCGTGCAGTAAATCATTTTATATTAATGTCTTTATAATTTATGGTAGTTGTATAAATTTAACATTTACGACTAGTGATGATATAAAATATCTATTGTTTCAATAAAGTTCCTTGAAATGCTGTGATAGTTTTAAAATGTTTTCTTGCTAAAATGTGTGTAATATATATAAAGAAGTATATATATATATATATATATATATATAAAATACTAAATAAGTCAAACAAGATAAATAGTTAATAATACTCTCTAAACTTAAACAATAAAACGTTTAAATTTATTCAAAAATGATATATTGTCTTTGCCGTAATAAAATGAATTTCTAAATATTTAGTGCCAACAAATACATAATTTGAATAAAACGCTTAAATGGAATACTGAAAAACAAACTGGAAATATTTAAATATTAAAACTAAACGCAGCAAATACTTTGAAACATTTATATAAATTATATTATATATTAAATTAAATAATAATCATTAATACTCATATGTGATATAAAAAATCAAACTCCATTTCAACTGTCTTTAAAATAGTATTTTACATTTATGTACATATTTTCATGTAAATTAAAATTTGATTTAATAACAAAAATAAGATAAAAATGATTTTAACTTGTAGTACTTTATAAAGTCATTGCAAATTTATTGGAAAAATAGTTTTAAACTTTTGACGGAATGAACTTTACTACTTAAAAGCATGTCATAAATTTTATACGTTCATCGTTTAGTTTAATAGTTTTTCATACAAATCGTTCAAATGTTCAATCAATATTTATAAACTTTTAAATTGAAAATATATACATGTATACATATCCATGTATACAATTAAAGACATATATATATATAAATATATATATATATATATATATATATATATACATACATACATACATTATAATAAACTTAATATTGTTTTCAATTATAATTTCATAACTGGAATATTTGTATTAAAAAATAATTGATTACAATACAATCTTTAATAATTAGAAAAAATACTCTCAATAACTTTTTTGAAAATATCAGCAGTGTAAAAACAAAATAAGTAATTATGTGGAAAAAGTAGATTATTGAAGTTTCTATTTTTTGAGCACAATTGAAAGATATTTAATACAACTTACTTTACAATATGAGAAGAAAAACGTCATATTAAATTTTTTATAGTAACTTGGCAATCTGAATGGTCAAATATTAAAAATACTGGGTTTGTGATAAAAACAAAGGGTACTTATGTCTTTGTAGTCGTAAATGAAGTTAATAACGTCACAAATCTATGAAGTGAACGACGTCATTTTATTTCTAAAAAATATTTAAAATTAATAAAAAATTTTATTTTACCAATTATTATATAAATAACATGTAAATGAAGTTTTAACACATAAATAATAAATAAATGAAGTATTCAATGTTTTTAAAATATATAGAAATGTAAATATATTTCTTTTCCAAATAAATATAGATATAATAAATATTAATAAATTTTATATATATATATATAATTCTAGGTTAAAATATTTAATACATACTTATAAATCGTTTTGAAAAATATGTAAGCAATTTCATGCAAAATCAAAAATCTAGTAATAGTGGACAAAAAACTTCTTATCGACATAAAATTTTCTTTAAAAAAATACATACACGAATAAATCATCTATGATCATTTATTTGGAAAATCTGTATAATAAACAAATAAAAATTTTCTAGTACGTTAAAGAGCAGACATATTCAGATTCAATGAGTTCTCGAAATACACCATTAAGGGATGAAGTAACGGACATTATATTGACATAAAGCTTCTGATCTTACCCCTCACTAAACTCAAATCCGTTCTTTTAACTTGCAGACGTATTCGACAAATACGAAATGGAAAAATAAACCCGTCGAATGAGCCACTTGAAGGCAAGCACCGATAAAAATAAACTACAACTGTGCGAGATAAATTTAACGATTGACGCAGTTCGCAACTATTACTACCTCCTTCGCCGTTTATTCAAATCTATTTAATCTGATCCGCGACCAGGGATGTCGTAGAGACGTTAGGGGTGAGTGTCTTGATTCGCTAAATCATCCGGTTCATTTTATGCCTACGCAGAGGTGTATCGTTATGAATGGTAGAAGGTGAAAAAGTCAATGCTGTTCCGGTGTCGTTTCAACGATTGTAGTCAATAAATTCGAATGATTTCAGTGTTTTCATAGGTTCTCATAAACTGGTGTTCTCCTCGTAGTTTCTCTGATAGTAATCTTTAAGGATTATTTTCCCTATTATCTTCTCTGTCATTTGAGTTTCAAGAAAACAGGGAACATACTAGGTCTTTTTAGAATACTTTACTTTTAGATTAACTAAATTCATTTATATCTACCAATCTCTCTCTCTCCGTCTGTATATATATATTACTTTTAGCATTCTAAGTTTAACTCAAAATCGTAATTAAAACTTTTTTAAACAATAGTCATATTAAACAACTTAAAATTCTGTGAAAGTAAATTAATTAAATACTTCGAATTATTGTGGTAAAAACACAAAGATTATAAATAATATTTAATTTATGTGTATATATGTATATATTTGTGTGTATATATATATATATATATCTGTAGATTAAAATTTCTTTTCTTACTTTGTAAATATTCCTATACATTATAAATATTTATATTAATTTCACATTAATATAAATAATTTCTGAACTATTATGATTATAAACTATAATTTTTATTAATAAGTATCTCTTAATAAAAAAACCTTTGAAAAAAATATTGTAATTTTTTCTGATATGAATTATTTTTTAAACTTTCATCACAACTCTTTTCTTGGAAAAAAATATTTCTGGATGTCATTCGTTTAGTAACTTATTTATGTTCCTATAACAATATATTAACATCTCTATTTGCAAGAAATATTTGTTATAAATATAATATGTAATATTTTAATTTATATATGAGTATATAAATTATAAACAAAAACATTTTTTGATTGAGTACTACAATTTCTTCTTAATAATAAAAACCAACATGTCATAGTAAAAACCAATATAGATACTCGTTACTTTGTCCTGTGACAAAGTAATCAGATTCTATCATGACGAGAAATGTTTACTTTGTCAACTCATAGGTTTCAAGTTTAATTCATTAAGTTTCGTTCTTAGGTACTTTTTATGTTTAAATATGTTATATTGTAAACATAGAGTTTTTTCTTTCAATATTTCTTTCTATTTTCTCGTCAATTTTGAAGGATTATATACTAGTAAAATATAATAATGGTATACTTATAAAGACATTAAAAATGAAAATGATATTAAAAAATCAAAGAGAAATTCATATCGAATTACTTTTAAAAAAAATGATAATAAAAAAAACTAAATGTGTCTTATATTTTATAGCATATATATATATATATATATATATATATATATATATATATATATACATACATATATATATATATATATATATATATATGTATATATATATATATATATATATATATATATATATATGTTATAAAATTAAATTAAATATTTAAGTAATTCTAACGTAAATATATCACTACAATTTTTAATTTTATTTATGTCAGTAAAATTAATTTTTTTTTTCTTAAAGTATTGTATTCTTGTTATAGAACGTTTTTAATAATATTTGATTTAGTATTAACTCGAAATTATCATAGAAGATTTGTTGTGAACTCAAAATTTGTTTAAAATCTTTATCTATTCTGAAAAATATACTGAAAATTAGATAAATTTCAATATATTATACTGTAATTTTACTATTTATTCCGAAATATATATATATATATATATATATATATATATATATACTCGTATATTTATTTATGCTTATTTATCATTTATTGCGTTCTTCAATATTTACTCATATAAAAAATAGCTTATGAAACGAGTATTTTCTATCAATATATATTTAATTATAATCATAGATATATAAAAATATTTGTGATTTTTTTAGTATTCATATAGAATAATTTATATTTTTTAATGAATTTAATGATATACTGGAAATGAAAAAATATCGTATAATTTATTGGATAGTCTCAATTAATAGAATATATTTTATATATATACATATATACATATATATATATATATATACTGCTAATTTATGTATATTTTTTAAAGTTGAAGATGTTATGCATACTTACAATTTTATAACAAGTAAAATTGTAAAAGTGTGAAAAATATTTTTATTGAAATAAAATCATCTGAAAATATCAAACGATATTACTGTAGATATTTTATTAATACATAAAATAAAATCATAAAGACTTGGTATTGTTTGTAGAAATGAGTAACAAAATAGTTTTATTGTAAGTATTTCTCATTTTACAATACGTAAGTTTCGTTTCACAACATTGAAAATAATATCTATGAACATTTTCAACAATGTAAAACATTCAATACATTCATATCTCTTTGTTAAAAAAACGTGTTATATTTGTAATATTAATTATTTTATAAGTTTTAAGTAATTATTTTTCTAAGATTTTCTTATTTTGAAATGATTAAATGGAGCCAAAAATTTGGTATTAAATCATTCGCTTGGAATTGAAATTTAGTTTTTTTTTATTATAGTCTTTTAGTGACATGTTTAATATAATTTAAAATGCAATATACAATTTAAATATTTTGTTATATTCATAAAATAGTTAATATTGTTTAATATATAAATAAATATCGTTTTGAAAACTGAGTTTTTCGAGTCATACTTAACATTTATGTGTTTCAATAAGTATAAATATGAAAAAAATTAATTAAGTTATAAAATAAAATGAAGTATTTTTGGAAACCCTTTTTTTATAAAATGAAATCATATTTTTGAAATGCTTCCATCTAGATAAAATATATTTTAACGTTAATCGCGTGTATAATCTAAATCCGCCCCTGTGAATAACGTAACGGCTTCCACAAATGAATCGTCATGAATCGCCCCTATTGTTCGGCTATAAAACCGAAAACTCGATGGCAAAGTTCGCGAAATCGGCGCGAATGTAATCGCGGAACAACCTCTCTTTAGGTAGATAGGTTAAGTGTGTAGGTGTACTCGTATATATTGTAGACTTTAAGGCGTTACTGTACGAGCGCGCTATTCGTAATGTTTGTTCTGAATTTTAACGATAATTTCGCGGCACGCAATCTCTGCCTGCACGTATAAAGAGGCACAATAAGAAGAACAAGAATGTACATGCTTGCCTGCCGTGAATTTATTACACACGAAACAACTGTTATTTGCGACGAAGTTTTTGTTGATAGTAACGTTATGTGTTTCCGAAATTAATTTGTTTCATGTCATGTAACATACATCATTGTATGTATTTGTAACATATGTGTTCTATTTCAATAATGTAATATTTGATTCACGGTATTATAGTTTGACATTTTACTATTATTACAACATGAAGAGATTTAAATTATTTTATGTTTCCATCATCTTTTTTTTTTGATCGTTTTATTTCATGCATTTATTTAAAATAAATTCACTATTTGATGTAATAGTTATTTAAATCACGAGTAAGCAATTAATTTTAAATTCGATATTTTTTACAAAAAAATTACATATTTTCATTTTAACATACGAATTTATTTTATTCAATAATTATTATACAATTACTCTAATACTACAAACAAATGTGCTTGAGTTCTATTACTATAAATGATATATAAATTTCAATACATAACTACTTGCAGTATTAAAAATTAATGAGTGCCTAACTAAACGCTTTAAAGGTTATAAGATATAAATTAGGTAATAAAATGAACAAATAAAATTAAAAAAATATAACAATAGAGATTAAATTTTCCTAAAACGTATGTTGAAAACCAAAAGATACTTTCAATAATATAAAACCACTAATGAAATAATGACAAATTGAAAAAAGATATTAAGTAAAATATACTTATCTAAATATAAATCTCGAAAATATAAATATCTAAAAAATTAAACATACTAAACATGAAAAAGAACATACTGAACAAACAAGTAAACACAAGAAGTGAATCCATATTCAAAATAATTAATAAACAATAACAATAAAATATATAAATCTTACCAAAAAACTTACTAAAATCACTACTTTCCTGACAAAAATTAACATATTTCTATAATCTCAAGCTACTTGAATGTTGAATGAAGACTTGTGTATTGTAACCAATTTAATCAAACTACAAAAAATATAAATATATGAAGGAAAAAGAATCAAAAATTTAGACTTTTATATTATTTTTTTAATTTTTTTTGTATTAAATAAAAACGATCAAAATAAACTAAATAGTCATTTATGTGGAAACATTATGAAGATAATAGTAATATTCCAGTAAATATGTCAAGCAGCTGTCATTAGAAAGTAAGAGAACAAGATTATTTGAAATGGAACCATGTAAGATTCATATTAAAACTTGAAAAAGAGTGAAATAAAACGATTTTAAATAAAACCAGGATAATAAGTTTGAAAAACGCATTCAAAATTTGACAGTTTAATTATTGAATAAATGAATCAAAAAAATTTAAAAGAAAACAAAATTTCACTATTTATTGAAATCATTTTTAGAGTATTTAGCATCACCAAAGCTTAATCAAAAATATTTTTGAAGAAAGAATAACAGTACGTTAAAAATTAAGTCAAATAATTAAAAAAAATCGGGTAGTTAATATTTAATTTATATAGAATCTTTTGTATCTGGAATGAATAATATCCCTGAATGTAAAATCCACTGCCTTAATCCGCAAACACCAAGACAAGACAAAAACAAGAATAGATTGAGAAATAAGAAAGAATAGATTGATAACATCAAGAATAGACTGAAAAAGAATTAGCAATAAGCAAAACTTATTTTGGAACCCCTAATAGTACACTTACTCGCCTAATCACGTGTATTTGTAATTTTTACTACTATAACTAAAATACTGGTTATAAATTATATATAATACTACTCTGGTAAAATTCAGTTCAGGTAATTAATTTCAGTGGTTCAAAAGAAAACACGTAGTTATACCTACGTGTTTTCTTTTTTACACATTGATATTTAAATTTATAACCACTATTCAATGTCAATTAGACCATTTTGAAGATGCAATATGGTTTCAACAAAGAACTCTACTGTGTTTATAAATAAATAATTTTATATAAACATATGATAACGAATTAAAATAAAAATTTTAACTTATAACTTACATTTAGTCTAACAAAGTTGTATTTGAAATCATAAAAAAATGATTGAATTATAAACGTAATAAAAACTATCATATAAAAATATATTTAAGTTCACTAAAAATATTAAAGATTAAGATAAATATTCTTTCAAAACAAAGCCACTTCAATTTATTAATCTGAACGAAAAAATATGTAAAAAGATATCTTCGAAAATATTTATCATAATAAATTATATAAAACATTTTTTTCCATATTACATTATAAACTAGTTGAAATATTTATATATAGTGTATGATGTAAATACAAATAGCGTATGTTGAAAATAACTTTCAAATACTTTTCAATAACTATGTAAATATTAAAAAACTAACATCAAATCGATTGACATTGTTGATAAAAGTATACGAAAATATTTTCTCATGAACATTTATATGATAAAAAATCACACGTTATTTTTTCAATTTAAAAATCAACGATACTTTTATATCAGCAGTAAGTATTGACATAAAAGTAAAAAAGTCGACAATGGCGTCATTTAAAAGAAAGAAAATTCTTATTATAAGCCAGCTCAATCAATGATAACAAGGAGAATCAGCTATACGAGAACTATATAAACTTATATATATATATATATATATATATATATATATATATAACTGGATAGGTATTATAGAAAGAATCGGATAAAAAGATAAAGATTGTGGAAAGATCGTGCCAGGAATTTTAAAATAACATCCGCGTAGTTGCCGAACAAACTTCTATGCGACACGAGTGTGTCGTCCGTACCGTCACACACGTTTCCAGACGACGGTTTTAAACTTTTCCCAATGCAAACAGAACGCTACTATCGAAAGGATAATTTTGTATGGTTTTATGTGTATAAGGAGGTGGAGTATTTTTTTAACTTTGAAATAGAATAATATTTATATTTGAATGAATACTCAGCGATAAAACATCTTTAGGATTAGTTCCATTTTGTGGAATAACATTAGTATACTAATATTTTTTTTCCAGTAAGACTTGTATGCAAGCTGAAAAACATTCAAGTTTTTAAAAGCAATATAAAGTGTGCGTGTACACACACATGCATACATACATAAACACACACAAACACATACAAACATATATATATATATATATATATATATATATATATATATATATATATATATATATGTAAAAGATGTATCTCATAAAAATATTTACGTTCTAACAAATCAAGTTAACACATGAATATCTTTTACAATAGATAATAATAAGAAAATAAACATATATATATACATATATATAAACATATATACACATATATACAATACATATACGAGGGTCATTTAATAAGTATGGTAACAAAGTAATTTAAACACCGTTTTTTTAAAAAAAATGATTTTATTTCTCAAAATTGTGGGCTATTCACTTGGACCAGCCAGTATGCAAAACAGGCATTGGCGGCGGTGATGACAGCCTCATTTAACGAGAATTTCTTCTAACGGAGTCAAATTTTCATGTTCATTTTCATTTCAATGTTAATCTCCGTTACTATGCATACTAGTATTTGTAGTTTGGAAAACAGTCAAACATAAGAATTCAAGTCAGAAACTATAAAAGTACATAAAAGTAAATACAACATTCTATTCTATAGAATTTGAAAAATGTACAAAATTCAAAGAGTATATATATATATATATATATATATATATATATACCAACTTTTTGAATACATTTAAGTGTTAAAATCGAATTTCTTTACGTATTTTTGAATACTACTTCCTTAATTAAAATTATACAATATAAATTTTAGACAGCAAATGTAACAAGTTAATAGGCAGGTTAAATGATTAATAAATAACGGTATAACTTTCAAATATAACAAGACGTTACAAAAATGTTTGATTTTTTTATTTATATTTTGAAGTAACTTATATGTATATATATATATATATATATATGTACGTTTAAGATCTGTTTGTTATATGTTTTTATCTGGATTTAAATTTATGTACATATTTATATGAATATACAAATATATATATATATATATATATATAGATTAGTTTTTTTTTCTATCAAGCTGTCAAATGAACGAAAGTATCGACGAATGATTATAGATTAGCTTTTATAACTTGAAAACCCAAATACCGTTGCTTTAAACAGACAATATACGAAATATAAAGCCGTTAAATGGAAAAAGGTCGGATACGTCATTCATCTTCTACAGTCATTTTTCTCTTTACTTATTGACTGACCCTTGTATATATATATATATATATATATATATATATATATATATATATATATATATATATGTGTATGTGTGTGTGTTTTTATATATAAAGTATACGGAAAAAACCCAAATGATCTACTTATTTTAAAAAAAGTGTTCATTGAAACTATCAATGAAAATGAAAGTTTCGAAAATTGCACATTTTTAATAACTTACTGCTATATATATATATATATATATATATATATATATATATATATATATATATATATATGTATATATTTATATGATGATACACTTATTCTTCAGCGAAATATTAAATACTTCCAAGAATTTCAAATCATAATAACTACACTAATGTGATTTTGATGTTATAAATCTTCAAAAATCTAAAACTGCTTACTCATGATTAATATCGCTCTGATGATAATATGAAAATAAATGATATTTTTATAAATATGTATATATATATATATATATATATATACATATATGTATGTAAGTGTGTATATATATATATATACATGCTTGTACATATATACCATTTAACTTACATACGATATATTGGATATAAAGAATTCATACCTATATTGTGAAATTTTTCATGATTACAATTTACAAACACTTTCTTAGAAAATTATTTTTATATCTAGATTATTTCATTAATATAAAAAATAAAGTCTGTTCTTTTTAAAAACAATTTTTTATTTGATTTATGTTGTTATTAAGTTGTTTTTATTATACTTTCAAAAATAACTGTCCAGCATATCCTTAATGCAATGTTTATAGAATATAATTTTTATATCAGAGATTATTTCTACTACATAACTTATTTTCAATTAGAAACCAATAAATGGTGGTAGAAGGAAAATCATTAAACATTTTTATAATATATATATATATATATATATATATATATATATATATATATATACATTAAATTAAAAAAGAAATCTATTAAAAATTAATGTAAACCATGTTATTCGAAATATTTGTAATTATTTAAACGTAGCAACTCTATATTGGCCCTTTCTTCAGCCTGAAACTCACCACAATTACCGAGGATATGGTAGCATAATTACACTGCTTGTTACATCATGTCCAAGTAATTAAATTTGAAAACGTGCTCTACAAAGTGATTAGAGTAAACTCTCTTTACAGCGAAAACTAGAATATTAGACAACTGTAACTAGTTAAAATACTCTTTGAAACGCAGCATGCGAAACTTATTTACGTACATGAATTGCAATTATTAGAACTATATTGGAAGTATGTCAATTTTATCGTAGTATAATTGTTGTTTCAAATTTAAAGTTATCATGTGAAGTTTGTTATGTAAACTAATATATAATTTTGAAAATTGTTTACAAAACAATAACTTATATTTCTATTAGAGTGAATAAAAATGTGATAATAAGTGTATGCGTCTATTTTTTGAATTTTTCTTTTATACTAGTTCTGCAAATTTTATCATTAAAATATCTCAAAAGAAAATTACATGTATTATAATTATAGCAAAATCAATTAAACCATTTTTTTAATAAATTACTCTTTTTTAAAAAATATAACAATTATTAGTTTTCAATTCCCAATGCTTAGACATTTTTTCATGTAAAAATATTAAAAAAAATGTAACCATCAGTTAAATACAATATTAAAAATTTAAATACTTATTTACAGTAGTCAACTTATAAATAATGGACTAAAAATAACATTATTCATAAATATATTAAATTGTTCTACAAAATTATCATTCTACAAAATCATAATTTTATCTAGATTTACACACAAGACTAATATATTGTCAACAAAATGGATATCAAACATAATCAAAATGATCAATAAATATTTATTGATTCATTAAAGAATTTGATTTAAATATTTTTGTTATATATATATATATATATACATACATATATTGGGATGAAATTTTATTTATGAAAGCGAATTTAACCACAATGATTAAAAACTATAATTATATATACCCGAACTGTTAAAAGTATCAGTAAAATTGAAAAAATATTGTTTTGTATTTTTATTTTAATTTAATTTAAAAGTATTGTATAATTAATTTTTGATTATCTTTACTAGAATATTTATACACGTTATTCAAAGTTACAAAAAAACAATACAACATACAAATGAATTATTTAATTATAATATTTAAATTTTAATTTAAAACATGGTGTATTTCTTCACACTTTACTCATCAATCACAAATACATATTTGCAACAAAAATTATCACATATATAAAATGGATATTTTTTTACACAAATTATATTTTATTTATACCTGTGTTCAAAATTTATTTATAATTTGTTTTAATTTAATAATTATTTTTATTAAAGGTCTTTCATTATGTTTATTACGAATAAAATATTTAATATGTCATATTAAACAAACGAATTTAATACTGACTTATTCGGTATTTATTAATAAAACCTATTTATAAAAACAGAGTTTTCAACGTTGAAAATATCTTTGTTTTTAAAGTATATAGAGTTTTTCAAAATAATTTTTAATTAAGTTGAAAAAAAATATTTTCATATATAACAATTAATAATTTATTTATTTATTCATTATTATATATTTACTTACATTTATGTAGATAGAAAATAACTACTATAATACAATTTATTTTTAGTACACTCATGAATCCATAATAAATATAAAGTAAAGAAATAAATATACAAGACAATATGAATATATTTTCATATTTTTATACCGTTATAAATGTTAAATAGATTGTTAATACACTCGTTTCCAACACTACCAAAGCAAATGGATTATTTTTGTAGTAAATATTTTATCCTGTTCTAAAGTTGGTAAATCAAAATAGACAAGCAAGACAAATTGAGTAAATGCAATTTACCGAGCTCATTATTCGTGACAGAATAGAGCAATATTAAGTTTATTGTTATAATTTTATATATTTATCTTTTTGAATTTAAATAATATCTTTTTTATAATAAAGTCAAATCTTACCACAGAATTTTTTTGCTTTCATTCTTCTTATTTAAAATTTTAATTTTTAATCTTATATCTTATCAAAGAAAAAAATTATATATATATATATATTTCATAATAATATGTATAGTTATGTATTCTGGATAAAATTCTTTTCAAACCTTCGCAAGTATAAAAAAGTTGATTATAGAGTGATAATAAAACAAAAAAAGATATCTTTACGCACTAAAGATAAAATGAAATGCATTTAACAAACGATAGAACTTATTAATTATTACTTACTGAATTTTATAACTAGCAAAGTTTCGAGGCTCATGGGGTAATAAAAATAGTTCATTTGCAAAAAAACTTATGTCTCTCGTTTTTATTATTAGCAGTACTATTTAAGACACACACACACACATATATATATATATATAACATTTTCAAATACAGTGAAACATACCTTACCTTAGATGAATATTTTATTGAAATATTTATTACGTTTCCGAACGAAATCAATAAAGCTTTTACGTATCGAATGCGAAAATAAATATAACCGCTTCTAGTACAATAATGAATAGGATGTAATGAATAAATAAATCAATTAATACACTACCTTAGAGATTTCTACACTAAGTATAATCTTTCGTAATAGGTATAAAGAATTGTGTATATAGAACCAATTTGAAATAATATCTTACAGAATAAAGGTTTAGATTTGTTTCAAATCACTTGAGTGATTCTAATTAATTCAACTCAATTTGCTTAATGTTTCCATCAAAGATTTACTTTCGTTTTCAGAATTTACATCATTTCTGCTTATAAAATAATCGTTTTTGACATGTAAGCATTGAAGATTTTCATTATTAAGTAAAGAAGATTAATATTAATCTGTATGTATACAGGGATAAAATAAAAATAACTGAAATTAAAATGCACACATTACACTAAATTAAGTAAGGAATTAAAAAGTATTATTATTTAATTAAGTAAATAATATTTATAATAGAGGGAAAACACTAATATCTACACTTTATATCATGAACAAATTTCAAATTTATAATACTTTCTTTTTTTTATTTTTAACATAAGAAACACGGTATCAGAGAATACAAACCAATTAATTAAATATATTCAATGTTATATTATTGAACATATTCACAGTTATTTATAAATAAATTAATAAATTTAAAGGTATTTCGAAAAAAATATACAAAATAAAAACCACAATATTTTATCTAAATATGTAATAAATAAATAATGTCTCTCATATCAAAACTAATATATATATATATATATATATATATATATATATATATATATATATACATACAAGTGGGAGGAGGGTTTACATAAGAACTGAACTTTTGTTTTAGAAAATAATTTAAAAATATTTCAATATACATTGAAATATTCGAAAAAAAACTCTAATAATTCCATTGAAGGTAACATATAAAGGAAATTTTAATTATTAAATTTCAAACAGTTTCAAATATCGAACGATTTCATATGCATAACATCTATGTTATGCAAAACCGATATTAACCACAACTTTACCCTTCATCTTTGGTTACTCAAATATTGTATAGGAACACAGTAATGTTCATTTCATACATGAATTATTCTGTATCACGAATTTCAGATTAATATGTCAAAATTGTAGGTGGATTAAAATGTTTTTTGGTAAATAAAATTTGTATGCTACGTCAAAATTGAAAAGCTATTAATAACATTGCCGAATATATTAAGTACTTCATATACTTGCTTATGTACCAATATATATGTAAACATATATATGTATAATTAAAAAAAATTCAATTTCTATTTAAAATTCATAAATTTAATTTGTAAATTTTTATCAGTAATATTTTAATATTCTATAGAAGTGACATCGTATTCCAAAATAAAACGATTAAATAAATATATCAAAATAATTAATAAAAAGTGGTATATATACATAAACACATACAAATATATATATATATATATATATATATATATATACATATATAGAGAGAAAGAGAGAAATAGATAGAGAGGGAGGGAGAGAGAATTAGAGACTGATCGTATAGGTGAGCGTTCATTTAGCATTTGGTAATCTTAGTAGGGTAAATTATCACTTTTGTTCAAAGCTCATATTTATGAAAATTTGATAATCATTTACATTTTTCAATCATTCAACAGTATCTGTGAAAGTGGTAAGAAAATGTCGATTAATTAATACTAACACAACCACGCTAGTTGACAGGCGAGTAGTTCATAGTCAAATTTTGTCAAAATCAATACAAATGAACACAACACAGTTTAATATGTAGTTAACGAATAGTTTTTATGTTACTGTGAACGCATTCAAACTCGTTTTAATGCATTCTAAATCATTATTATTAATTTTTCCTTTATACTTGAGAATAACGTAATAAATAAAAATTCTACCATGCTATTCAAAATAAAATTTTCTCTGGGCCTTTTATGCATCTTGACTAACACTGTGTATTCAAAAAAACTCTAATAAGGTCTCCATATTTTAAATAACTTAAGTGAGATTTGTTTTTTAAAGACATGGTGTTCCAATATTTCATCTAGTATATATATATATATATATGTATGTACATACATAACAAAACAATGAAATTGTGAAATTCATGAAAGTGGAAAATACATATCTTAATATAAATCTAAAATATACATTCAAATCAATAAAATTAATATATAAATGGATGAAGAAAAAATGAAAATTTAATTCTCTCTCCATTCATTTAATAAGTTAAAGGAAGACATTCAAAACAGTTTTAACATGAAGAAATAACTTAAGATAAGTAGTAGTTTTTTTTTAAAAAAAAACAAGGATAGTATAAAGTAAGTTAATAAATTAAGTTTCCAGGAGTATAAAAATGAGGAAATTTTTCTGAAAACCTAGTTTATTTTTTTAACCAAAGATTCCACAGAAAAAAGAAACGAATTAGATCATTGTATTTCATCTGTCTTTAGTATAATAAAGTTAAACGTATATTCAAAATACCTAATTCAGCATAAGAAGAATAAGAGATATATTTAAAGAATATCAAGAAGATATGAAAGATAAATAGATACATACTAATACAAACCCATTGACAAAAGTGAACATTAATATAAATGCAGGAAAAAAATTTAAATGAAACTAAAAATGTAGAGACAAACTGGAAGAAGATAAAAACGTATGAGCAACAGAAATCATTGAATAGGTATCAAAAAAATTATGAAAAGGGAGCAGAACTTTTAGGAAAGCTTAAATATTCATTTAAACATGTTATTATTGTCCAACATAAGTTTACATGAATGATAATTTCTTCCATTATACAAGAAAATGTTATTATTTAAATAAATTCAGACTATACTTAATACCTCATAAATGATTTACATACAATATATAAGCCAAAAATTAGAATTTTCTTTTTTCTAAATATTTCTATCAAAATTCTTCAATCAACTTGGTTATTAAGGTTACATATATTCTATATAAAAAAATGATACAAAAGCTAAAGAAAAAAATATTTATCAATAGATTTTAAATTATATATATATATATATATATATATATATATATATATATATATATATACTTCATAATAACAATTTAAAAAAAAACTATTTTATATAAAATGTATGAATGATTTATATTAAATTGTGATTGAAATTTTTCAACTGTATAAACATTTCCTGTATGAATAAATATAGTATTTATTTTAATCAATAATTTTTAATAACAGAAAGTAAATTTTAACTGAATGAACTGAACTGATTTACATTTTTTATAGAAATCAACAATAATGTTAATACATATTTGGTTAACAGGTCACATCTGTAAAAAGCTATACACGTGTACAAAATACTATTGTTAAATCGTTTTATGTGACATAAAATGACGATTCACTAAAGGGCAAAAAGCTAACAAAAGTTCCATTAATCAAACGTCCCCTAATTATATTGCCATTATTTTTCAAATTCAAAATGAATAAAAAATGTTATATATACAGATACACGTAACAATATAAATGCCGTGAGCAAAAAAAAAACACATCACGAATAGGTAGTGTGTGTGTATGTGTGAATGGTCTATGCTTTTTGTCGCATAAAAGCCAACCACTGCGTAAACAAACACATGTTGAATATGCAATATTTTTCCGTAGCACGAAAAAAATACAACCGGATGATCTTCTGATTAAACTCCACACAATCTTCCTGCATTGTTATTATCACCAGTTTTGATTGATTTCTTGCGTATCCGCATAATATAAGTGTCACTATATTTTTCTTTATTTTTATAAACATCTTTTCGACCCCTTCAAAACACATCTCATTATTAATACTGTTCTCAAAATGTGAGATTTTTTAATAAGAGATTGCTTTTTGAAAATAAGAATAGATTTATAAATGTGTGAAAATATTACAGTTTTTCATGTTGATTTCAATTCTGTATACACAACATGTGTATATTTATACACATAGGAAAATGAGTATTTGTGTATATTTTAGTACGAGAATAAATATTTGTCAAAAATATATACAAAATATATTTTATAAATAAAAATCTGATGAAATCAAAATTGTTTTCGTATCATCTTCAATTTTGAAATTCTACAAATATTTGATGAATATATATATATATATCTTCAAACAAATATTTGTATTTAATTCATTCTGTTGCAATAATATTTGTTTAAATTATATAAACTGTATTACAAACTATGTAGAAATTTTAGAATATTCTATTCAGCAAAGTAAAATTGCAGATTTATAAATATTTATTTGAACCTACACAATACAAACAACAATTAATTTTATATTTAATAAAAGTTGACAATTATTATTAAATAAATAATAGAACTGTACTTTGAAATGAATTATAGTTTTTCTATCAAATCCTTCTATCATTTTTTTCAATTTAGTGTTAAAAAAAATTACAAAAGGAAGTGAAATAATATAAAATCTTATTAGAATAGAAAACGATATTTTTCAAAAGTAGAATATATAAAAATACACAAAAAAACGTGAAAATATGAAGAAATGTTAATAAGAAAAGAATATAAAATGTACAAAAAATTATGAAGGAATTAATTTATTTCCTGTTTTTGAAAATAAAATAAAAATTATCTCTAATAATTCTATTATTTGATGTTTACAGGTAAATACTTTCATATATATTTATTAATATATATATATATATATATATATATATATATATATATATGCCAAAAATTATTTACTTTATATTTTTTCTATTTTCTATGTAAATATAAAAATCTCATAAAGACTTGAAGGACAATAATATTAATTCCTGTTAAATAAATTTCACAAATTAAGTTTCTACTTGCTCAACAAACCACTAAATATTTTTCTCACGATAAAAGATCTCTAATAAATGATTATTGAGCATTTTTGTTACTCTTTTGAATTTCGATGGTGGTACCATCATTTTCAAAATGGTAAGGTACAGCAGAACCTGCACAGAAAAAAAAACAATTCTTCTTTATTTTAAACACAGTGCTAAATTATATTTTTTTTATAATGTCTTATTTAAAAAACATATTTTTGTGTAAATAATTTGTATAATCAGTTATATTTTTACTTATATTCGTTTTGAATAAATAATTTTAAATTTAGATTTTTAGATTGAAGCATTCGAAAAAAGCATTAAAACTCCAATCTTGTTAAATAATTTCAAAGATTTTCAGTTTTTTAAATACTTTTAGTTAATTCAAGATCAATAACATCAAATACTTTTTACTATTTCTTTGCATTTCGTTTTATTAAAAATAACTTTATAAATCAATCAAACATTTAATTATAGCTCAAATATTTTTTTTACTCAAATATTTATATATGTAAACACGAAAATAAAATTTAATGTTTTTATTTGATTATAAAAATTTACAAAATGTTTTCCCATTCCGTAAAAAGTGCAATCCTATCAAATTTAGGTTTGATAGCGAGTAAAATAGATACAAAACCTTAACTATTCAAACTCACGAGCACTGTAACGACCATTGCACATTTCCTATAACTCCACGTAAATGAATACGGAAACATATTGCGCCAAGCGATTCGTATCACGCTATGTGTATTATATATAATGAATTGCACTAACCATGCAGAACTAATATAGAAAACTGTTGCAATTTTAGCATACGATTCAGGAGCATATATATATATATATATATATATATATATATATATATATATATATATATTTATATATATAAATATATATATATATATATAAATATATATATATATATAAATATAAATATATATATATATATATATAAATATATATATAAATATATATAAATATATATATATATATATATATGTCTGTGTGTGTGTTAACTTGATGTTAGATTGCTAATCAATTAATATGTTTCTCATACACCTCAATTAAATTCTCCTTTTTTAAGATCAACAAAATTGATATAATTGTAAAATTATGTTTTAGTTAATTAAAAACATTGTTGTAAAATGGATAATGAATAAATTTCCATTCTTTTATAAACATTTATGTTATATCACTATTTTAAATAACTATATTTAAAGTGAAGAATTGTTTTAAGAATTATGAAACGGTGGTACAAAAATATTCATCATGATGATCTAGACTTAGACAACGTTTCATATTTAAAAAAAAATTAATCAAAATCTATATGCAATTAAATTAACCTGAACTTAGGCAAGAAAATAACCATTTTACAATTTTGCAGAAAAAGCTTTAGTTAAAAAATGTGTATGATTTCTTTACCATATAAATTTACTAAAAATTGAAAATAGAGTAAACGGTGACGAAATATATTAATAAATTTTAAATTTATGGATTCAAAGTTGCTGAATTACAATTTTGATAGTGACCAAATGTGATTGTTATTATTATATCCTATCAAAGATATATAACAAGCTGTTGGTTTCGAAAAATCATCAACAATGATGAAAGAAGCAGATTGTGTTTGAAAAATTGTCTTTTTCAGTAAAAGTGAAATTATAAATCATCTAGTTCCAAATAATCAGATAAAAGTTCTTCCTATCTTATATACTAAAGAACATCTGCTTTAAAACATGTCTTTAAAAAAATATAGTCCGTCATATACTGATTTTTGGTCCTTTCACTATGACAACACTTGAGAATATATGGTATGCGGATAGTTATAGAAAATTCAGATTTATAAGTACTATAACATATTTTAAAAAGTCTTCAAAATCTTTGTGATTTATTATATTATTATACTTGAAAAAGCTATTAATTTTTTTAATATGAAGACCAACTGATATCTGTGAAGAATAAAACATTTGATACTAAATAAAAAAAAATAGAAAAAAATACTCTGAAAACGGTTTTTATTTGCACATAAATTAATGAAATACTTTTTTGTTATTAGATAGAAGAATAAATAAAAGAAGTTCAATATTAATTATAAAATATAATATATATATATATATATATATATATATATATATATATATATATATATATTAAAATTAATAGAATCAAATGCGAGTAAAATGGTAATATTTATTTAATTATAGAGAATGTGTTTGTTTTACTATATCTATTAAAATAGAATGGGAAACAAATATTATTATAGATAACAACATTTCAAACACAAAATAAATCCGCACACGCATCGCACGAACAGAAAACAGAAAACAAACAGCCAACCAACCAACCAAACAAAATCTAAGTAAATTATTGCAAACAGTCTGTCAAAACAAAACGGCGTAAGGTCTGCACATTACAAATGACAGGACTGAGAAAGTGAGACGAATAAGAACAGTACAGAAACAAATAATACGTGTTTTCTGTACGTCGGTAGCTGTAGGCACGTTTTTGACATTTGTCTCTGTTGTGTCTTCGCCCGGGGATCGAATACCAGTTTCGTGTGTATAGGACTAAAGCTCGCTGCCACTACAGTGAAAGTACAATGTTGTTCAGTATATTTATAAACTGAAACGGTAAAGTATAACTTAATCATTTCAAGTATTGAACGACGTGAAAAATATTGTTAAATGTAGACTTGTACTGTTTAAATATTTGTTATCGTATCTAATATTTTTTTATGAAATTCACAATTAATAATTTTTATTAAATTCTCACATATTAAATTTGCCTACTATTCATATTTTAACATTACTGTTAAAGAAATAAACTCAGCTTAATTTTAACTAATCCATCAAATAAAATACTTTATTGTTAATTTATAATATATTGAATAAAAATAGGTAGAAATATTTCTTTAAATAATGAGAGATGATCGTTTTTTTATTAAAATAGAATTATAAATGTAAATAGATATAAAATTTTCTCAAGAAAATAATAATTGACTACATACAAGTTTTTACAAATTAATTCTTTTTCCAGCCCACAAACCACAAAAAAAAATTGGGCAATAATGTTCTATAAGTCGTTACTGATCATTTATTCGCATCGTTAGGGTCACAAGATAGAAAAAATCTAGTTCGTTTTCTGAGAAAAAGTTACATTAAAACTGTTATGGTAATAAGACAGTATATGCTTAAATACATTGAGATTATAATTTAGAAAATAATGTTCTTGGAGTTATATTTCTTTTCAACACATGTGTTTCTTTTTCAGAATTACGACTGATATTATTGTTCCATTATCTGCAAAAATTCTTTAATTGTTTTTATTTGTAACGTTGAATCTTAAGTGAGTTTATTGTCTTTTTGTTATACTATATTTTATTGTTTCAGAATATGCGCTTTACAAAGAAAAGCGAAACAATAACTATAAATTACACGAAAAATAAAATAAAGTCAATTAATTCTCAATATCAGAAATGAAAAATTTAAATAGTTGGTTATTGGGGTTTTAGGGCGCTTCTACAGCTAAGTTTGTTAGCATCCGAATATAAATATAATTAAAAACTAGACCCTGTTTGCGCACTTGGGTTCGAATCACCCTTTAATTTGAACGGTTAAGTATGAGTGCCAAATCCTTAAGAGTATTCTTTTAAAACAATATTCTTTCGGCGAGAGATAAAAAAACCGACACAAAGGAATTGAACTGATAAAATACCAAATCTTGATTGGTGAATACGTATAAATATAATAAAAAGAGATGAAACTCTTGAGGACAATAAAACATTTAAAATACTGTGATCTGATATAAGGATTCAAAATGTTTTTCGTAAAGAACACGTTAAAATAAGCCTAAGGGCTTCACATATATGACGACACATGTTAAAAGATCAAGATTAGAAACAAAAAATCATGTTAAAAAGTCCTGTCTCCTTTGCGAAAGTCAATATGCGATTTGCGGCATCATTGTCATCCCCTGAAATTTTAGAGGTGTCCCAAACAAACCCAAACGATTTCTAATCCTCGCATAGAAAACTTTATACTTCCTGAAGATGATGATGACATACTCTTCTAATGATAATGGTCAGAGAAATCACTAACAAATCCTCAGTTATGAAAGTAACTAAATATGATTAATAATTTTATAACAATTCTTAAAATGTATACGTTGTAACTGAAAAAAAATCAAATGGTTGATTTATTTTTCTTTGAATTGAAACTATCATGTTATATACAAATATACTGTAACGTATAGTAAATTTGTTTATTTTTTCATAAAAATATATATCTTTTCAGGAATATTTTTCATGTATCGCATAAACTACAAAAAATGTTATTAAAAATTTTCAATAAAGTACAATAAAAATTAGAGAATGCCAAAACTGCACCAAAATAACCATACGTTTTTAAAATTATAATTCTATGTTTTTATATCTAGGTTCTTGTTGATTTTGTTGATATGTTGTTCTAGTATCTTCCTCTTTTTAGATCATCTGAATGCTTGTTATCCACTATTATTTTCGGCACGTATCCCATTTTCAAACTGTAGGCCACTAAATCATATTTAGGAAAGTCTATAAGATCTATTTCAAGACCATTAGTATAATATATCTCCTTTTTGATGAAAAATATTTCATTTTTAAAACAAATTTAGTCTTTTTTCTTATATTATTCTTAAAAGTTTAATATAAACATGTTATAAAATTAGAAATAACAAGAAAATGCACTTTATAAAATGTATATAAATATATATATATATATACAAACATTTATTTTATATTTTTTCTATGTAAATTTACATGCAGTTCATGTAGACTGTAAAAACGTCGAAAACAAATCTATGAAAATACATTGTATATCTAGAAACAATGGATTCAGTGAACGCGTTTAATCTCAACATAACCACCGTGGTTGGATATCGTTACGTTCTATAATATATTTTACAGCGATGCCGTTTTAAAACACTTTGCAGAACATGCGCTTTTAATATGTTTTTAATGTGTTTGTCTTGTCCGTGTGCTGAATTATATCGAAAACGGTGCCATAAATATCATATCTGTTGTCTTACTGCTGACTGACATTCTTTTTCCTAAAATACGATTTTACGAATGTCAGGAATACACAATTTTAATATTTAAATAAAAAATGACATCCATTAATGGTTTTTTATATGAAATTTTGCTGCCGTTAATAATAAAAAAAGTAAACATTTCAAATGTACATATATATATATATATATATATATACATACATATATGTGTGTGCGTGTGTGTGTTTATTATATTTTGATAAATTTCTATATATGTAGCAACTATAAAGTTATTTTTATCTTTTATTTACTCTAATCATTATTGCATTATATATATATATGTGTGTGTGTGTATTTTATTACTTTATAAAAATTTAAAAAAGAAATAATTTTGTATTATTGTCATATTTTCAAAAAAAAGAAAATATAATAATTTATATTTTACACTATTGTCATTTTATTAATTTAATAAACAATAAAAATGAAAATTAATGTGTTTTCAAAAAAAGATACATGAATATCTGAAAAATAATCTGAGCTGTTTAATCTGTAAAAACTATTTTAAATATTTGAACAAAAGGACTAATATATATATATATATTTGTATACTACTGTTTACTTTTATTTGTGTGAAGTGAAATAATTAGTTAAAAAGGAATTTTAGAAAGTAAAATTGGCCTTTCTGTTAATTCCGATTAAATAATTAACATCAAGTGTAAGCAAAAACGAACGCGTAGAATAATAATTATGGAAATAAGATGAGTGAAAACCTTTTAGCAAATATTTCAAGCGAGGGCAATTCGTTCTTCAGTAGACCGGAAACGGTATTTAAATCAGCATCCAGTTATTATGAAGAGAAAATGCAAATCATCTTTCAGATTGTTGTAGCCCAAAAGAACAGAATTTCGTTATTGCTCTAAAATTAATTATTTGCTGCACGGATATCAGACTTATATAAACGAACTATTTTCTTTTAGTTAATATCATGTTTGTACTAGTGTGACAGAGATAAATATATAAAAATACGTTGGTAATACCATCCATACATTCCTAAACGTAACCTATGATATTACGCGATGTACAGTATACTTTTAAGTATGTTTTTCTCTTTGCACAAGAAAGAGAATGCTTTTATTTGCTGGAATTTTTTAACGATAAAAATAACTGTATGTTCTATTTTGTTGACTGCAGCTTTATGATGTGGCATGTTATTTAATTACATTTTTGTTTATTCTTTTTTGTACAGAAAGTTACGGAAAACAGACCAAGCACGTTTTGTATTTACATAGATATGAGTTTGAATGCAAATAAAATATTAATTTGTCATATTTCTCGCAAATTATGAACATTTTACTAAATATCATAATTTATCATTTTATGTCATCTATTTATATATACATATATATATATATATATATATATATATATATAAATCTTAACGTATTTAAAGTAAACATAATAATTTTGAATACAATTCCATATACTAAAAAACTAAAATATCGTTGTATATTTAAAAACGTTTAATATTATTTTTCTGAAATTAAGTGTATTTTTTTAATTTATTCTTACTTAAAAATGCATTGTATATTATTTTTTTTAAACATAAATCATGATTAACATAGAAGCTTCTGAATTATATATACTTTTTTTATTAAACGAAAGAGAATATGGATATTGACTTACTAAATATGCAAGTTAATTTTAACTTGCATAATTAATAATTATTAATCAATTATATACAGAATTATATATACATATATATATATATATATATATATGTACATGATTATACATGTATCATAATAATATGTTAACAGAACGAGATTACACAGACTGTGCTATCGAGCAGTAAAAATATTTATCATGTTTACACATCGACAAATATTTGTACACCATTAAGCTTTTGAATTTATTCCAAGCTATTTGTATTAAAAGCATATCAATCATTTTTAATATTTATATTTATCAAATAAATTTATTCGATGAAATTAGGTCAATAGATAAGTTAAGAGCTCTTCAAATGACAAAATACATATTACATATATATATATACATATATATATATATATATATATATATACACATAACACGTCTATAAAAGATACAATGTTGTCATATTAAAATTTTAGAACATAACTGGAAATTTGCAATAATAACTTGTAGAAACATATGAAACAATATTTATTTTTGTAAAATATAAACTATAATAAGATTAAAGTTAAAATACGTTATAACTGTTACTCGTTATAGCAGTAAGAAGAAAATTTTACCTATATATTATTTTATTCTATATATATCGTAATAATATAAGATGTTCATTGTGTTAGAAAGTAAATATGTTTTAAATAAAAAATAAATCTGAAATTCAAATGAAATTTGTACAAATTCTTAAAAATAATATATTTATCATTTCATTTAATATACAGATACGTTTTAACATCTGATTAAGACAATGTTTTAAATTGATTAAAAACTAAATAGATATAACTTTTTTTTTATTAAAGTTTCTCATTTATATTTCCATCTGTTCTAAATAAATCTATATAAATAATAATTAAGAACATAATAAGGTTCTTAGAAAAGACAAATTCTGTTGACAGTATTTGTCAAATGATTTCGTTATAAAAGTTTATATTTGTATTGAGGTATGTAAGTACAAAAATATATGTTAAGATTTGTACACTGTCGACATGAATTCGTCCTCTACGTACAATATAACAGATTTATGTTTATAAAATGAGAAATTTATTAAACAAAATAATATTGTAGAAAAACTATTAATTTAAAATTCATACATTGAATTTCAAACAAATAATCTATCATCTCGCTTTTAAATATAGATTTTTAAAGTACATAAACTGGAAAATTGAAATAACAATTACAAAACAGTTTATATATTCAAGTTTTTACACATAAATTTCTTCCTGAAGTTAATTACAACTTGAAAATTCTTTTAAACCTAAAAAAATAGACCTAGAAATATTTATATTATAAAATTATTGTATTCTTTTAACTTTAAGCTGACATTTTACATAATCAAAGAGTAAAATTTAACGTCAATATAATTTCTTATTTTCAAAATATTTTAAAAATTTATATATGTGGAAGTTTGTGTCTGTATATGTTCTTTATGAAAAAAAGGTTATATATTAGTATATATGTACCTATAAGTTTATATGTATATAAAATCACATTTACATAACAAAATATGGTTCACTTAAACGAACCGAGTAATTTTAATATTTTATTTAGAAATATAAGATTCAGTTCATGCACATGAAAAGTTCAGATAGGCATTCTTAATGGTTTGGAAAAGTAATAAAAGAATCGTTTATGTCCCATAAAAGAAATGTTTATTTTATATTTGCGACATTCCCACTTATAAATATATGAAAAATATTTTATATCCTCTCTAGTGGAAACGATAACGAACGAAATATTTTGATTGAATAGACGATGATCGCTTTATTGCTTTTATTATGAGAAATCGTCTTACTTGTACTATATATTTTAATGCCCATACGGCCAATAATAACATTACTCAAATCTGGAATACATCAAAAGAACTTTGGCTTGACCAATATTTCAAATTTCTTAAAACAGTATTCACGTCTCTGTTTTCATTTCATATATATATATATATATATATATATATATATATATATATATATATATATATATAACTTTGTATATTTGTTACCTGACTAGTTACAATTAATACTTTTTTAAAATATTAATAAAATTTTTATTATCTGGCTAATGAAATAACTCATTTTTGAATATTTAAAAATCATTATTTATTAAGACATATTTTCGAGGTAAAGGCCATGACTGAATTCTATATAATATTCGTCAGTTTTTTGTCAAGTGATTCATTATCAAATATGTTGTTTTCAAAAGTAACATCAACGTTCAAACATAAAATATAAATTAATTCTACCTGAGGATATTTTAAAATCATGTAATAAAATTACAATAGGATATATTAATTAATTAACGGTTATTTTTTAATTAAATATACGACTTGGAATTTTTTATTTTAATTTTGGGAATAATAAATATGTTTTATTAACTATTAATAAAGTTTTGAGTTAAAATACAGTTAAATGGAAACCAACTCAAATATAAATAAACTATTTTATGAAATAGATATAAAAATATTCCGATTTATTCTAAAGTATTTAAAAAATCAAAAAAATATTACACAGCAAGAATATTTTCAGTTCAAGTTTCAATGCAGTATCAAATAGTATGAACAGGATATTAATACAATACAATAATATTTTTGTTATTAAAATAATACTGTTCTCGTTTCAAACTTTATGTAAAAAAATATTAGTAATATTAAATTTATCAATCAATGCGTCGTTGCTTTTAATAATGAATTAATGCAGAATTTTTTTTATATTAATTCAAGATAATTTTTTACTTGTATTCAATATTTTAATTAATCATTTCATATATTTCTCTTTGATTTGCATAACTTAAATTTAACAGAATGTCCTAGTATCAAAAAAATGTGTCCGAAAACATAAAAATGTAGTTTTTTAACAATACGTTTATTATTGGTCATTGTATTACATAAAATGTATCAACAGTGCTCTTCTCCTTAAATTCTTCCTAATTCATATCGTTATATTTCTGTTCAGGAAATACAGTGATTGTCTATAATGTACAATTGTCTCTTAGATTGCGTGTACAACTGTCTCTAAGATTCGAGCAAAAAGTCCATGCATTTATAATTCGTACTTCATTAAGTTGAATGAAGAAGGTTTTAGAGCTGTTGTGTTAAAAATATGGAAGACCGCTAGACTGGAGAGTATCAAACTCAAATTACATCTTCGTACTGTATAGTTAGATGCATCCATCCAGGATAATCAATCTCTGTCTGTTAGTTCATACTAAAATGAATCGGTCATTTCATACAGAACTCGACTTAAGTAGAGATTCGCATGCAAGGTGTTACTCTAAATATCGCAATGTACTTTTAAATTAAAACATAAATGGTCTTCAAATACCTTCAATTAAGATAATGAATTGAAAAAAGGTTTAATGCCATTGAGATATTTAAAATACTTCATAACTATTAATACTATTGAAAGATTTTTCTTACTAAAAAGTCAGTATCAAAATCAAACTATTAATTAAACTACCGGTAGTAAATTGAAGGAAGAAATAAAATAAAATTCACAATTTTTATGTTCAAAAAAGTAATTCACTTTTTCTTCGGTAGTAATCGCCACAAAATTTTAATTCTTTTAATAAATAGACAAAGTATAATATGAACTCACAATTCATCCATTTTTTAATCTAGACTTAGTCATATTCTTTATTTATTTGGACATTTTGAAAATTTAGGAATGATAAATGCAAACAATTGAAAACCTTCAAGTATACATTAAGAAATAGCAAAATATATTAATACTTTTAAAACAAAAGTTATAGAGATAAATTTTTAAATTAAATCAGTGATTATCATGTTCCTTAATAACAAAATTTTATAATTTATTAAAGAATGTTACTCATTTTTTTAAAACAAAAAATGTTTTAAATCAAATTCGCTAAATATTTCAACATTTATATTATATAAACTAACAAAGAATATATATTTTTTTATTTAAACAAAGAACTAAAGAAAGTGAAAAATAACTACCAGTCGTTACATAATCGTATAATTATAATAAATCTTGAATTTTTTTAATATAAAAATTTAAACATAAATCTTAATACATTCTAATCTCCACCAACAACGCTTATCTGGTAAATAATTTAAACCTTGTTAAAATATTTGAATGACTGCGAATGTCCATACAAAGTATATAAAGAATCAAAACATAAACGAATAAAATACATTCTGTAACAATCTTTTATCTGTATTCTTCTTTATTAACACCACGTTATCAAGACCGCAAACACACAAAGCAAAATTCATAATTCGGAAAACAAATACGCCTTCAAGAGTTTCTAAACTCTGTCATACACGAAAGATTAAAACCGTATAAACCTACACAATTACTTAGCTTTATTATTGTCGTTTTCTTAAGATCTTAATCTTATGAAATGAATTGTGGGTGGGGACCGCTTTTGTTACAAAGTTATGATGATCGTTTATATGAAACAAGGATTAATATATGTTCCAGCTTTGATGTTAACTACGTTTATTTTATTACCGACGAAACAAAAACAGCAACTTTCACAAATCATAATAACAACACGATGTTGAACAAGAAGGACGGTGCTGACGGATCTGGAATGAGAGAGTGGGGTGCGTAGTGCAGAAGCACCAAAATAAGTTTCGCTTCTCGATACGTCAGAGTGAACTTTGTAGAAGTTTCAAGTGACATGGATAGACATATAAAGAACGGAATGAGGATGGTGTTTGTTAGAGCAAAATTATATTTTCTCTGTAAATATTAATTTTGGTTTGGTTCTGTGAATTTTTTTGTTGGAAAATATATTACACTCATCGATTTTACAAAAAACTATACATACTTACTTTTCCATACGTATATATATATATATATGTGTGTGTGTGTGTGTGTGTGTGTATATGCATGTCATTTAAATAATATCAAGTTAATAGAAATTATAAACCGGATATTGTACATGTTAGAAAACAAAATAAAGCTAAAATTGAGATTAAATGCTATCCTTCTAAATAATTATTATAATAGTAAAGAAAACAATGCGATTATTAATTAACAACTGGACGTCTTTTAAAAGTATAATCGATACTTGTATGTATATCAGCTAAAACAAATACATCAATTTCTTTAATACAATCAAAATTTTAAATTACGTAAAGGAATTGTAGGAAATCATATTATTTTGTTTTTTTTTAACATGTATAATATCCTGTTTATAACCTCTATTAACTTGATAATATTTAAATTTTAATGATATAGTAAGCAAGCTATAAGGAATGAAAATAAGACGGATATTAAAAGAATTAGTTCAGGTTTTCTTCTAAAATTCATAAAATAAAATTTACTTTTAAAGAAATAAATTATAATTAAACAGCAGTTTTTTTCCCATTGTCAGTTTAATCCTTTTATCATATTTTGTTCTCTGATCCAATATTTAATTTTCATTTATTTTTCTTTTTTTATTTGAAATAAGACTACTTTTATTCTATTAAGTGAATTTATCCCATAAGTATATTATTAGTTAATTTATAATCTGTACAATAATTCTTTTAATCATGCACATAGATTCATTCGTTCTTAAGAAATAAACTAGTTTTCGGTCTTAAGTTTTGCATTAATATATACATATATATATATTTATATATGTATGTATGTATATAATAAAATTTAAAGTCAATAATGTAAAAAATATTCGTACAAATCTAGGTCAATGCTTAAAAAAATAAACAATGCATTAAACAAAAGTGAATTTGAAAGAAAAACATGAATCATTATGTATAACATTGATATATATTTCTCTCTGAAACAGCAAAAAACGAGTTCGCTAAAAGCTCTCCGAGTTTTAATATAAAATTTGTATCTGAATATAAACAAAAACGTACCGAATGTTAAAAAAAACCAAACAATGAGTAAAAACTTTTTCCCGTACTTTAATGGATAAAATAAATTCAATGGCGTATTACTGAAATTTATTCTTACAACAAACGCACGTCAACTGCGATCATTTTTGAATTCATAAAACAGAAACAACAGTAACTCTAGTTAAATTCTATTTATATTCAAATGAATCTCGAAACAGAGAATGAAGAAGTGAACTTCCTTCACAGCAGAAACAAAAATTCAGTCGAAAACCGTCGAAATTCATACAAATCTTCACACAAAACATTATTTGTACTCGACATTGTTGTCAGGTTCGTATCTTTCGGTGTGTGGTAATATATCAACACGGAATCGTTTTTGTTAAAACCAGCTAGGCTTAAAACAATTTCCTGTCAACAGATTTTATAATCGAAATTTACACAAGGTTTTTTAAAGATAACATTTGTTTAATATTAAAATTGAGTTACGACTGTTGAAAACTAATCAAAACAGCGGACTTCATTGTTGTTGTTAAAAAATTACCTCCATTAAAAATTGAGATATTAATGCAAATACAAACTACTTATCATTAACCTCAAAATTTTAAAGAAATACTATTTACCAAATAATATTTATTTGGCATTTTAATAGTTAATCAGTTTTGAAACTAATATTTTTACAAATTTGGTTCTACTAAATTTTTCATTATACTTTTTTATAAATAAAGTTATAAAAAAATTTTTTGAATATATATATATATATATATAAAGGTATCAGTATTTATCAAATTAAATGTAATTAATAATTACAATTCTTTAAAATATTTTTTTTAAATTTTATCTTTAACATAATTCCACTCACAAAAATATAAAAGACTAAAATGGCATCTAAATGAATGAATTAAAAAATAAATTCTATTATTATTACAAAAATTATTAAAAATCCAAACCTTGCAAGCAATTTTTTAACAAAATACTTAATGAATACTATATTTTGTGTATAATTCATAATCATATTCCCATCATCATCAACTCAAAAGCTAAACTAAAACTTATACTTATTTTCATTTAAAATTATTTCTATTGTCATTAAAAAAAATATGAACTTTTGTTAAAAGATTGATTCTACATAAAGTAATAAAAATATTTTTCAACTTTATCAGTTCCAAGTTCTCTTATTCTATTTTCTTAAAATAATAACCGTTTGACTAAGCAAAAACAAACAGCTAAAAATAATTCAACAGTTTTATTAATATATATATATATATATATATATATATATATATATATATATATATATATATATATATATTCTTATAAGTCAAAATATGAAGATATTTATATATCGTTTATAGCAAATAAATGTTAATAATATATTACAGATAGAAAAAACAATATACTTGAACATTACTGACGGAATAGTTGATAAAGCAATATAAGCGAGATCGTTGGCCTTAAAGTCTTGACCTCACATTCAGTATATGTTTGGGCATTTCAAAGAAAATATTTTAGCAGCATCATCGTTTCAGACGAAACATATTTTTTCTTTTTATCTCGTAATTTATAATTTAGACAAATAGCTGTCTTACACAGTGAAATATTCTTTCGGCTCGTATAAAAACTGGAAGAATACAAACAAAATGTATTTTCATATTTATGATGTACAGTATATCAAAACTATTTTTTTAAATGTAAGATTTTATAAATCGAGGTATATAAATTTTTAGGTTATCTTTCATTTCAAATAATAAAATATTTAGATTAAATGAAATTTATAATAATTTCAGAATATTTCACTAAAAGGACAGTATTTCAACAAATATTTAGAAATATATTTTGTTGATGAAGATATTTTCTTATCACAGTGTTTCGTTTTATAAATGGATTTATATTTTATTAAAGATAAAACTGAATATATTATATAAAATAATAAATAACAAGATGATTTATTAAATATATATGTAAAATAAATAAGCTTTTTGTAAACATTAAACATTGACAATGAAAATAATATCAAATATCCTGTAATTTATGTATTATTTTGATATTAAATAAATCCATATAACAAATTGCAAATGTACTTAATGTTCGTGTCCATTGAACATAATACATATTAAATATGATATTTTAACATGACATACTGATTTTATGGTAAAGCATTAATTTTATCACAATGATTATGATAACATTATTCGATATGAAATACATCATTTTTGGAAATAATTTGCATCATTCTATCCAAATAATTATCGAATTATCTTTTTCGTTATTAATTATTTATACTATTTCAAATTTAATTTATGAAATATTTAATTTTAAGAGACATAATTTACATATTTCAATAAATATTTTAGTAAAATATTTAATATTATAAAATGATTCCATTGAACTTTCCATTTTACTCGTCGATGGATTGATAGATATTGTCAACAGATTTATATTCTATTTTCATTATTTTAATGTTTAAAATATAAATAATTAATTTAATACTAATAAAAATGACAATTCGAATATACACAAAAATAAATTAGATTTAATTTCTATGCTGAAATCAAAAAATATAAAAATTTTGACAAAAAATAATAAAAAATTGAGAATTTACTTCAAAAATTAATAATTGTTAATGTACGAGTATCATAGAATAAAAAAATAATTGGATCAGTACTACCTTAGAATAATAAAATGTAAATTTCATTTTATTAAAACAATATGATACAAATAGATCTCTAAAAGTTATTTATAGATTGACGTGTGAAAATATCAATAATTTCTATCCTTTTTTAACAGACGAAAAAAGGTTTTACTTTCTTTAATATTTTATAAACCGTGTTAAGTCTACAAAATTTATATAAATTATTCCATGTCTGAATACTTGATTAAA
>CM068321.1:15109025-15284025 GCA_034766995.1 Acanthacorydalis orientalis | reverse complement strand
TGTGTCTGTAAATATTACATTTTATGTGTTATACCCTGTATACCGACGAAATATTATTTGAAGATTAATATTTACTAGCGCAGTGAAATGTTTGTATGTCGGTTTGTTTATTTTATTTTTTCGTTCGTATATACTTTTTTGGGCTTAAAAAAATGGATTTTTTTATAACGGATGTTGCTTAAACCCATTTTTATAATAAATCATATAATAACTAAATCAATAAAAACAAATTTTAATTCTGAGAACAATTTTTCTTTCATACATATACACATATGTACATACACACACACATATAAATATATATATATATATATATGTATGTAAATATATGTATATATATATATGTGTGTGTGTATGTGTAAATACTTGTGTGGATGTGTAAAAAGGCAATATAAATAAAATAAATAGAGTGAATTGCTTATTTATATAACATGAGTTCGCATTCAACCTTACAATATGTAATATTTTTGTTAAAAAATATATTTTCTCTAGTTTCCTATATTAAAAATACTATAATATCTACAGAACTAGTCAGTCACTAAGAAAACAACATATATTAGAATATAAATTTTATATTTTTTTATAACGAGATAGGGAACGGGAATAAGAGAAAAGAAACGAAAGAGAAATGATTTTAAAAAAAGTACGATAAATTAAATAAAAGAATATTTTTTTAAAAAAATATATATTCCTCTATTTCTTAATTCATTCATTGTTCCAAGAGTAAAATAGTTTTTTTTATTTAACAAGAGTAAAACATTTTTTTATTTGACAAGTCTCATGGCGAACACTAGCGTCTAACATTATATTTGTCTTAATTCAAGCAGTGTGAGAACTCTAATATACAACAATATATAATAAAAATTAAAATTTTCAATACTTTTACACAATTATATGAGGATTTTAGTAAAATAATGAGTTTTAAAATATGAATTGATGCATATATTACAATAAATATTTACTCTAGAGAATAAGTTACTTGAGAATAGAATGCTTAATGTTTTTTTTATAAGTCTGAATGTTAAGATAGCTATTTATTCAATAGAGGTAAAAATATGCAAGTGTCTTAATTAGAGGCATTTCAGTGTTTCTTCTTCTTTTAATATATATTAGTATATTTTAAGCAAACAATACATATAATATTCTTCGATTGTCTGATTCTAAACGTTAAATATAATCCAAAATAAATAAAAAACGCATTTAAAAATCTATATAAACACGAACGAAATAAAAATAATTGTTATTACACCGAGTTAAAAGAGAAAATCCTGCGACAGGAATTCCCAAAAGGAATAAACGACTTCTTTTTTACTGATACCTCTCTTTTATCTCTTCTTGAAGACTATCACTGATGAAGATATTGAATTTAACATTCAAGTAGACAGTTCATTCCATGCACGAGAATCTTTACGAAATGTTGAATATTCACCTATATGCTTTCTATAATTCTGTACGATTTAAATATATAATCAAAAGGTACGAGTTATTTTCTTCCAACAAATATTCTTCAAGCATTGTGCTTTTCAATCTGAAAAATCTGTTACAGTAAAAAGCGTACTGTTTTTCTTTAAATTCGTTTTATATCAAGCTCCTTCATAATTGAATTTAGAACTTATACGTTCTCATTGTACACAAGTAAGAATCTTAATAATATTAAATAAGAGCACTCTTTCAAAAATACGTTATATTGTAGACAAACAAATATTCATTTTTTTTAACATTAAAATGAAAAATGAATATTGAATTTACTTATTAAGATAATTATATTCAAAAATATCTTGTTAGTGCACGGTAACAAATTTCAAAGTCCTGTAACTATATAACAGGTAGTAATGTATGTATCTCTTACAAATTAATGTTATAAAATAAATGAATAACTGAATAGTAACAAAAAATTAAATAAAACCAATTTATAAAAAATTTGAAAAATTTTATTGGGTAGTTTCGAATTGTCATTGAAATGAAAACAGCCACAGTAACCACAACATGTCAACTAACAACATTAATTTAAGGGGGAATCTATTATGATTTGGGGTTGCACAATAATATGCCATACTGAATTACTCTACACATATTGAATTGAAGTTGTGTTCATTGATATAGGTTTAATTTATCCTAGAAAATTATTTCAAAAAATCAATATCAAAATGTATTATTTATAATAGAAACAATATTTTAATAATTCAATATTAAAGCATAATATATAATGTTAATAAAATTAACTTCATTATAATATAATTATTTAGTTAATAAAATTCATATTTTATACGTTAAATAGATTGAACATCTTCCAAATTTGAATTATTAAGTAAAAAGGTACCTTGAATTTTTTATGAGCGTAGAACCTTAAGTAATTAAAACCTTAAGTAGTAAGAAAAAAAATGTCTCAATGTATAAACAAAAGTTAAATTAATCTTCACTATGGTAAATATAACACGTAAACATTTAACTGTCTATTTTTTTTTAATATTTACTGTCTAATAATATGATATTAAATCATAATTGAATGTTTATTAATCTGAAAATATAAATATTTACTAATTTTGGCGTTTTAAAAATATTACAAAGTGAATAAATTATGAAGAAAACTAAAAGATAAGTACACGATCTTATAACTTTTAAAACAATAAGAATAACATGCTTTTCGACATAAATTGTGTCTTAAGTCATCACGTATGACTTAGTTGTATCAGTCTTTTTAATATGAACACTATACAGGAAAAGTAAATAATGAGCCGTCTATCCTTTATGTTAGTATTATTAAAACAGCGTACCAACAATTTTTTTTTTGGTTTTATAGCTGAAAACATGTCATTCAGACATTAATCAGCGATTAACAAATATTTATGATGATATTATGATGCGACATTTACTGTAAGTCATAAAATGTTTAAAGTATTTTATGAAAAAGTTATAACGACAATCTTCCGGAAAGGAGTTATATTATTTTTTTACGTACAATGATTAAAAAAAATATATACTGAAAAATGATACATTAATATTCATAGTATTATGGTAGTATAATACGATATTAAGAAAAATAGTTGAAGAAGGACTGTTTGAGTTTCAATATTTATATGATTTATAATTACATATACAATATCATACATGTGAAAATATATAAGGGTATTTAGTAATTTATAATATTTTTAATTGCCATCCTATTGTTAAACTACACAATACACTTTAATGACTTGTATTCAAACTTGACAGTAAAATATAACGAGTGTACAACCGCAGTTTTATCTTTTTTATTTCATTTGATTTTGAGATATTTTTAAAAACATTATATATATATATATATATATATGTAATATTTTTGACGTTATATATTTATTTTTCTTGATGTGAAAACAAACGGTTGTTTAATATACTCCGCGGTTTATTTACGTCCTGTAGCTTTTATTCCTTTTCTACTTAGAAACAAATAGAAGTCCGGGAAATAAGCGGACATCATCGAGGTTACGTTCGGATTACGATTTTTTATGTACAATTTAGAAAGTGCCATTCCTTTAAAACCGTACATTTTTATCGTGGCGCGTCTCTTTGTTTTATAATCAAAAAGCGTGTTGTTCAAATGCGGGCCCAGAATAATGCAACCCAACGACTATGAAATAATCTGATGCGGTGTTCCAAAGAGAAATGTTGAAAAGAGGACACTTAAAAAGGTCTCGAGCGTAGATTAGTAGTATAGTTGACAGGAGATTTTATGGAGTTGTAAAGTGTCGTTCTATTGTTTAAACATGGGAGCATTTTAATATTCACCTATACATTATGCATATACATATTTGTTTAAATGAAGTCGTGTTTTTGCTACGCTGTTACTCAGGGGTTGAATGAAATGTACACTATATGATATTTAAACCTTTCATAACGAGTATTGCTATTTTTGTGCTTATGTGGATGCATATGTATTTTATACTCGTATAAACATATACAAGAACATTAAAAATTTACATTTTTTATGTTTCACTTTCAAACAAACATCATATATACATATATATATATATATATATATATATATATATATATATATAAATATATAAAACATTAAATAAAAAATATACAAATTATATAAAGTAGTTCATTAAAATACATCCCATTTTATTTATTTAAAAGCTGAGCTTAAACGTAACCTATATAATTTATATGATTTCTTTATAAAACTCTTTACATTATTTCAAGTCTGTACTTTAAATACTTATCTATTTCACTATGATTTAGTTTTAAATAAAATCATTAATTGGTTATAAATTATTCTAAGTAATTTATATAAAATCGATATATATATATATATTAATAAGGTTAACTTAATGAAATAAAATTAAGTCTGATTTGTATAATTATAAATTATTTATAATAATTTCATTTGTCATTAAATGTTGTATTTTCAATGGAAGAAATATTTAATGTTTGATTCTTTCTTATATGTTTTATAAATTAAGTGTTTGGTTGTCTAATAAACTCATTTAAATTATGAAATAAAACCTACAACTTGTATGTCACTCTGCAAACACGCTTATTTATCTTTATAAAACATAAACTATGAAATACTGACTACCCAAATTACATACTTCATTACACGGCTAAAATTTCGTAATGAAGAAATACCCATAAACAATTTCTTGCGATGTTCACAACGACTGCATCTTACTCTTACGTACTAAGACAAATTAAGACTAATATGTTTTTTAGCCGCTAACTGAAAAAGAGGTCCGCGAAAGTGCAAGCGACCCTAATTCCTCCATCAATCACTTTCAGTGTTCAAACTGTAAACAGCTACTGGCACACGTCCCGTACACCCTGCGCTCGTATTTTCCTGAAACTTTGCCTTCCGTCCTCAACACAGACAGCTGCTTTCAGCCATATCTTTATAAACACGTACACTGTTTCCCCGCACCCCTACCAACGTTTACTTACGTCATGTAAAACCTCTACAAACTCACCCCTGTAACGCCTTTGAGACGGTTTTTATACTTTTTTTCATTCTAAACTTGTTATATCGATAACAGTGCTAAGTGATATTAACAAAATTGATGTCATGGATATATAAACAGCTAGTTTTTGCTGATAGTTTTTATATCAAATGGAGGATAATATCATGTATATCAAAATAAATCAAACCTTGTCTTATAATTTAACAAAAAAACATATTGAAGCAAACTTGATATAATTATTCATTTTAAAATTATTAAATACATATCTTTTTAGAACACTTACAATATCGCTTAATAATACATTAAAACAGTTATTTCATAAATTTAAATATTATCTCATTTTCATAAATATTTCATTACTAAGTAACTGAAATAAAATACTCATTAATTGTCTTGATCTGAGATCATTTCAGTACTTAAACATTCTTAAGAAAATAATTACTAACTTCAATACTAAACGTATATACAATTCAAACTCCAGTCTCTTTTTAAGAGTTATGGAACATAATTTATTTCTAAAAAAATTAATAATAGTTTTAATTAGAAAAAGTTTAAAAATATTTGTTTACGATACACTAAAATATGTAAACATATACATTTATAATATCATTTATAATAAAAATCGAATTATTTTTTCTTATATATATATATATATAATATGTATATATTAATAAATAAAATCTATATAGTGGAAAACGATTTGAATGTCAAAGCTGGTTCTCGTGAACGACACAAATATTTTCTTAAAGAATCACAAAAGATGAATAACTAATATACTACTTTTAATTACTATATCTATATTTATTTATCTATCTGTTTATCTACTATTTATCTCTGTATACATATATAAATATATACACACTTAAAATATTTGTTTCTAAGACATATTTATATAAAGATATTTCTATAAAAAAATTTAAATCTATTGGTGATTACAAATTTTAAATCTATATTATAAGAATTATGTAGGATACATTTATTTAAATTCGATGGATTATGTGAAATAATAAAAAAATAAGTTAAAAAAGCTCTGAATAAATTACACTCGCAAGATTTAATAATAATCTACAAGAATTATATATATATATTACATTCAAGGAAATAAAAATATATCATGTTGTAAAAATCGAAGTACGTGACGTTTAAAGTAAACTGAATTATACTTTATATATATATATATATATATATATATATATAAATATATATATATATATATATAAATATATATATATATAATTAAGAATACATATTTGTGTATACATGTTAGAATATTACATACAGCGTTACAGAAACGTGACTTTCTTCATATGCGTCTAAGCTGCAAAACTTAATAAAATTAAATGGCTTTATGGCTCTAGAAATGTGTCGCGAGATACAGAAATAATTTAGAGAAGAAAAGGTATATATTGGTACTAACTTATAATATTTCATTACTTTTTTACTATGAAAGATATTGATTTTAATAAGTCAATAATATGGAGTGGAAGTATTAAACTATATATTTTATAAACATTTTATAAATTCAATATTTTAACTCGCAAATTCTGATAAAACAAAAGTATAATAAAATTTCGAAAAAGGACTTATGAATAAAAACTAATCCACTACTTCCGTCATTATATTTCTTATTATTACACTAACCTAATACTATTAATATTAATTTATTATCTCATAGCAGTAATTAGTTTTCGTATAAAAACGATGCTTTTAAATTCCAAAAGAATGACGCCTTAACTTTTCAACTATGTAGATGGTTTGACTTGAAACAATTTATGATTTACAATACATTTTTCTTCAACATTATCATCATAAACATTTTTAATAGCAGATAAAGGTCTTTTATAAGAAATTAAATGACGGGTCATCGGTTTAAGAATAATAATATAATAGGTGTATGTAACTCGTTATTTACTCTCACTAGGTAAGACCACTTCACCTATATTAATATAACTAAATAAAATATATGTGATGAATTAAAGCAGGCTCTTATTCGAAGAAAAGTTCCAGGAATAGACCAAACTATTTAAAATAAAAATTTTAACATTTTACCTATTGTCTTGGTGATCGGTGTCCTTTTGAATCACTTAAGTTTCTATCTTTTACGACGAGTTTTGATATATGTGCCAGCTTCAAGTTGTTATAGATATCCTATATTAGTTATATTTCAAATAAGTTAAGCGTAGATTTTGACAGGTTTATAAATTAACGTCTATGATGGTGAAAAAATTGTAATATATAACTGTAGTCATATTTTATTCACTAAAAAACTTAAATTAAAATTCTAAGCTTAGAAAAATGTAGTAATTAATAATGTATTGAGTTACAAAAATATTAAATGTGAATCCTATATTCCAATTTCAAATACGTATTTAAAATTGAATTAGCTTTGTGAATATAAACATCTTTGCATAATAAAAATATAACTGTCCATAATAAAAAAAAAATAATAAACAACTTAGTTCTAGCCTAATATAAGAGACAAATAATATTAATTTAATACCAGTTACAAATTTTCTTCATCATTTCAATTATATCTCCTTTTCTATTTTAATCGCATTAACTGTTATTGAATTTATTTTAGCAAATTAATAAAAAAGCACATAAATCGTTCAAAGAAATGAGTATTCGTGTAAATTTCTCTTTTTAAAAGCATGGAATTTATCTTAATTAAATATATCATTTTTTTATTGAAACGATCAACTTCGGTGTTGTAATTAACTAATAAGGATTTCAAGCAATCTAGTAAATTACTTTTTAATAAAAAATGTAATTTAATAAAGGAACAAATCATCAAATTCTTAATTAATTGAACAATATATAGGTACTCGTTCATTAATTTATTTATTGTACAAAAATATCAATGTACAACTTAGTAAGCTATTGGATTATAATTGCTTTTCCTATTTTAAATTATTTAAAAATTCATGTCATATATATATATATATATATAGTATTTTCCTATATAAATTTTAATGCATTCAAAATTGCTACTTTTCTGAAAATTATTTCAAAGATAAAAATATTATTATTGATAGAAGATAAAGAACAAAATAATAATATAGGAAGGAACAATAATTGAATAAGTTATTTTGATATGTCTGTAAAAATGATACTAATTAGATTTTTAAAGTTATTCAAAAACTTTTGAAAACACTTTATAATTTATTACCAATTATTATGTTGCTGTATAGAATTCACGATATATATAATAGAGTTAATCTATAAAATATGTTATTATAACATGGATATAACGTTCTAAAACCAATGAACATGTTCGAGAATTTATAAAATAATTATTATTCAAGCAACATTGTACTAATTTACGTAAAATTCTAACTTAATTCATTGAAAACTATACCATAGTCTAGATATGAAAATCAATAATTAAATTTATAAAACAAGTATGAGATTACTGAACTCACGCACATATTTATACGTAAAATATGTCCATGTGTGTGTGCATATATATATATATATATATATATATATATATATACTCATATAAGAAGTTAGTTTATTGAAAGCTATAACGAAATTTCAGCACAATATAAAATAGTCATTAGCAATTTTTCTTCAAATAGTCACGAAAGACAATCTGCCAAATTGAGATTAATGAATAATTCAATAAGAATAAAGTGATTAAAAATACATTAAGTTTATGTGAAATATTAAATAAGTAAAATATAGTTTAGAAACATTAAAAATAATGAAGATGATTAACTAGTGCATATATATATATATATATATATATATATATATATGTATATAATTGACAAAATATTTAATGTTGGAACATTTATCTGAACGTTCATGTTTTAGTCTGTTTAATAATTTCAAAAATCATATTTTTTGCAATTAGTAATTTTTAAAAACTTGCATATCTCCATAATTTCGTACATATGTATTATATATATATATATATATATATATATATGTGTGTGTGTGTGTGTATATAAAATAATGGAGTATGTATCATCAATTATTATTTTTCATTTAATTGAAAAAAATGAGTCAGGTAATTTTACCGTTATGTAATTATGCGTTACTATGAATAAAACTGTTTTTTTTTATTTTCATAATTAGAATTAGTTTATTAGTTTCACATTACGTTGTAGTAATTTATTTGAATATTTTTTTATTTCAATAAAAAAATATTATTCTTCCCTATATAAATATAGTTAAAGTTAAAGGTTAATTATTATATATGTTTACATTTATAAAATTTAAAATATTTTATATAAGAAATCGATAATTACTCAAAATTTAAACAGATAAATATAAAGGAAATGTAAGTAAAAGGATATAAATCAACTAAAGGGAATTTAAGATGTGTACAATGAGATCTGTTCTGATTGTTAATGAAATTGCTGATTAAAAAAATCAAGATTTATAATAAATAATTAAATCAGATAGTTTATCATTTCTAGGTAAGAATATAAACTGTAATTTCATTCAAAGTAAGTCTTTTTGTATGCTTATAAGAAAACCTGGTATGAAAGCCATTTAGTTAGTGTTTGAACACAATCATTGTCAGTCATATTGTAGTATAATGATTAGATCGATATATATATATATATATATATATATATATATATATATATCAATTTACTTTATTAATAGATACATATATATATATATATATAATATATATATATATATATAAAACTCCCTCAAGAGGACAAACTCAAATTAACTCATAATTAAACATTTTTTGTATGAACAATATTATTATATTTATTATAAATATAGAAATAATAAAATATAGCTTTTGAATTGTGACAAAATTATTGTCTATTAATGATATTTTCTTCTTCATACATTCCACAGAAAAATGTTTGATTAAAAATGTCTATTAAATGATAACTGATAATTTTTGATTATAGCTTATGCACATTTAGATGGAAATCTTATCTTCACTGTCCTAAAGTAAGAAAATATCATCTTCAATTTCTGAAATCCTTTTTTTACATTTTTAATTAATCATATTTGTTACATATATATATATATAGAAATAGAGATAGAGAACACGAATCACTCAAATGGAATACTTTTTTATCATTTATATAAAACCAACGAATTCTAAAAAGAAAAAAGTCAAAGACAGTAAAATATTAAAGTGATATATATATATATATGTACATCAAACGTGGACTAATAAAATATTACTCTAATAAAATATAAGGTTATGTAGATATTAGATTAAGTAGATTAACTGCAATGACAAAATTCAATAGTTAACCGTTAAACTTTTGGAAAATTTATTTAAAAATGTTTTAAGTAGTTGTTAAAACTAAGATTTATTAATTTTTTTTATGATAAAACGCTTTATTTCGTACATCTTACAATCATAAAAAACGTGGAATTAATTTGACATAAAACTTAAGGAGTTATTAATGGAACTATAAAATTTAATCAAATCTTATTCAACCGTAAACCGATTTCAATCTTGCAGAATAATCAAATTTAAACATTGTTACACATAAAGATAATTATTTTTAAGTACACATTAAATCGCATAAAAATCTAAGTGACGTATAAAAAAATAAAGTAGTGAGTGATTTGTACAAAACACATATTTTACATTCGAAATAAGAGTGGAAAATGTTTAATTATTCAAATTTTCGGTAGACCACTCGTATACAAATTTTATGCTAGCCGCACAAAAGTGTACCTATATTCCAGGAATAAAATCTGGTTACTGCTTACGCTTAGTGTTTATTAATGTAATTTATTTCTTTATAAATTCGCCATTTTATTACACTATAAAAGTCGCAGAAGCGGGTACATTAACAAAAAATAATATTGTGAGCATATATACAGAATTATGCGTGCTAGCGTTTACAAGACTCTTACTCATTGCACGAACGGAAAATATGTTAGCTAACAGGTCAAAGAATATATGAAGGTATATGATAGGAAATATGAAACGTGAATTGTACGTGTGTGCGTTAGTATATGAAGCCGAACCAGTAACATAACGATGAAGAACAATTTGTTGAAAACGTAAATGTAAAACTCGCTACTGGAAAAAACGCTCTTCGCTCTGCAGTGAAATAAAATACAATAATATGGATTTTTGATACTGATAACAATAATCTCGTCGTGCTTCTCTAACTTATTTCAATGAACTTTAGATTAATGTGTTTTAAACTATATTTTCTTTTTTATTACACGTTTTTACCACAAAACACGAATGCATTTTTTCACAAAAATTACGATTATTTACTGAAAATAATTTTGGATCAAATAACTTCATACTAAAAAGACATATTTTAATTTTAAATATAAATTATTTCGTTATTTAAATAACAATTTCAATCATTTTTATCATATTAACCACTTAAGTGGGTATGACGGATATATCCGTCTTGCCCACTTTTTATCCGCGTAAACCACCCACTTAAGGGGTAAAAATCAATAAATAACGATACATAAATAATAATGTTCAACAGATTTTTATCATATTCAAACTTTCTCATATTTTTTGTATATTTTAATTTGGAAAATAATTAAAACCTTTCTTAGACTAACAGATTATTTCATACATAGAGCTCGTAAGTTACAAGTTTTTTCATTGCCATACAAAAAAATAGGTTATTTTTCTAATGAAAACAATGTATTATACTGAAATGATATAAATTATTCGATAGTGACACTTAGACACAAACAAAGTAAACATGAACTATGGTCATTCATCAATTCTTTAAAACTGATTCTCAATAGCTGTGATAATCCATTCAGTATATATATATATATATATATATATATATATATATATATATATATATATATATATATATATATATATTTAACACAGGATGTATAAATGAAAGAATTAATATGTATTCGTATATCAATATAAAATATTGATGAGTAGCATTAATTATAAGAAATGTTTCTAGTAAATCTGAAGATAAATTACTTTTTAAGTTTATAGTTTAAGTAAATCAAATATTATTACTGTATCTATGAATGAGACAGAAGTTACAGGAAAAATATTTCAGCGTAAAATTACAGATAAAAAGAGAAATATTGATTACAAGATAAATAAGTCGTTAATTAACAATAAAAAATTTTATTTATAATCATTATATATTAAACATGATATCATGGAATTGTTTGTCAGTTGAATTAAAATGGATTGAATATCTTCAAAATAAGTTAAAAATAATCAGTGAGACTAAAAGTAAAAAGAGAATATTTCTAAATTTACAAATAAAAGAGGTGATGACCGATAAGCATTTTGAATATATGTTAAGTAAAAATCAAAAATTCACATAGAAATCAATTGAAAACTATTAAAATTAACAAATATTTTAATCATCTTCAAATCAAAACATTTTTTGATTAAAAATGTTCAATAATTGATTATAATTGAATTAAATTAGGGTGTCACAAAGATTTTTTTAAGAAGTTATATAGTAAAAAATCGCTAAAAAATACCAACTAATCTAAAAGTAAAAAAAAATATGTGGTATAATACATCACTTAATATACATTTTTGAATTCGCATTTGACGTTTTCCGTAAAACTCAAACACGGTCTGTTATTATTATAAGTGTAATTAATTAATATATTTATGAATTATATTTCTATTCTAAATTTATTTTATTTAAAGAAATAAATTAAACAAATATTTATTTACTAATAAAATAAAACACAAGAGAAAAAAATTTCAGTACATATTTTTTGTACTCTCTTCTTGGGTCTGAAATATTTGTTTTGATACAAAATTATTGTTATAATTTATAATATTGTCGAGATTTTTCCTATCACAGTATGTTTCAGTTTGTCCAGTGACACAAAATAAATTTCAAACAGAATTTTATTTCCCATTGTGAAATTGTTTATTTCTCTTTCATTTGTATACTCACAATATCATTTTTTTTATTTATTATCTTTTAGGCCATTCTATTTTTCACTACCAATTTCGACATTTATCTATCCAGGAATCAGAAACAATTTGTTTTCTTATAAAATTATTTATACTAATTTAATTTATACGTCAATGAATTAGTTAAGTAAGGCTTTAAAAATGGCCTTTTTTAATAATGGTTAAAACTGAATTTTTATAATATAATATTTTTTATTCTGATATTTTTAATTGTCATATATCTTAATCTTTAGTATAAATTCTTGATTGAAAATAAAATTCTCTTCCTAAATTATCATATTCTTCAAAAATATATAGATTTATTATTATGGCTCAGTCGTACATTTAAGAAAGATTTGGTATCTCACACAGATACCAATTCCCAAGAGGCATCAGGTTAGTCTGACATCTCTTAGGAATAGGTACTTGAGTTAGATAACAGTAAGTCACTGTTTAATGAGCAACTAATAAAAACTCATGATTATTATGATAGATATGGATAATCCAACTGTTAATTTTACACTGAAGAGTATTCACTTTTCTGACATTCATTATATTTCTCGAATAGTAATTTTAATCAAAGAAAGTTAAACTACAATGTAAATTAATTTTCGCTTGGATAGCTAAATATTTTTGTGATAACTGATATTTTTAATAATGTGGAAAAAATTAAACATACATCGACCGATAATTCAATAAATACTGGAAATAAATATTAAATAGAAGCGTACAATAATTTTACAAAATTCTCTCTCTCTCTCTATCTATATATATATATATAATTATTTTACACTTGTATCCATTACGATGATCCATTAAGATCATATATTGTGAATTATTCATTTAGAATACACAATTTAAAAATAAATTCTAAGAAATCATTTTTATTTTACTTAAAGTTATTTAATGAAAACATTTATTTTCGCTTCAGTGCTAGTTCAGTTTCTATTGATCATTATTAAAATTTACAATATAAATACTGAAATTATAAAATAATAATAAGAATCCCAGACCGTACGCTTGAAAATATATGTTCAATATTTTCGTTTGTAACATATTGACTGTCACTAACGTCATATATAAAAACATGTTAACGTATAAAAAACACACCTGTGGACGAGAAAAACTATTTTTTCTTCGTTATTTGTTGACGCAGGTGAGCTTTTCAGAATAACATAGTAAAAGACAATATAGTATATGTTCTTTTTTTCGTTTTCAGTTCACAAGAATTGTTTCTTGAAAAAGGTACATATTGTTTTATCGTTTTTCAAGATTCTCACTCTATTTTTAAAATGTTTTGTTCGAGATCTATTATACATTTTGTTTTGTAATTTACATAAATGTTTTTCAAACATTTTTTTAACAATATCAACATTTAATGTAAAACGTCCAGACAGAATGAAAAATTCTCAATTTTTATAAATATTTAATTTTATAAAAATATTTACAAAAGAAAGACGTTTTAAATTTCATCGAGATGTATTAATCATATTAGTCTATTAAAATACATTTTTTATAATAAGGGAAAAAGATGACTAGCAAAAAAAATAATTAAATATTAAACATGAACACATTTTAATTAATTGAGATAAAAAATTAGATATATTTTTCTAAATAATTTATGAATTAAATCTTATAAATAAACAAATGTTTTATAAAAAAACACAGCAAATTTTTATAATAGAAATATTTATTTACTTTTATTTATTGTGTTGAAAGGTTTTAGTAGATTTTCAGATAAATATTAGAATATGTATTATCTTATTCACGATGGTACACGTGCTGAAACTAGTAGCAGAGAATAGAATACTCAGATGATCAAAAAAGATAAAGATCATTAGGTTAACATGTTTCCAGAATCACACATAAAGCATATAACTATATTTTATAATGATAGTATTTTATAGTATGGACTAATTTGACTTATCCTCAATCTGATAACAAATCCATACATTCATAGTATGAAATCTCTATCGAAATGTGCATAAGTAATAATCAAAATAATCATCAAACATCAAAATAATAAGTAATAGTCAAAAATTAATTACTGATTGTTTAAATCAAAACGTTTTTGGTTGATTTGTTAAAAGTGAAATTCTCTCTAATAGACTTAGTAATTTACTTTTTCAACAATTGTTTGTAGATTGATTTAAAAAAAATTAAAATAACATGTTTTCTAAAAAAATCCTATGAAGAATAAATAAAAGTTCATAAATTTAGAAATCAATAACATACAAATGTATTAAACCATATCGAATAAAAAAATGAATATTCATATAACTTTTCTTTTATCAATTGTACTGTTTTCATTTTCATTTTTGTGCTAACGTGTATAAAATTCAGAAATGATTTATCAAAGCAAAAGTTTCTAAAAATTAAATATTCTTACTTTTGTATACAAATATATATATATATATATATATATTTACAGAGAGAAAAGTATATAATTAATGAAGACAATGGAAAAATTAATTAAATATAATAATACTAGAAAATGTATATAAAATATTTTCGACTGATTAATAAAATATACAAAAATAAAATTATCAATAGGTATAAACGAATAATATGTACTAATTTTATCTAAAATAATTAATGTTAGATTTTATATTATTTATTGTTTAACGTTAAAAAATATTACTGTAAATTGATGTTAGTTTTTGTATTTAAATATGTTAAAATTCAAGTAAATTAATATTAATAATTACTTATTAATTACTCATTATTTCAAAATAAAATACTTTTTAAAAAATACAGAAAAAGTATTCGGAATATATTTCATAAAGAGTAGATTTTAATTTTTAGTGGTCTATACTAATTAATATTTTTTATGTATGTTCATTTTTTCCATTTACCAACAATAACCAAATGAAAAGTAAAATATGTTACAGTAACTGGAAATAATAAATAGAGATAAAAAGTAACATCTGACTACAGATACATCAAATAACATTAAACAATTCCATGGTAATTATCTAATACGCACTAATTGCCAATTTAGTAAAGAAAAAAATATATCATAAATTGATCTCTACTTTTTTTCAAATCATCACAGATTTTCAAATTTGTTATAGATGTAATTATATATATATATATATATATATATATATATATATATATATACTTATATTAATTATTGATGTAATTTCATTCATTCTGTTTTAAATAAATCCCAATTTACTTTCTAAATACGAATTTAAGAAAAAAAGTTCCAACTAGAATATTTTTATTTAAATACTCTAAATAAACATCATTTAATCCCCGTTCAGCTTATGAAATATTATTCATTAAATTTATTTACTGTTAATAATATGTTGTCGCTTGTATCAACGCTGCTTTTTTATAGTAATTTGTTTTTGTTTGTGTTTTTTTAATTATTTATATATATATATATATATATATATATATATATATAATAAAATGAAATATTTTTAACAGTAAAACAATAAAAAATTGAAAATTGACAGAAAAAATGTCATATTTAATTAATTAACTGAATAATATTAAATGGAAAAATTTTAATTTCGAGACATATAAAAAAAGATAATCTATTTATTTAAAAAAGGGTAAAATTATTTTCATTTGTTAAAAAATGAATCAAAATTATGAAAAATAATTAAATATCTTTACTATTTTATATCAATTTTATAATATAATATAAATAAAGACTATAATTCAACACTCCATCAATATTACTATTATATATAAATATAATTTTAATAATAATAATCATAATATATTATGCAATAACAAGTGCAAGAGTCATATTACACACATACCTATATTTCATATAAAAAATAGATTTTTTATCCCGTGCCTGTTGGCAAAGCCATTTATTGAGCTAAATTTGATTTAAAGTACGTACTGTTCTCTAGATGTGTGCATTATATTTACATTAGACTCAGATCCACGTGGCGTTTAGTAATGACTACTGTATGACTATAATTTGAGAAAAGGTTTCAGTGAGGTTACATTTATCTACTTCCGACACGATCTGTGTATATGGTTTATATGAGTTATGAGGTCTCTTACAAATTTGCTAAAGACATTAATTCAAATTTATTTTGTGTGTATAATTGACTACTACAATTTTAGTTTTAATATTTATATGGATATATATATATATATATATATATAAGAAATAAATTGTTTTTTTTTAATTATGTTTTTAATGTAGTCCGTCTTAAAAGATTAATGAATTTATAAATACAAACAACGCATGTCCTGGTCTAAATTAGGAAATATATATATATATATATATATATATATATATATATATATATATATATATATATATATATGACTTATGAATTATTGAGAGAGAATATTATGACTGAGAATAATGGAAGTTAATTTATATTAAAAAATATAAATTACTACAATTTTTTGGTTACTACTGTTATTTTCTGAAGAAAATGTTAATTTTTTCAAAGTTATGTAAGAATTATCTTATACTAAATGATGACAATTTTTTAATATGCATATTTTCACAAACAATTACTATTTAATTATCCATGAAATGAAAGATTTATGTACTATGAATAGACATTTTTAAAAAATGAAAGAAAGTTGGACAAATTTTGTTTCTCAGATTTTTTTTAGCATTAGATTCGGGTATTTGGTATAATATTTCTATAATATGGTATAGTAATATTATCAAATAAACTTTATGGATAATCAATAATATTGTGTCTATTGTTTTAGGAATATTTCAAATATAAAATATTAATTATCAGTGAACGAATGAAATCTAAGATGGTTCCATCTCGAGAGAGATGTCCAGGCTAAAGGACTTTGCAGATTTTTCTCTCAAATAGTCTCTTTGGAAAATAGAGTTGCGTATATTTCCAATATGTAGAAGTATATATTAATATTTAGTCTATGTTAGATTTATCAATTTTCAAATTAAATTTAAAAATATTTTTTTTTTGTATATATAAACTATATTTCCTTTATATATATATATATATATATATATATATATATATATATAAAGTAAATGTGTAACTCGCAGAACATCCAGCGAAGCAATGAAAGAACCGTTCATTTCAACTACACAACCCACATTTTTGCTACTTATTTACGACTTACCTAAATTCCTACAGGAGCCATTTACCTTTAGTGACACTAAAGAAATCCTTTTTCTGAAGCAAAACTCCTTTTTTATATATAAACTACATTAGTCTTTCTTTAAAGTCGATAAAAATTTTTATTTGTGAATTTATCAGTATCTTTACTTATTTTTATTTATTCTTTTTCAATAAATTCAACTTTATTACCTGAAATCTTATATCAGTGTAAAATTTTCTTATTCTTTTTATCTTTACTTTTTGTATTATACTTTGTACGAACGCCTGGTTGCTTTTTAAATATCTATAACACAAAAGTATTCAAATGTAGTCACTTTGATATATAAAATGTGTTGATTTTAGTTTACTTAGTTTATGAATATTTTTATTTCCTCTATATATTTTTTATAAATTTTTGTTATTATTTGTCCGATCTTGTAAGATAGAAATTATAATTTTCATTAAAAATATAAAAAAATCATTTTCACCTCAGAATGATTTATTATTATATTTATCATTATCTTAAAATAATATAACATTAAAAATTAAACATTTTTGCTTTCACTACTTTATTTAAATCATTATTTATTGAATTTACTCGTTAACATAGATTTAAATAATAAATACAAATATTTTATACCAGACAAGAGTTCAAATTTCATTACTATAATGAATTCAAATGAAAATATTTAAGACATATATAGTATATAGATAAGTGTGTGTGTATATATATATATATACATATATATATATATACGTGTATATATACATTTATAAAGGTCTGTGGTAGGTGTTTATAGTTTCTGTTTAAACGTAATTTCGTGTACGTTCTATTTACTTGTTTGACCTACTTTAAGTTTATTTAATCTAGTTTTTTTACTGAATAACAATTGTATTTAGAATAAAAAGAATATCTGCGTGTATTTAAATTTATTTTTTCATCCAAGAAACTTTTCGCATTCAACAAAACTAGTTATAAAAAGTTGTCATTTAATGAGCTCAGAAATTCCTAGCGTAATGTTAAATTTACTCAAAGTACTTATTGAAAATTAATTACTTTGATTAGTTTTTTTGTATATTTATACTTTATCTTCTATAATTTGTTATTTTATATCAAATTAAACATACTTTTATAAACAGAATTAGTTTAATATAATTAAAATATTTTTAACTAATATATATTTTACAGTATATGTATTTTTTTATTTTTCAATAACACATGGAAATAGTTAATTATAGAATGAATTATTTACTTTATTATTATATTAATTCTTAAAACATAAATTCAAAATATGAAATACCATCATATTAACTCATTAATGTTTGGATAAACTGGATGTAAATTAATTAATATTTTAATATAGGGCGATTCAATTCATTCATTCAACACTTCCACATGTAAGTGTTAAAAGAGAGTGCAGATAAGTCATGTTGTTTGTTATTAAGTACTTTGGTTCAATTCAATACTAAAATACAATTGAACTAAAATACTGAATGGCGGTTAATTTATATAATATGGTTTTTCTTAATACTTTCGCATGGAATCCTAAGTTGAATCGATCTATATTATATATATATATATATAATAATATAAAATAAATCAAATTTCTGTATAACATAATGAAAATAAGATAATAATGAAAACTTAATTAATATAAATTTGGAATGTGAATGAAAGAATACAAATTTAGGAATTTAACCCATAAAAGGCATAATTTCAATTATTTATTGTAATTCAATTAATGTAAAATAATTAAAAAAAAATACTAATATTTTATTTAAGAAATAATTATAAATTACTTTTATCGAACAGCTATAATACTTTTAAAAAAATTTACAGTTCCAGAAGACTTTTGAACTTTTAACAGTATTTTATACACGTTCCAAATTGATATTAAATGAAATTCTTTCAAATGTCGTATATTGCTATTAATTTAATAATTCTGAATTTCTAAACATCTGCATTTCAAAATGAATGGAGAATGAATGACGTTAAGGATAAACAAGAGCTTTTGTCAATTATAATTGGACGAAAACAATATTTCAAATTGTATGAAATGTTGAAATTGATGTCAAGATATTATTATTCTAAGAGATTGTTTTCTGTATGTTGAATATTATATATATATATATATATATATATATATATAGTTATATTTTTTACAAATTATAAATAAATTTACTTCATTCAAATATGCAACATTTGAAAACCTAGTTCTATACATGTTTTAATATTTTATTTTAAACTATACTTACTTAGAGTTCCGGTTTGTATAATTGAATTTAACTAATTGAACTAATTAATATACTAAAATCAATTAAAAATAAATTTTAAAATAACTTTTTCTCAGGGAATACTCCATTGTATTTATTACTTATATTATATATATATATATATATATTACACACATATACATATTAACATATATATGGTTTTGTTTAAAAAGTACAATGAAAGATGATTTCAGTCTTTCTTTTCTTTTTTAGTTTTTTATTTAAATCACTCAATTAATCAAAAACAAGTTCTACTCTAGTCATCAAATTATATAATTTAATTTTAATAGAAAATATTAACCGTTTACATAATATCAAATCTATGTGTAATTTAAAGAAAATACAGAAAATTTCCAAGAGTCAATATATTTCAGAATTCCATTTCTATAAAAGTTAAAGGAAAATTTTCTATATAATCAAATTCTATAAAACGTAGGTCAATGGGAAAACCCAATAAAATTGGTATCTTTAAAAGAGCAGTAATGAAATATGTAATGAATACCATATTAATTGCAGAAAACACTTAATTAAAGTATATTATTACAAGTTAGGTTTTATAATTTACTAAACATTGTTAAAAACTATTATTTTTTAAGTCCAAGCGCGTTAACATTATATATATATATATATATATATATATATATATATATATATATATATGTATGTATGTATGCATGTATACAAATGCAGTTATACACATTTGTACATAATGTAAGTCTTTATAGAATTCTATAGATATATACGTATATTTCTAATAAGTAAAGCTGCAAAAAACCTCTTCTTTTTTGCTTTGCTAAGCGGATTGGTGCATTTTTTACCAGTGTATAGAATATTGTTGTAAATGTTATGAATAGATATTACAATATGTACCGCAAAGATATCAAAGTCAGAATAGCTCTATTCAAGTCATGGCTATTCAAAATAACTTTTGTTATCTTTTATCTGCGTATCTCTTAAACGGATTACATTTATCCATAGCGAGTGATTTTTTTTCTTCTTCATCTAAAATTGTATACATATTTTTTTACCTAGATTAAAGTTCGTGAAACAAATATATATATATATATACATATATATACATATATATATATATATACATATATATATTATATATATATATTTCTAAAAACAGCAGAATTTATTTGAAGCTATATTTTTATTAAGTATATTTTTTTATTTATCTATTATACTGACATACATAGTATTATATTGTTTTCCTTTAACATAACAAATATTTTTTGTTTATGTGTGAGTGATGTATATTAACGAATTTACTCACATTTCTAAAAAAATATTTCGTATATTTCTATTATAAATTTACTTAAAATTTAAATATATTAAGTGTACAGAAAAGAAATATACATGATAATGGCTATTAACTCCTTCATATTTTTTCGATATTACTTAAGATAATTATTTAATATTAATATGATATATGTGTACACACACAAATAATATATATATATATATATATATATATATATATATATATATATATCATAGTTATTCAGTATAAATTGTTGAAAAAACTGTACAGTTTGTTCCCTACAAAATTGTAGAAAAATTACATTGAAAAATTTAATCAAAATAGCCATGACTATCAAATACACAGGAAGAGAGTACAATAACATTTATATATAATTCATTGAAAACGCTATTGATTTTAACGTCAGATTAATAATTACTTGGTTTCAATTGCGAAGCTGTGTTAAATCTAAGCCTGACAAAATATACGATCTAATTTGTATTTATAATTAACATCTTGTAACTATTAAATAGACTTTGGAGTATTAACACAATTTTAGACACATACACACACACACATATATATATATATATATATTCAATTTGAATTTTTAGTTTTACATGCATGTTTACAATTAATAACTTAAGTAAATGTAGATTTTTCAAGACAAGTACTACCCTACTATTTCTTTATTAGTTGAATCTGAACAAAGTATAATTCTTTAATTTAGATTTTCGTTAATTCCGAAACTGTAGGAAACACACACAAACTATATATATATATATACACATATATATATATATGTATGTATATATATATATATATATATATATATGTATATATATATACATATGTATATATATATACATATGTATATATATATATATAAATACATATATATATATACACACACACACATGTAATTGGAACTGTTGAACAAAATGAAGCCATCGAAGAATTTGGGCATATATTAATGAACGTCTTTTATTATATATGTATAAATGTTCGTATTTATTTAAGTTAAACGATGAAGAAAACGAATAAGGCAGCTGAGGACAATTTAACTCTCGGGAACAAATTAAACGAAACAGATAAAACAGAATGTGTAATTGGACTCAGTTACATATATTTGCATTGAAAATGAAGTTGTAACGGTCGATGTTCACATTTTAAATCGATAGAATTTTCCACCTTTGGTGAAAACCGTGGCGTAAGATTAAATTAGGTGTATAGTTTGCAAGTTTTTTTGCTAGAATATTAAAATTTATTCTAGGATTATGCTATGTCGCAGTGAATTTTTATAAGCCAATGTTTTACGTGATTTATATTAAATATCGTTCTATACGCATGATCTCATTTTTTTATAAAATCCATTTTGTACACTTCTAAAAATTGTAATCATATGAAAGAAAATATGATTTTCATTTTAAAGTAATATATATATATTAAAAATATGAATCAAGAACTGAGACTTAAAAAAGTATATAATCTTCTTTTTGAAATATTAATATATTACTATATATATTTTTTTATATTTTTTCAAAACTTTTTCTTACATTTGGAAAATTTTATTTACATTTTATCATTCAAGAATATAATTATACGAAGTTCATGTATATAATCATTTTATTTACTTATAGCTTGCACTTAAAACCGTATTTATAAAATTATTTTTATTTTTTTATTCATATCTATTATATTTTATCAATATTTTCTTTTCTTTATTAAAATAGATTCAATATGGTATGTTATTTCAATTTGCATTATATGGTGTTAAATGCGTTTTGATAATTATTTCATGAATATTTAGAAGGTGGGAAATTTATTCCCTTTTGTTTAAAAATGGATCAACACATTCGCCATGGCTGACGCACATGCAAGATATTTGAATTCACAAAAAACTCGAATATGAGACTTTCCATACGCCTCCTTAAAAACATGGACCAGCAGGATAAATGTTTTAATTTATCTTCAAAGATATTACTAAATATGTTTGATATATCATTTAAAAATAAAACGTAACTGATAACAATAGACATAACTGTGGTTGAGTAAAAATCTACCTGTTCTCACTGCAATCTTCTACAGTGCACCAAAATAATTATACACGAAAACAAGATGTAATATTTTTTTTAATTTCGTTTTTTAATAAAATAATAAAATAAAGTACATATATATTTGTTTTGTAATTTTTTATAAATCCGATTTGTTTTGATATTTCGACTTAAAATACCATATTTTTCAAGTTTAAAAATATAAAAGTTTCAGAACCACTGACAATTGCAAGTAAAATAATGAAAAATATTATATAGCGAAGTAATCTACAACTGTTGGCTTAATTTTAAAAAAAATCTATTGGTTAAAAAGGTATAGGTTTCTATTATCATAACTTTTTTGCCAAAAACCAGTATGGTATTAATAAATTGTTTTACTATTTTCTTCCGTATTTTGTCTTATTTTATTAAAATACATTAATAATCTACAATGAATAATAAAATCTATGACTATGTTATAAATTCTATTTCACATCAAAATTCTTCACTTCGAATCATTTAAATGTTATTTCCCAAATCACACTTTGTTATTTTGGTTTGAAAATACAAGGCTGTTAATAAATATTGACAGGTCTTAATAATGAGTAAATAAAAACACTAATGTAATAATTGATTAATTGTATTTTACAGCTTAAACATTTTCCATATAAAATGTCTATATGTTCACAACTAATTGCTCTGTAGACATCTAACTGATATTTTATTTCCAGCCATACACGACTTAAACTTTCCTTCGATTCTTTAATTTATTCTTTTAAACGATTTAAACATCTGTTTTTGGCGAATAAATGGAAAAATACTCGAAATAGCTTAAAATCAAGGGTTTTGTACACTTCTACTCATTCATTTGTTAGAAAATTTTATATTTTTGAAGACAGTTTTACAAAAATGGGAAAATTGTGTAATCAAAAATTTTATAAAATAAATTTGTTAAAAATATATTTTAAAATCAATGCTAGTCATGAAGACATATTTAATAATATTCTCATTAAAACTGATACAATAATACAAAATAATATGATTCATACTGATTTCATAAGAAAATAGAGATATGTACTTTGTTTTCTGTATAAATATGTTTTGTACTAAGTGTAAATATAACAAATAAGTGAGAAAAAAATAAACATAATTTTTCTAAAGGAGTCTACACACTAGTTATTAAAATGAAAATAATTCATCCGAATTAATTTACTTTTAATTGGTAGCTTTTATTTAGATCAAAATGATTAATATTATTATTAAAATGTTTATAAAAAAAATGTATTTTTCCATTTATAGTTTAAAAAAACTATACATATCTATCTATATATTATATATATATATATATATATATATATATATATATATATATATGTATGTATGTGTGTATGTATGTATATGCGTATGAGGTACTATATTTGTAAACGTATATGTACATTTTGCGTTTAGATGTATATGTATAGTGTATAGGTATTATTTTCAACTGTTTATATATAATTCAAGAACTTCGTCGTTGATATTTTGATACGAGCATCATCCTACATAGAACGATGGTTCATTCATTGACACATAAAATGCATTCGAGATTAGGGATGGGACTGTCGACGTACAGTTTCAAATTGGGCCGGAAACCGCTAATTTCATTATAGACGAATGAATAATGTACTGCGTGGCATTTGTTCTGAGCTAGTTACAACATTCGTCTAGTTCAGTTGTATATACAGCACGAGTTATGTAGCTCTCTCGCAAAATACCTACCGCAGTGGCGTATTCATGAATTAGCAAAACCGCACACATTATGTGGGTCGAAAAGCTGTTCTCTTTCCATAGTTGTATCTATGTACATACATACCCGTAACATTAGTCCTTGTTGACACTAACTCATGCTGCACATATGGTGTAGCTCTGTTATGGGTCTTCTTGTTGACTTACGTTTATGTTAAAGTAACATTAATGCTGAACACTAGTCTATTTATCAAGCAGTGAACATCAAGGATTGTTATTTGTGAGCACGATAAATTATTCGAATATAAAATACTTTAAGCTCACAGTACTCGAGTTGATACAGACCGCTATTCAACGCAGATAAACGTATAAATCATCTGAATGCTACAAATCACTCAATTAGAATAGAATCAGTTTCATTTCACAGTGACTTGACACGTTCTATACAAATTCTCGTGATGGATTCAATACAATTTCAATTTGGTAACGTTCGCACTAACTACATATTTTATTCCATAAATAATTATACAATTCGAATATTATACATATATATATATATATATATAGATACAGACATGTGTATATATATATACACATATATATATATTTATATATATACACATACATATATATATATATATACACATACATATATGTATGTATGTGTGTGTATATATATATATATATATATATTACATATTTGATATAAATGAGAACGACGATAATGTGGTCCCGACATTCAGATCTAAAATTATATATGGCAAATTAAGAATATGACTGTAAAGTGAATTTTATTAATCTTAAATGAAAGAAACAATGTAATTTGGCTTAAATTATTAGTTACTTCAAAGTTCGTCATCGAATATGTTATAGTTTGTTAAATATTTAATGACTAAAATGATTAATAATTATATATATATATATATATATATACACACACATACAAAAAGAAAATATATTGTATTTTATTCGCAGTATACTAGAGGACATAAGTCGATTAATGATAAATATAATTTTATTTTTTCTCTATTTTATATTCCATTTTATACATTGAAATATGTAGTGTTTATTCATTATTTACCATAATATTCCTTATCTTTACTAATGAATGTATAGTAATTTCTTTATGACTATTTCAGAAGTATTTTAAGATGAATGTAGAAAAACATACAATGTCGATAAAATTATGTGTTCAGGATCTACTTTTTGAGTTTTTTACTTATTTAATTTTTACTAATCTATATGTGTTGCAGAAATACCTATAATCTCAGTAAGTGATAATGATATTTTGAACACCATTATATTTTAAGACCATGGTATATTCTCTCACTACGTAACATTATTCAAAATTATTTAAATGAATGGTTTCCAAGGTTTATGAAAACGAGATAGAAATGTTACAAGATTTACGTACAAGTATAGCAACGATTCCTTATAAAATATTATCGTAAAATCTTCAAGAAGTTTTTAAAAATTAAACAGAAATATTTATGTAGAGAACGCCATTCGTATCAAAAACATTTGAGTTAAGAAGAGTTGTGTAGAGACATTGATCTGGTTTATATAGATCTTTAGCAAGTGATCGGTGTTTAATATTTTATACTAATATTTAATTTCTTTACTTGTTTCTCTTCAATAAATAACACTATGTATATTAAATTCTATATTCGAAGTTTAACAAAACCACATTTATATAATTTTAATCTCATACTTGGATACATCAAAAAATAAAAAAGTAAACAAAAATGTATTTACAAATAATAAGTAAATTGAATTTTGTCCTGGATTTCGAAATTCGAATTAAACATAATAGATTTTTGTCTAATAACAGTTTTGTTTAAAATATTTTCTTTACTTTTTTCAAAAAAAAAGAAAATTAAAATTTTTAATGTTCATATATAAAAATATATTAATAAAAATTAAAAAAACAAATAGAAAAAGTTTTTTTCTATATTATGTTGAAATAAATAAAAGAAAACTGATATCTATCTATCTATATATATATATATATATATATATATATATATATATATATATATATATATATATATATATGACCTGTGATATTCAACGATAACTTTGTTTTATAAACACGTGCCAGAATTTCTTCTCAACTAATAAAAATCGAAAGTTTTGATTTCAACTGTAGTTGTAATCTTGCAGAGTCGATAAAACCAAAAGTAATAATATTAAAGTTTTTGTAGAATATAAAAATTTTCATTCTTAATAAAAAAAACAAACACGTTTCATTTTCTATCTAATAAAATGGAACAAAATCTTAAAACAGTCTTCGTGTATAAAACACATGAGATGTTATAAAATATTATAAAAACGAAAGTAGATAAAAGAACGTTATTATTTTCAATTCACTGTTATTTTGAAATTAATTCGATTCAACGAAATAAAATCTATGTTATTATTTTTTAGTAATCTGTCAGATTTTTTTTAAGTGTTATTATTCATTGCTTGTAATATAATCACACGAGATTTTGTATAAAATTAAGGTGTTTTGTACACCAGTATAATTTATTTATGTGTTATGTGATATATATATACATATATATATATATATATATATATATATATATATATATATATATATATATATTTAATAATATATAATCAAAATAGTAATTTATGGTTGAAGTTTGCACAATGACTTTCATAATTGTAGTACACTTACACAAGAAATTTGCCAAGTCCTTTAGTTGAATCATTAATGCGAGCGTATTGTTAAGAGCTGTTGCACGCTATATTCCACTTGAACTTTTCAATAGTAAAATCCATGTATTGAGCTGTTATTACAGTAAGGCCGTCTTGTTCCTTTTGTTGATCATCGTGTGATGTACAGCTTAGTTCGTCGCAGGTATTTTAAAGTTCCATTAGATAAATGATGATTATTATTTGTAATTTGTTAGAAATATGTGCGATTGAATTATTGCATGACTTATCGGACATACATGATTCAGTTGGAAATTATATTTCAAGGTTGACAGAAATTTTGCAAGTTTTATCTCGGTTTCCTTAATTAAATCAAATATAAAAAGTATTTTTTATTAAAATATATATATATTGTTCCTAAGATTTTTTATTGTTTTACTGAAAATTGTAATGATTTTTTTAAAACTATAATTATAACTTTATATATTTTTTTATTTTTGCTGTCAATTAGTTCAGTTTTATATTTTTATACTTAGTATATAAAAATGTTCCTTATATACAAAATATATATCGTATATATATATATATATATATATATATATATATATATATATATATATATGAGAGAGATAGAAAGGAAGAGAAAAATAAAAAAATAAATATAGCAATGTCTGACTTTGTTTAAATATTTAACGTTATAAAGAAATCATACCACGTTTGAACTACTCGTGTACATTTTATGACAGTACTAATAACTAATCCGTATCGCTGTTACGATGACCTAATTCAAGGAATAATTTTCTTATTCTATGTATATTTTACATCTAGCAGTAATAATTTCATATAAACATTCCGTTAAAGTATTAAGAATCTAATTAAAGCAATTAGAAGAACATATATGTGTATTGCATTGAAAATATGCATTCACTTTGCATGAGAATTCCAGTGTAATTACAATGAGAACTATAAATGAAATGTTCAATTATTTAATTCTTTTCCTTCACGATAAACCGCTTGTTGTATATAAAACATACTTACATATATGTATGTGTGTATGTATATATATATATTGATTTTTCATTTTATATAACGCTGTTTTTCATCTTACAATTCTCAAGAATATCTGATAAAGTTAATTTACTATTTTGTGCTGAAAAGAAACAAAAATTATATTACATTCATTCGTATATAAGTTGAAAATTATAAGGTTGGCTTTAATAGAATAAAATTAGCACAAGTAATTCCTTTAAGTAAAAACTAAAATTCAAAAATATTAGGTTGGTGCAAAAATAATTTCGATTTTTACATATAGAATATAGAGATGCATATATGAGATAAAAAATATATTTATTAATAAAAATAAAGGCCATTGGCCTGCACACATTTCTCTCAACGGGAATCAAGTTTATTTATTCCTACAAGATAGATTTCTGGAGTCTGGTACGAACGAATTCATCGAAATCACTTTGAGCTGATGCTTGATCTTTGAAAACCTGCTCGCGTAGGAAATTACTTAAATGTTTAAAAAATGATAATCTGTCGAAGACAATTCCACAAAATAAGGTAGGTGAGGTAAAGTTTCATAACCCAGTTCCTTTGTGAGGCATAAATGATGCAACTTCATACATTTTTTCACTTTCCAGTCAATATTTTTCTACTATTATAGTTTCACACAGATTTAAGAAGTTGTAGTGAATGATGCCACTTATCGACCACCAAATAGTGACCATAATCTTTTTTTCATGAAGTTTCGGTTTAGAAAACGGTTTAGGTACTTCTCCTCTATTATGCCATTGTGTTGAACATTTTCAATTGTTGTAGAGAATCCACTTTTCATTACATGTGATAATGCGATTAAGAAGGAATCATTTTTGTTAGGCAAAAAAAGTGCACGGAAGATTTCGTATCGCCAAATTACTTGATGTTCTTTTGGTTCAACGGTACCCATTTGTCTACCTTTTTTGTTTTTCCAATTAGGCTCAAATGTCGAACTGTTAATGATGAACACTGATTTTTTTCTGCTACCTCTCGAGTTATTTTACGTAGTTCCACTTCAATAATGGTTTTAAAGTCATAATTGTCTATAGCTGAAGGACGTCCACGACCCTCCTCATCATCAAGGCTTTCATTTCCATTACAAAACTTTTGGAACCAGTGTTGAGCTGTACGTTCACGAATTGATTCTTTGTCAAAAACAAATTTGGTATTTCGAGTAGTTGCTTTAAGTTCCTATTTAAACTCTTACAACAAAATCGCGCGAATTTGGTCTTCTTCATTACTAATTTAAGAAGTTATATCCAACAATACCAAAGAATAAAAACAATATTCACAAGTTGAAATCAGTAGTTCTAATTTCAATATTCACAATGATGTATCACATGACTGTCACAAAAGATAACATTAACGAGTAAAATCGGCACCAAACATAAAATGATAAAAATCGCAATTATTTTTGCACCAACATAATACGTCAATAACAACATATTTATAAATGTATGAATTAATCATAATATTATTATAAATACATACAAATAACTATTATACTAAATATAAAGGAATTGAAATCATGGAACTCTTAGAAAGTATTTTATATGAATAAATATAAAAAAGAAAAAATATTATTCTGTCTGTAACATTAAAAGCAGTATGTTGTTTAAAATAGAATATACAGTACCCTTCATCTCTCTCTCTCTTTATATATATATATATATATATATATATATATATATATATATATATATATATATATATATTAAAATGAAGGTATTTCTGTCAAAATATACCAACATCTAATTCAACCTCAATAAAAATTTCTTCCGCAAGATTTATTTTATAAAAATATATATAAAAAATAAAGAATGTATTTTTTAAAGAGTTTCAACCAACATTTGTTACGTATGCTAAATTTAAACGTGAGTTCGCATCAATCTCGTTTTGATATGTCAGCGTTTGTATAAATACATTAATTTTAGCATCGAATCTATTGTTGTCTCGTTTACACTAGAGTGCAAACCTTCTTTGTTCAATCTACAACTGTGCTCTTTTCAATTCTAGTTTTATTACAATCATTTTTTTTCTCAATATTCAAACAATTCAAAAAATACTCCAAATCAAATAATGAAGTAATGATATTTGATACCTTAGATTTTGAAACATTTTTTGTATAAACTATTTGACATTCAAATAATTTATTCTTAACATTTTTTGATAAAAAATGAAACATTTTATTTTATATTAAAGTTACTGAATGAATCCAAATTGATAAAGAATAAAATAAATATTACTACTGTAAAAGAGTTTATCATTGTTAAATATGAAGATAATATATATTTTTTATTTTATTCATAAAACTGCCATCTTGCATCTTTAATCATTTCACATTTATATACTTATTTAAATAAGTATAAAAAATATGTTTACATTTTCTTCTATGAATCGATTTTTGAATATTTTCAAAAAGTACAGATATTTAAATAAATGTTACGATTATTACATGCGAATATTATTTTTATTTCATAATTTTGATAATTAAATAAAGCGATGAAATTTCATAGAAATTGTGTTAAAAATTTAATTCTTACATTTAGCTAATTAAAAATGCTCTAGCGACAATTCCCAAGAGCATTTCTTTCTGATGGACTGAGATTTAAATAAAATATTACAATAATAAAAAATAATGTAATATTTTTATCGTTAATTCCACTTTGTATGTACTTACATCCCACTCAAACGACTCGTCGAAAACTACAAAAGGGTTAATATAATAATCCGCCACTGGTTGCTACTATGAAATGTTATTATCGTTGTATGTAATTTCATTTTGCTATCTAACACAACGGCATTTTGATTACAGTAAGAATGTAAGGTCGTTAAGCGATGTCGAGTCATCGGGCACGTGTGAAACGTTAAAACGTTTGTTACAGTTGTATTACGTTCTCATATATATATATATATATATATATATATATATATATTTATATATATATATATATATATATATATATATATATTTATATATATATATAAATGTTTATATATATTTATATACAGGTCTGTTTGTAGAGTTGTAGAAATGTCGTTACATTTACAGACGTAACTTAACGATATGTGATAATACGATATTATTGTGACACAATCAGCTTGTTATTGTATTTGTTGGCCAATGTACAAGATTTGTTATATTTCCAAATAGTATTTGTTTAGTGTCAATTTTAATGTTCACAAAAAATAACATAACAATAAATATTTTACTTTCATCTTTTATTAAATTTTTAGACGAGAACAAAGTAGATAGATTGTTATTTTGTAAGATTTAATTATAATATTCATACTTAAACCTTAAACTTATTGGTTATTTAAAATTTATTTTAGTTTGAAAAAGTAAATTCATAAAATCATTTAAAAGTGAAACCTAGTTTTCTTTTTTTAATAACATTGGGTGGTCAAGTTTTTGTCTCCATCTTATAAATCGTGTTTAAAACTATACATTGATTTTAAATCTCTTGTACTTTATTCATGTTTTTTCTTATGATATTCAACTTTATTATTGTAGAATTTATGATAAAGTACACTTTACTCTATCGTAAGTTTAAACAGTCTTAAATAGTTCTCTTCAAACATGTATTAAATAGTTCTCTTCAAACAGTCTTATTTTTTCAAAGAGATTCACTAACATTCTATAGGAGATTCAACTTAGGCTTCCACACAAAATTATGTAAAAAAAAAAAACGAAAAAAATTAAAAATAAATGTGTTATACTCAATTTAGTATTTAAGTTCAATTTTATTTTAATATTTAATTAAACTAAAAAACTAAATAAAAAATAACATGGCTTTTCTTAACCCCTGCGCCCTTTTTTAAATCCTCCATGAGGAAACCTTAATTGAATAACCTATATATAGAAATATAAAATTTTTAAGCTGTATAAAGCAAATGTGATTGAGTTATGTTGTTGGTGTGAATACTGAACAGAAATAGAAGTTCCAACAGATTATTTTCCGAAAGAAAAAGATGTATTAAAGGCAAGTAGAGTTTTAAAAGATTAACATTGCTAAACTTTAATCAAAGGCATACTTTCATACAAGAAACGTGATACAAAAGAATTTAGTTCGATATTATAATTGTTTATTTTATACCTGTGATCCTGTTAATATATTATACTACTAGTTTCAGAAAGTATATATTCAAGCAGAGATATATGCATAACTAAAATTATTTATCTAAATGTTATTGAAGATGACACACGTGCTAAAACTAATAATAGAAAACAGAAACTGAAGTGATTCAAAAGAACTAGACAACACAAATATATTTAAAAATATATCGATGTAAAAAGAAATTCTACAACTAGTGACATTTTAAACTATTTTTTTAATAAGAAATTACTGAATACATCTTCAATATGTTACAGATTATTTTTCCTTTCGTAAAAACAGTATTTATAATTTTTTTAAATATTTTTTTCCTTATATTTTCTAATCATTAAATACTTAATTATCAAAATTTTATTATTGTTGAAAAAATTATATATATATAATTTATAATATATATATATATATATATATAATATATATATATATATATGTATACTAACTTTCAACTGTTCTTATGTATAAAGTAACAACAATGTAAAACGTAATTCATGCTAACACAAAATTAAAATTACGACGATGAAATAACCGCGTTAAAAATGTAAAATGTAAAACTTTTATTACTAATTACACGGAATACTAGCTCTAAAACATGTGAAACGTAGTACGGTTATCATAAACGAACATTTTAAGACGATTACATTCATTGTATGTTGTATAATAATTTTATATGAATTACTATTCCGAAAAATTTACAAATTCTGCAGATTAAAACTGCAATAAATTATTGCAACATATATTTTGTAAATAATTTTTGTAATAAACATATTTATTTTATATAAATCTATCTATCTAGTAATATATATATATATATATATATATATATATATATATATATATGCATATATGTATATGTACATATATGTATATATATATATATATATATTATTTTCCAATACATTTGAAAACTCTCCAAAAAATGATTCTACTTCCTACTTCTAGTTCTACTTTCACATGACAATATTCTGTAGTTAATGTCATTTTATTAAAATAACAATTAGATAATTAACTTAAGAATTCACACTGCTTGTTCTAACGTTGTAAATAGAAAATAACTGAATATAAAAGATTTTTTAAATTTAAAAACATGTAACGAAATAAATAAATTTATAGAAATTGTGCAGTTTGTTTCATACTATGATAGTTAAATTAAGAATTTACTTGTAGTGTATATAAGCTATACAATGCACACATCCACACAAAGTTATACACACATTCATATATATATATATATATTTAAAGACTGACAATTATAAGAGAAAGATTTAAAATATACGAATATTAAAATAAATATATCAACAAATAAAACAAATTAAAAAAGAATGAAAACAGGGAATTAGCTTCAATAAATCTGGTTACTTGAACGAAATTGAATCACTCAACAAATGAATACTGTACTAATTTGAAAAGTACAAGAGAAAAAATAATTCGGTATATCAAACAAGTAAAATATTCAAGAATGCTCTTAACAAATAACATTGAAAACACACACACACACACACATATATATATATATATATATATATATATATATATATATATATAAATTTAGAGGGTTGAAGCTTTTAAATGAAAAATGTTTCGATTGAAACAAGAAGTGGTTTAATTTAATTTTAAAGAGAAATTTACAGAAACTTAACATATTCTCAGAATAAATTATTAGGAGTTTTTGAGTGTAATTTTCATTTGCTATTGCTATCAATTTAATTTTGATTTAATTAAAATTGTGTTTTCAAAGAAAATGATTATAATTGTTAAATAATCTTACGTGTATTTTTTAATATTTATCTAAGAAAACATTAAATGTATTCTAATTCTTATAAATATTTATGGTATATTTATAAGTTTCTTTTTTTATTTTATAAAAAACAACTTGATTTTCACAAATGAATTCTTTTTTCATCTCACAAAATACATCAAAATTTTGTATCAAAAATATTCAGTAAATTATTATTTTCGATTGTCGCTTATGCGCATTTCGATGGAACACCATCATTATCAGAGCTAAAAGTAACCGAAAAATATTTTTTTTTGTTAGTTCTTATTATTTTATAATTTGTATGTCAGGTATTTATCTCTAAACCTATTTCTTTAATTTTTTTCAGATCTTCTCAGTTTTAAACTATATTTGTATTATTTATTTTCAATGTTTTTCAATATCCAATTATAAAAATATTATAATTTACTTCTTTTATTAATTTATACAATCTGCATCTCTCATATTTTTATAATTATATTATGGCAATCGAGCTACATTTTGTCCCCTAGCCTTTTAAAGTATATCTCTCTTCGTCAATCTGAAGTAATTATAATTAAAAATTTCTTGTTTTTTTTTTTTTTGTTATTAAATATATATATATATATATATGTATATATATATATATATATATATATATATAAATATAATATTTCAAACTGTGGGACTATGTAAACAAAATAAATTTATATAAATAGTTGATTATTCAATCCATTAGTATAAATTTAATTATATAGAAGAACTGCATTTAATCAGGCGTAACATAAAAATATGTAAAAAATTATTTAAAAATACAATTTTACACATTCAAACAGTAAATATCATATAAATTACAACAGTCATTTGATTTAAAATGTGTATTATAGTATAACAGATCATTACTAAAAATTACATTGTATAAATTACGAATAATATTTCCATTCAGAATAAGTTATGCGGATATCTAATAAAGCTTCAATCCATTTTCTGCAATTATAAAGCAATCAGACACACTTTTGCGTTTTTCATTGACGAAGAACTTAACCTTAATGTGTTTTTATTGTTTGAACAGTGTTGTCGTCTCGATCGACCAAGTCGAAGAGTTTTTTTTTAATTAAAGACAGTTCTTTATGAAACGTCTTCAATATTCTTTTGTTTTATTTAATTTGCAGCGCTTTATTTTGCCGTTCGTTCTTTAAGATATCCAGCAATAAACTGGTTTCATTTTCATAAAAAGAATAGATTTCTCAATCGAAAAGTTTGGATTAAATTTTCATGTTAAAGCTTTTTGTATACATAAAAGAATGATTTATTTCAATGTCTAGTTAAATGTAGAACAGTTTTTTATAAGTTATTTTAATTTCATTCTAGAAAAATGTAATAATAATCTTATCACGGCTAAACTTTTTTTAAATATAGACTTTAATAACATTTTATATGTTTAGAACATAACTACATATATCTATATTTTACGAATATAATTAACTATTTATTATATGAATTAATTAAAATTCTTCTTATTTTCTAATATATTTAAATCTCAGAGGAGATCATAATTAATTTCATTAAGTTTAAGAATATCACAAAAATTGTTGTATCATTTCTGGTGATTTGTTTATAATAATAATTGTTTACCGATTTGTAAAAATAGATTAAGTAACAGATATTTCAAAGAGTAACAAAGATTTTATTTTATTTTCTTATACAAACTCTTTGAATTGGCATAATTCAGCTATTTATTATTTATTAGCAACTACTTAAATATATAAAATTAATGTAAAAAAAACGTAAAATATAACCTTTTTTTGTAATGCAATGTCAAATATTTTTTTAAAAAATACAAACAGAGTAAAATAGTGGAAATTATAAATGTAGGTGTTAATACAATTTTTCTTAATTAAATTCTAATAATTGTTTTAGGCCTTCAAAATATTTTTTGAGTATCTAGTATACACATTTGAAATAAAAAGATTTTGCAATAGTATTATTATCATATTAAAAAGAAAAATAGATAAATATAATATTATATATATATATATATATATATATATATATAAATTGGTATGCAATTACTAATTAATTATCAGTTTCTTTATTATTTAGAAAAGTTATAAAAGTTTTTTAAATGAAACTAAAATCAATTAAATATATAAATTTAATATTAATGTAATATAAAAATAATAAGAAAAAAGTATAATTGCTGTTTTTTTGATCAATAATAGAATTAATATTTATTTACATAACTAGTCAACGCACGATTATTAATAAAGTTTAAATAATAGCTTTAGGAGTTAATTAACAATTAAATAATTTAAATTTATACATCTGAACTAGTTACTTATATTTTCGAAATAAAATTAGAAATTTGAATATCAAATATATGAAAAAACTATATAGTTTATGAACAAATAAATAATTCTTTATTTTTTTCATAAAAATAAGGAGAAAAAATAAAAGAACACTAAAAGAAAAATTAAAATTTTAAACGTAATTGATAGTATGTCAAACGTTTATAACTTTCTTGTCTTCAACACGTTGTATTTGACACTCAAGATGATAAATTAATTGAAGTGTTTTTTTTTCAAAGCAATACATTGAGTGTTTTGACTGGACACATACATTGTCCGAAATGTGTGTTTTTTCAATCATGGTTTGTTAATGTATTTAGGTCAACAGCTTTTTTTGGCATTATAATTAAAAACAATAATGAATACTGAAAAATTAACAATGAAAAAAAAATTACACTGAGGTCAATTTTTATAAAGTATATTGAAGAATTATTCCAGAAATGAGAATTTGTGAATTTCAATAAAGTCAAGAATGAATTTAGATTACATATACATACATACATACATATATATATATATATTATATCTATTGATATTAATTTTTAAAATGTAATATTTCGTATTTATTCTTTCCAAAGACATTTATATAATAAAACGTATTTTTATTACATTTATAATCGATTTAAATAAAATTTAAACATGTTACCAAACTCTGACATGTATTTTAAAAATAATTTGTTTTTATCATGATTTTTACTGACACCTGTTTTAATTTAAAATGATAAATTACTGTTTCTTAAATAGAAATATGTTCATTAATCAATTCACTACTTTATACAGTCTAGTTATTAGTATGTTTTTTTCTGAACAAGAACTAATTTCCTTATGAAATATTAGAATATGAAAAATACAATATAACAAAAAAGTAAAAAATATAAATAAAATGATTTATTACACAATAAGAATCAACAGTACGGAAATTATTCCGGTAGTTTATTCGAAAATTATTGTAAACAACATACGAGTACAATTGATTTAACCAAATGATTTATTTTTAACTTCATCATAATATTTAGTTCATTATTTTTAAAACCTGAAGAAAAAAATCGATTTTCTCGAATTCTTAATAGAGTCTATTTGGAAATAAAATGAAAACTGAGTTCTTATAATATATAAAACTACCTAATTAGAAGTAATGTATTGTTAGAGTACATTTAAAAAGTAATTAACTAATTTCAGACCGACTTTTTATGTTTTGATACAAATTCTTAAACTTGTACGTATTTCTTATAACAAGTTTTTATTAAGAATTTGGCATTCTGCAACATGATTCTATTTAACGGGCAATATTTGAAGACAGTAACGATTTAATAATCTTTAAAAGGTCTCCATTCTCTTGGTTTGGCTTATGTACGAGAAACGTCCGAAATTCAACAACTCGATGTAACACCATTTGCATAATCACTACAAGCGAGCTACTTGTACGCCACTGTTGGTATCTTGCTTGCTGCCACGGATATCCATGTTTATTCAATAAAAAATGTACAAGTTTAAATGTATATTTATAAGTTTTTCAGTAAAGGGCGAGGTACAACTTAAAAAGTATTATTTATTTATTTGACAATTTGATTAGTTATTTATTGTTTTTTTTTTAAATCATGATTTGATGAATGAGCTATTTATTTTTAAGAGAATATTGATTTGAATAATTTTTGCAACAAAATTCTTAATCATTTTTTTAAAAAAAATATGCAGAATATAAAAACAGAAAAACAAGTCACTTAGTTTTTTTTAAAAAAAATACAATAGATTTCTTATAAACATTGTACTCGGCCTATAATCTTTGAATAAATACTATAAACAAGGTTTACTAGTTAATAGTGTACTAATAAATCTAGCTATGTTTATTAAATTTATGAGTCATGTTTATAATCTTTTACTAAATCCTACATCTAATCCTCATCAGTCACCAATGCTTAATATATCACTATGTCTAATCATACTCAAATTTATTTTTAAAAAAATTAGTAAAAATGTGCTGAATCTAGTATTTCACTAAGCTTTCTTATTTAATGCCACGTAATTACGATTTTAAAAGAAAAACTGTGAATTTATTATATAATTTTTTTGCAAGAAAAATATTAAAGAAGTAAAATAATAAAGGTTTAGGATAGTCATATAAAAAATATGTGGATACTATTTAACTGTACCGTTAAAAACAAAGTGTGGAAAAATCAGAATGCTTCTTTTCTAGATATCAGTTAGAAATATTAAAGAAAATCACTGTGGAAAACAATTTTAATAAATAAAATAATAAAGATTATATTAACATATTGCGAGAAGATTTTTAATTCAAGTTTCTGTCATAACATTCTAGAAGAGAGGTCATTATCGAACATAAGTATGGATTTGGAATTGTGTTCACTTTTATGGCGTGACTATGATAGATTTTTATGAAAATTGAATCAAGAAATTACTAAAAATTAGCAATAAAAAAAGTATAGTTCTAGAAAATGGACGCTAGAAGTCCAATAACCACGACTTATATTGAAAATCAGCATACAGTGAACTTTTAATGAGAGTACAAAATTAAAAACAGCATAATTGTAAGTACAAAAATATACCAAATGTATTACCCACATAATTTTAATCTTCTTCTAGCTCTCAACTCAACCCGGTGTGCTATAAATTTAATAGAAATACAATTTTAGCACTAAAAGATACATAAAGATTGTATTCGAAGAAAATTTCTAGTTGAATAAGTGATTCATTTTATAATGCATGATGTTTCATACTATTATTACTGATAAGTAGTAAAATAAATAATTAAATTTATATAAAATAGAAAAAAAAATGATAATACACTTAAAAACACATTAAAGAATTATTTTATTTCAATACAGTTGTAGCACTGCGCTTAAATTCACTTTCACATAGAAATTTTTCTCTCATACAAATCCGAAATTTATTTATAATCAAAATTGTTCAATATTTGATTATTGATCATTTTTAGTTGATTATTATGCTTAATTTGAAAGTAATATTATCACTCTGTAGGCATTGAAGCATAAAAACATATGGGTTCTGAATATTTAACACATGTTTTAAATATTTTTTTTAATATTGGTAAAAAATTACTGTTTTTAACTTTTTAACAGTGTATCTGTTTACATATGAATTACTTCCTACACATTGCATTTTTTTATAAAAATACTTAAGAATTACCTATTATTAACATTGATTCTAATATAAATAATTGTATGAAAATGACATTATTTTTTTATCGTAATTATATAGAAAAATCTATCTTTATATTCATAAATTTTATTTATGAAACACAGGTATTTTAAAGCATGAAATATTAATCATTATTTATTAAAAATACTAAAATATTTAATTAAGTATATACTTTTTGAAATATTGAATATATTTATTTAAATTCTTACTCACCAAATTAAATATATAAAGAAATATGGAAACTCACCTGAAACAAACAAGAAATATTTAATTATAATGATTCACATAACATAATAATATAATAATAATAATAATATATATATATATATATATATATATATATACACAACTGATTGCTCAAATGTTTTCATAGCTTTAAAAATTAATTTAAATTAAATCTAAATATGATTTTAGAATAAAAATATTTCTTGCTTAAAACAAAACTCCGTAGACTTATTTTTAATAAACATTAATATCAATCAAACTTTTTCTTCTGCTTTCGTTAAATCAAGTAAATAATTTAGTAAATAAAAAAAGCTTTCATAGTAACTTTGTAATCGTGAAATTGTATATAGTTATCTAATAATTCTCTTAAAGTTATCCGAGGGTATATACTTTATAATTTTTTATATTCAGATTGTACATAAAAAATTGTACAGTATTTCACTGTAATTATATTAAAACTTTCATCAAATTCTGTCCTGTTTCAAACTTGTATAAAATTATTTTTCGCCTTACAATTTAAACGTGTTAACTATTTCATTTTTTGTATTTTTAATTAAGAATATTTCACGCGTTTCATTTTTAATTTGTCTTAAAACTTTTTGCTTATTGTCAACAACATATATGCAATGTTTTAAATTTAAAAATATTTTAATTTTTTCATATTTTAGAATATGATCATGCATTTTTTAAAATTTTTTTACTACGATTACTGTAATTAGTTTCAAACATCACAGTCATGCAGTTAATTACTTATTTCGCTGTTACAAAATTAAGTTTTTTCTCAACATATTATTTTTCTTTGATACACACACACACACACCCACACATATATATATATATATATATATATATATATATATATATATACTTATTATATTTTAATAGATATATTGTATAAAATAAGTATTTTTAATTATTTTATTAATATAATTGATCTGAATTGTTTGAATTTTTTTGTTAGAAAGTTAATACTAAATGAAATAAATTTAACAATAATTAAAATGTTAGAATAAACACAATATTTGTTTAATTTTTGGAAATATTTTCTTTAAAAAACGCAAGGAAATTTTATTTCAATTTTTTTTACTAATTATATATTGGTAAACTGGAATCCTTAGCTCAAGATTAAAATATTTTTAATAAATATCAATAGTTAAAATGGTACTAAATAAAATGTTTAAACGATGAAATAGTTTAACATAATAAAAAAAATGTTTTTTTTCGTACAATCATACACCTACGCTAATAAACAGAATACTAAAAAAATGTTTTAATCTGAAATGAGTTTCGTTTTATTAAATAAATTATCAAAATGAATAATTTTATATTAATTATTTTTTCCGTTACATTTTTTTAAAACTGAATCCCATCCCAGAACTTTATCCCATATTTAAAGTTGTTATTTAACTTTTATAATCTTTTTCAAGTAACTTATTTAACTTTATAATATCCTTTTTATGAAAAATACACACACATACATATATGTACATATATATTTGTATATATATATATATATATATATACATAATGTGTGTGTGTATATATGTATATTTTGTATATCAAAATGGTGATTTTTCCACAATGAAAAAGGTTTCATTTCATAAACAAAATTTTCAATAAGTTTTTTACTAGAATTATTTACAAAAAAGTATTTTAATTAAAATAAATTAAAAGAATTTATCATGGCAAAGGTATTGAATTATTCGTTATATTTAATTAATTTATAATTTTATTATGATATTAAAACATACATGAACACACGTTTCATCGGAATCTATTTAATCATTCATTAATAAGCTTTAGAATCTATTTGGGGGTAACAACCCTTTTAAATTCATTAATCGATTACAAAACAATAGGATAAACAAACAATATAGTATTTATTATTCATTATAGAAACAAATGGAATGTAACTTCATTGATATATTTTTATTTGAATTTTATTTAAGTTTATATATCTATAAATATACACACACATATATATATATATTTATATATATATATATATACATATGTAACTATACATTTATATTATATATTTGAAGTTATATATTTATTAACATATCATATGTCTAAACTTGGGAACAAATTTACAAATAGCCTTAAACTGTATAAGTTAAATAAATAAAAACTAAGATGTGTGACTGTTTTCTAAATTTTTCTGTTCTGTAAGAATTCTGTCTAAATCTAGTAATTAGGAATATTTCTACGATGTTTTCCATTTTTGAAGTCAATAATTTATTATACCTAGTGTAAATAAAATTTTTTGTGTTTTATTTAATTTTCTAATTCACCATTAATTTTTTTATGCAATAACACACACACACACACACACACACATATATATATATATATATATAATATATGAGTACATAAATATACATTTATATATATATATATATATATATATATATATATATATTAATATTTCTAGAAGGAATATTTCTAACGTGGCACAGTTACAGTTTTAAAATCATATGATTGTTTGTCCTTTTTTTAACAAACATGAGTTGAATTTCATATGTAATTAAATGTAAATTTCTAAAAGCATTTTTTGAGTATAAAGATTAAACTATTCTTTTATATTTAATTTTAAGATTTCATATGACAAGTATACATAAACACTTAACTAAGAAACTAGTATCGAACTCATTATCTACTTGTTGGTAATTATTAAATATTTTGGCTATACTATATACTTTCAAATTACAGAATCTATTTTTCATGTTTTTCTGAACGTCTTAATCCAGCATAAATAAAATATAAGTTAAATGATCTCTAAAATATAACAAAAATCATATTTTGTTTCAAAAATTGGGAAAATAATATAAAAAAAGGTATGTAATTGTGAAATAAAATAATAATTTATATATAAAATAAAATACTTATTAATTATTACAACATATAAACTAAAATGACAAAGAATGCATCTTTTATTTTTAAAGATATTAGTCTCTCGCTCTTACATCTCACAATTTTAATAATTACTCAGTATACGTTTAATTATTTAAAAGATTCAATGCTAGTGAATAGATCGGAATGAAAAACATAAATATCAATAAAAGAATCTTGATATAACATTTAATGGAATAAAAATATTCAATCCATATAATTTTATAATTAAAAATAATATTTAAAAGTATGAAAGATAAATAGATTTATTTCTGTGAAAAAAAATATTTTTTTAATATTTGAAGCATTATTATAATAACATAATATAAAAACAAAACAAATGTGCAAAATTTACTTCATGTATGTATATATATGTATATATATATATATATACATATATACTTACATACATGCATACATACACATATTATATATATATATATATATATATAACACCTTGATATATTCTGAATGATCAATGAACTCATAAATTTACTTTTCAGGCAACGTAAACTCAGTATTTGACACTTCGCGTAGTGCATTTAAAATATTGTAGAAGTACGAATGACATTTATACATTACGAAGTTTTATAAAATAGATGGGAACATAAATTTATCGGTAGGGATTTATCGTTCTTATGTACAAAGTGCAAGTCGATAGAACTTATCTTTAAAAAAGTAAATCGTTGCATGCCAAAACTAACTTTAACATCTTATTAAAAATATATTGGACAAATATATTACTATTATATATATATATATATACAGTCCCAAAGTTATATTTAAAAACGTACATACAAATTCGCGAATATAAGTTTTACCGTACAATTAACTTTAATCAAATTCTTGATATAAATATAATACCTTTAATTTAAATTTTCCTTACTCAAAAATAATGATTACTTATTGTAATGCATATATATATATATATATATATAATATGGTTTATTTACCTGCACTGCTATTTTTTAGGAGCTATCTTACACTACATATAAAAAAGTAAAATATATCATATATACATAATAACTCATGACAATACTCCTAAGTAATATTTTTAGAAATTTTAATAATTGTTTCAAATATTTAATGCAATTTTTTTATTTATTAAAAATAATCAATATATAAATAAAAAATAATAATTATATAATAATTTCCTAAAATGTTTAAAATTAGTTAAACGCTATGCTTAATTTAACCTAAATAATTTTTTTTAATCATTTTTTATAATTAATAAGTTAATCAAATTAATAATCTATAATTAATTTTCAAAAAAATATGATATTTTAATATTAGTAACAAATTAAGATAAATTATTGTACTTTTATGATAAATTATGTACACACACACATACGCATATATAATTGTTGAAAAAGTAAATTAATTTCAATTACTTTCTCCTAGTATTATTAATTGGTAAGTATTCGTTTCTAAATCACTTCAATTTCGTTTTGTTTTTCACTCCAACATTAATATAAATTTATGTTTGGTTAACGTAACAATTAATACAATGCTGCAAATATGAGAGCTCTTGACAAAGGATGAAATTCACAAGCATTGTCTCAGCTAAACCTTATTACAAATTAGAAATATTTGAATGGTATATATATATATATATATATATATATATATATATATATATATATAATCTCTATCTATTTTTAACAGCTGCGGTGTGTTGGAATTATTATAGTTATATTTTCTAATTATAGAAATGTTCATATGATACAAATTATTCAATTATTTGTATTTTATGGAATTATACTTTTTTAATTATTTATTTTGTGTACCTATATTGTTAACATGTTTTATATGAATTATTTAATGAATAATTTCCAGTGAAAAAGCTTGATATTTATATAAATTGATTAAAATGATTTTATTTTCCGTGCATCGTTTTTTATTACATATGATACACTTACAATTGATACAAATTTTATTAAATTAAATAAATTTGAATCATATACATTGCAGCAAAGCATTGAAAAATTTAACTGAATTTTTTATCGTGAAAAAACGATGTATAAATATTTTTTTTTCTATTTTTTATCAGTTTGTATTTAAATAAAAATGTACATACATACAGTTTAAAAAATATTTGCCTATTTACACCGTATTTTTTTTCGTGTATCAATTTTTGAATTTAAGGAAAATAAACACAAAAACCCGTTTGTAACAAAATTTACTATATTATGTATATTATATTAATTATAAGGTAGTATAAAAAACATTTTTTTATATTTTAAACGTTTATAAAGTTTGTTCAAACATAATATATATATATATATATATATATATATTTATATTTATATTGATGAATAAGTAGTTTATTTTTAATAAAAACTTATTTCATACCCAAATTAATACGATAAAATATTTATATAAATAAAATATACATAGTAAATTAAAAATTAATTTATAAAATGCCGTATAATAAATGGTTCTGATTATAAAAATGAAAATGAAATTTATAGTATTTTTTGAATTATGTTCTTTTTCCTACTGAAAAATAGAAAAATGATTCAATATAAGATAACTACTTTCGTTGCACTTTTCTATTAAGTTTTTATATACAAACTCTACCTTTATAACAATCTTACATTCTGTCTACTACAATGTATTTAATTATGTTATAAAATAGTGCATAAAATAATGTGAAATAAAAGCAATGTTTCAATTTATGGTACCACGACTATACATGAAAGAGTCAAATCTCTAGTGATAAAATCACATCTGTAGACAATAAAAGAAGGTCGTTATCAGATTCACTAAATATACTTGAGGAGTTTTTTTCATCCAATAAGTTTAGCCATCTTAATGTGTTGATGACATGAATTCAGGATTCGAAGCATACAGATATGTCTCTTGTGTAATTGGATAAAAGATTTCATGTTTCATATCACACAATATGGAATATTATTTACGATTATCAAAAGTAATAAAATATCTGCAATAGATGTCTTTCTAGAAAATTGTTATATAATGACATGAATACGCAAATAGTGACATTTTATACATAATTATTCACAACAGATAGACGATTTTTAGATAAAGTTATCATCAGGGTTGAGACATGGGTATCTAATTGCAGTCACGAGATTGAATTAATAAACTGAAAATATATACTGATAGACCAGATAAACTTTTTACCTGTTCCTTAAATTAGACAACACTAGATTATCTATGTACCAAAATTAATAAATATCTCTAAGAAGTGATTTTTAATGGTAATGTTTGCAGGACAGTTGTTGATATTTTCAGAGATTTGACTTGTTTATCTATCGCTACGATAGGTATATAATAGATGCAATAACTGCATCGAAAAATATACTAAATATGTTACTTTTAAATACTTATGTATAACAGACTTTTATTTGTGTATATTTAAAATCAAAACAGATGAGTCTTGCACACTGACAACCTTTTATGTTATTTTATAAATAATATATAATGATTAGTGGGGAAATAATATTAAATTGCAGATGATGGATTCTTTTTACAAATATATAAATAAAATAAGAGTTATTCTTATTTAAGAATTATATATATATATATATATATATATATATATATATATATATTATTTTTTCCAATATTTGTTTTGTGATTCTTTATAAAAATAAAAGTTGATAACCTTTTTATAGATTTAATGTCATTCACTTTTTATTTATTCTCATTTGAACGTATAAATTATCTTTAAAATCTAGATATTAATCTGCACTAATATAAATAAAAAAAGTATTTGAAATTTACTTTGCGTTTTATATCACTAGCGTAATTTTTTTTGGCAACATGAAAATTATATTACAACAACAAAAATACTAATAAGTTTTTATAGACGTATAATAAACAAGGTACATTGACATTTCAGAATTACGGAAAACATTTTTTCCCTCAAAAACTTTACATTTGCATGTGGCCAATATCACGTTCTAGAATATAATTTAAAATAATCTTTGTCCTCGATGTTTCAGTATCCTTTTAACTGTCCTTATTAGAAACTTTTAAAATTTGTGACCTTTGCAAATGATATTATTAATATGCATTTCTCACGACATCGCTTAATTTGTATTCAAATCAAAACATCGTTTGCACGAATCGAATTTTTATTTAATATTCGTACTTATTTGAATTAAATTTATATATATATATATATATATATATATGCATGCATTGCAATAAATCAACAGTTTATGATTCGTTCATAATTTTCAGAAAAAAATTGTACCATTGGATAAACTGAAACTTTTTCCTGTTAATAACGTCGTCAACTTTAATATTCTTGTTCGAAAGTTAAATTCTGCCGAACAATATAACGCCGCTTTTTCTAATAAAACTTTATACAACACAGGCGGTATCGTTTTTGCGCGAGTAGCTCCCGGGAATAATGATTTTTGATCGCAATTATTATCACTTGGTAGCGTAAGACATAGTCCGAAGTTCCGGCTGGTTTCCACTCACTGAATTTTGATACTTTACTGCTTATTATATTATCTATCTCGTTACGGTTTCTTCGTAATACGTAAGTACCAACTACTCAATAATATTTAATTTTTATGGCTATTTAACCATCGCCGTTGAATATAAACGTTAAGTTTATAGAAAATTAAATTTTATGCGTACGAGACTATATTGTGTTTTATTTCGTATTATTCGTTATTTATGGAAAGTATTTTGTATTCATACAAATTAAATAACTATTTTTTTGAATGATACAATTTTTTAAATTCAATTGATTTTTATTATTTTACTTAATTGTCTATGACATTTGAAGATTTATACATAAATAATGTTTTCTTATTTCTTCATTTCCTGAATATAAAAACAATACTTATGACATAATATGCAGTTTTCTTACAAAATATTTCAATTCATATAAAACTTGTAACTTTAATGGTTCAATAATTTAATGTATCTAATTGATCCACACCTAAATTAACAATAAAATACTGAATTATTCTACAAAACTATTATTTTATTTAGTTTCGAAAAATTTTTATGATTTAAAATTGTATTACAACTATTATAAACAAAAGAAAATAGATTGATATATAACTTACACACACACACACACGCATATATATATATATATATATATATATATGTCTATTAACTTGAAATAAATACATTAAATTTCTTACATAATAATATAAAATCATGTAATTTGTTTTTTAAAAGTATATTATTGAAATATTCCAAAAACTTAACTACTTTTTTAAAAAAATGTTCTTGTTTGTATTATTCAATTTAATAATTTTTAATTCTACAATTATTTATAAAGTGCTTTTTAACTTTCTAATTTTCTGATTTAAATAAAATGAAACACAAATCATATCGTAATGAGAACAATGATTCTAAGTAGAATTATATAGTATTTTTTTATTAGATTTATAATTATTTATTGAATGAAATAAATATTATAAGGATAGAGATTTTATTATAATAAATTATTACAGTTTTATTATACTTTTGATCATTTTTCAAGATTAACTTTGACTTGAGAAATATTACAATATTAACGTCTATTAGCTTTCAATATAAAAAGAAAATAACTCTCATAAAATCTTATTATAACTGGAAAACTACTCTAGTGGTCTTTCCATAATATACTGATTAATCCTGTTATTATTATAAAATATTAATATTGTGTATTTTGTTTAATAATACAAAATAATAAATTTAATAATATATAAGTATAGATAGAGCATATATTAAGTATAAATTATTTTAATTAAAAAGGGCATATCAGAGGACTCAAATTCACGAGACAGTAATAATCGTTTCGTGTTCCAATACTGACTAATCCAGAGGATTGATATTTTTCGAGTCAGTGAATACTAAAATAGAGTAAATAAAATATTTCATTCTTAATAATATCATTCATATCAAATAATACATTTTTTTTAACAAAATTCGTAATTTCGATTAAAGAATATAAAGGTATAAATAAATTATATTATCAACTATCAACAAATCTATTGAAAATTAATCTGTACTTTAGATTAATAATTCATTGTTCGATGTAGAAGTAACACAAAGTTGTAAACGATCAATAGATGCACTTATCAATTGATTATTAATTTACTATCCCTTTGGTCCTTGAACTGAACACCCTATTCAGTAAAACATTCAAGCCGAACATCTACTTCAGATAATCAATTTATTTACAGTCGAACTGGATGAAATATATAATATTGTAATATATAACTGATACTAGAGATACAAAAATAAACTAATATAATATTTAAAAATATATACTTTTGTTGATTTTGAATTTATGAGTTAAAAATTAATTTTTCAACGTAAAGACAGACAATTTTAATAAAAAAAATGTTACCTAATAAAATTTGATTTTTGAATTTATATTTGAGTTAAAATATATTATTTTATATTTTTTGCACCAAAATAATTCAAGATAGTTCAATAAATCAAAATAGTTCAATGCGTGGTTTCGAATTTACTCAGTTTCTAAAGATTCAAAACTCTAGAAGATTAAAAATTTCTTATAGAAGACAATATTCGTAACTGGTCGTAGAAAAAATCAATTTATACGTGGTATTCCTTGATTCATATATATATAATAATCGTGTACAAAAAGAACAAAATAAAATAGCATAATGAAAAAGTATTTTTTCCCACAAATACCTTTTTTCAACCACTCCACTAAACAAAAAAATATCTGATAAAAATGCATGTAATTGTTAGGTGATCATTTTTGATTGTTGATTGTTGCTTATGTGCATTTGTATACCAACTATCTCATCACAACATAATTATTTTTAAGTTAAAATCTTTAAGTAAGTTATTAAATATTCTTAAATTATATTTTAATTTTTAAGTTTATAAATAGATATGCTATAGGTAAGGCAGATAGGAAATTCAACAAAAACATTACATACAAATTGTTTCAAATTTGATTTCAGGTTATTATCAATTTAATATTATTATGTAAATAATTCTATAATAGGTATTGTTTAAGCACATGGTAGTTTGTTATGTATATATATATATAGCTAAAAATATGTATGTATATTTCTACAGTATATAAGAGCAACTTTGGATCGACGTTTGGCTTTAAGTGCGGTTTTGATTTTATGCGAGGGCGTTTCTATTTATAGATATTTGATATATTCAATAGCATCGAATCACAAAATATAGGAAATATATCATTAATTAACAATAGTTACAAAGCGTTAGCTATGTTTTATCAAAGCGTCAGTGTATTGTCTTTCTACGCCACTGGATAATAGCTATATCTGGTAATATCGAATCACTTGAGACTGTGATTCATCAGCAAGAAAAAGTTATTTGTGATCATCGTACGTTCACAGTCTGAACACAACGTCGATATTACAGAATGCGACCGTAAACCTTATCAGATGAAAATAAAACTGTGCTTCTGCGAATGTGATCGTACGACTCTGTCCAATATATACTGTTACGTCACAGTCTGACATCGTCAAAGATTGTGGTCAATGGGTGGGTTGTTACCCCAAGGGTGTTGGACCTCTCGGCGTATCCGATGGGAATTGTTAAGCGCGGGTGCGAATTACTACCCCTGAGGTGATGTGCCCTTAAGTCTGTGCCGACTGACGTGACCGTTAATGGGGTTCAAAGGTGCCAATTAAAATACGTATATCTCGTCGATGTCATATTTGAAACACGACAATTATTTAAATTGTATTGCTCCTGCGGATTTTCAATTGAGATTTTCAGATTAACATGTTTGATATTTTGTACTGGCTTTGAAGATTATAACGCTTAGTTCGAATTGTACCAAAAACACCGTGTCGTAGATTAAAAGCGAATAATTTATATGATACGTTCAAATATGTGCGGTAATTGCCTGATTAATAATATATTTTCAAGAGATGTCAAATACGTTCACTTACAAAAATTACATCTAGGTAATACTTAAATAGTTAGTTATTTCTGTTCAATAATTCATGCAAATATCTTAACAATTATTTTTTAATTTACTTTTTCATAAATTTAATAATAGTGACTCATATTTTCAATTCATTTTCATATCGAAAAAAGAAACAAATCATTTTTATATTTTTTTAGAAAAAAGAACAGTATTTGTATAAAAAAACTAAGATGTAACAATTTATTTCACATTACATATTCTAATAAATTATTGTTTAAAAATCCTAACCTGTATTATATACTATACATTACAATCAATTGAGAAACATCTTTGAATAATGCCTTTCAGGTTCAATTTTAAAATAAAATTCATAAGTAAATTTTATTAGATATTTTAACTTTAAGTTTAATATCAGTTTTTATTTTATTTTCTTAACATGTAATTATAAAATAATATAAAATTTTTATCCCACGACAAAACAGTTATCATGTAAAAATCATGTTTTTCATATAAACAATGTTCTAGATAACGAGTTTGTTAATTTCGAGTTTTTAAGTGGTTTATCTAAAAAACGTTATTAGATTCGTACTTCCTTAAATTTGTGAATTTTACAAAACTTTTATGTTTCTACATGACTAATTAATAAATTGAATAACATACATAAATAGAAATATGTGCTGATGCTTAATAGCAGGAAGGGTGAGGGGTGGTAATAGAGATGTACATGTCTCTGTATTTACCTTAAAAGATACAATGAGTATATTTCGGATTGCATCTAAAATGATAGAAAGGATCTTAATTTTTAATGAAATTTTTATTAAATAATTTCGAAATAATTTTATTCTAAATGATAAATTTATATTTATGATTTTATTTTTATTGTCATGAAAAAAATAATTCTGTTTTATCATTTTTTCATTAAATCCACTGAATAATTCTTGTCTTTAGTTTTTATTTAGAATGTTATTAACACTTTTTTTGCTTCAAATAAAAATTGAAATAGTATGACTTAATTTCTTGGTTCCACATAGTGCAATATATGATCGTAAAATATCTTTCTTAACATTTATATACTAATGATACTTATGGAAGTATTTGAAAGTATTATCGATCCTCCAGTGAGTGTCTTGACCAAAATGTTTAATCGGTTGGTTATTCGGGTTTTAGGGCGCGACAGCTAAAGTCATTAGCGGCCAGCAAAATGTTTGAGAATCACTGATATAAACAAATTCATAAACATTTTTAAATAAATTTATTCAATAATTAAAATGATTAAAAATGAATTATCCTAATATTTAAATTTTTCATAGAAGTATAGATTTAAATTTGTGCTTTTTTAGGTTTAATCCTATTTAATTTCAACATATATACGCCTATGTTTATATATATATATATATATATATATATATATATATATATATATATATATATATCAGGGGGCTTTTATATCTCAAAGTAGTATATTCAGAGAAAAAATGTCAAATTAGTTTAATACAATGGCCGAGGAATGTAATTAAGGAATTTCATGCGTCGTCGGCTAACAAAGATAGTGCATTTCTTGCAGTTTAGCAGTTTATCTTGCCTATGGCTGTTATATATTCTGTTGTCCGTTGGTGGCCAGCTAATACTTAAAGTTCGTTCATGTACGTACGTTTGAATCAAGAACGCTGATGCAGTGGCCATTAGAGAAACGATAAGGAACGCGATAAGGGGTATTCGAACGAATTGTTTGGCTGGCCGTGGTCCACCGATATCCGATATTTCCCTCAGCAAACTGTTTATCTCGCGCAAGAAACTGTGTGGAGGGTGTTAAAAGGGACGCCGTAGATGACATCTGCGAAACAATATTTTTTATTACTGCTCGAGACGTTGTGCTATTATTGTCTATGTATTCGACCCTTGTAAATTTAAAAGAAGTCAGTATTATCTTTCTATTACATTTTTACGAAGTAAGCGAATAATGGTTTCAAAAGGAAATGTGTCTGGATTTTTTTATTTTTCACGATTTAATTAATAAGGATTATTTTCTTACACAAAAATAAATAAATATATATATATATATATATATATATATATATATATATATATATATACACACATATACATTTTAACTATTTGAAATTTGATTTTTATAATATACATGTATATATATATATATATATATATATATAAATATTGTAAAAATCAAATTTCAAACAGTTAAAATGTAATAAAAATGTAAACATTTTAGTATTAAAAGAGTCTGGTACTTTTTTATACATAATAATGAATAAAAATAATGATTGAAAAGCAAAAAACCCCAACTACAGAATTCTTGTTTACGGAAACTTAGTAACTAATATTTAAATGTATTTTTAAATATCTATTATGAAGATTTTAATGAGAAGCATTTAAAGTTTAATATCAATTTGTGTAGTAAACATTGATAAAAGTTGATAACAATAAAAATCATAGAGTCTTCTTTTAAGAAAAACGAAATACATAAAAACGAAAGATTGGTGAAAAAGACAATAAAATTACATTTACTTTTATTTTAAATACTTTGGATATAACAAAATAATATTTAAATTAAGATTTTCAACTTTTATAAGAAATGGTTTCTTTTTTTTAATTAGTAAGCAGATTAATTACATTGTAAGGAAATAACGATAAACGCAGTGAAAATATTTTTATTTATAAATTTTTTGGTCATTAAAACGATGTAATTCCAGTATAATTTACTATAAAGATTTACACATTTTTGAACTACGTCAAATGAATTCTTGTTTTAGATTTTGTATTCATTATTATGGTACATATAGATAATTCATAAATTCTATTAAAAGAGATGTGTAGAAAAAATAACTTTAATAGTTGAAAAACTTACATATATAAGCAATTTAACTATTAATCAAAAGTGAACAGTTTAAACTTTCTCTTCTAATCTCTATTTCTTTTACAAAAAGAAGAAAACAGATATTTTACAGAAATATAATCTAAATTTTATTAAATAGTCACTTTAAGTATTATAATCCATAGTAACTATATGTATGTATGTGTATATATATATATATATATATATATATTTATGAAAGCAGAAAGTCATAAACTAATAATTCCTAAAATCACACACACATTTGTATATATACATATATACATATATATATATATATGGTTATAGACATATATTAAATATCTGAAAATAAAAGAGAAAATAGTAAAAAAAAACGGAAAATAAATGTAGGAGGCGTCTTTTACTATAAATAGAATCGAAGAAATCCCTTCAGCTTTACAGAAAATTTCCACTGGATAGTAATGTGTACTAAATAGAAAAAACAAATACAAGATATGTAGGCATAAGTAGACATAACAATCTTGTATATAGACGTTAGAAATGAAAAGTATTAAATATGACGTGTGAGATGTTTGAAGGAGAAATGTATGTTAAACGACTTCAGAGATATGAAACAAAACAGTGAAAACAAAAAGAAAATATTACCAAGTATGAATTTAAAGAAGATATTTTGAAATATAAATCAAATAAAAAACAGGAAATAAAAAGACTTAACCATCCGTGTTGTTTTTTGTGTCAAGAAAATATAATTTGACATTTATATGAATAAGAAACCAATTATTTTATAAACATGGTAGATTTAAAATAAGTACAGTATTATAAAATATATATACCACTATACAGTGTGTTCTATAAATCGTGTGAGTTGCTTCAGTTGATTATTTTTTTACCTATTACTTACAACAATATATTATAAAGAAAAGATGAAATCTCAATTGTAACATAAATACAGATACAAATATTTGAAACTGAGATCAAAATTTTGTTTTACTATAACTTGAATAGTTTGAATTTCAATTTTACATTACAAAACAGGACAATTGTAGAATCAAATTTTAGTTTTTTCTAAATAATACTTCAGCTTTTCTTGATTGCCGTAAAAACATAATGTTCATATTGAATATCTCTAACTTATGCAAACTTTTTAAAAATTGTCCTCTTTCATACTAAAATTATGAGGAAAATTACAAAAATGCCTTCACCGAGAGTTGAGTTTAGAAAATATATATATATATATAAGCAATTTTCAATGGATATTTATGCGTACAAAATTTAAAAATTATACAGATATATTATTATATTTTATTAAATATAAAGCTTGAAATATCTAATTTATTTATTGATTGTTAAGAAAATATATTTTAACGAATTAGTGTACCTTTTCGACATTTATAAACTATTAAAAATTATCTGCATAATATAAAAATAAATGTCTGACTACTATATTTATCGATTTTTATATCCATTAATATACATATTTATAGCCATTCAACAAATTCTTTTATTCCTGTTAGATTTTGTTAGTGTGATTAAACAGATTTGGTTTTATTCTCATGGCGCCATTTCCGAAAGCTACTAAGCACCTTGAAACATGCAATTTGTAACATTACGATCGAGCTTGTCCGATAATAATTCATTGGGTTATAAATCAGGAAGTTACAAGAATCAACCCATATACTGCTTTCTTTCTTTTCTCTAGAAAATTATTCTACCTTATAATAATACCTTAGTTTCACATTACATATACATATATGATATTTTAATAACCTGGAAGTTATTTCTTATATAAATTTAATAAAAATGTGATACGATTGAAATTAAAATTTTACTAATGTGACGTTTTAGAAAATACTGGCATGCAGTATGTTGTAATAAAAATAAATGTGCTAGATCTTCTAGTTATAGCATACAGTAAGTTACTAAAAAGATTATGTGTAATACGATAGTAAAGTTATAATAGAGATATTTGATATATAGATATAAAGATAACTGAGTATTAATTTCTACGAAAAGTTAACAATTTATAAAGATAATCAAAATTTTCATTATGAATTTTATAACTAGAAAAAAAAATAATACTAAAATCCTCATTTAATAATAATGAATAAAAAGACATTTATGTAGGAAATCGTTATTAAAATTTTAAATTGAAATGTTATATTGATTTTCCTTGGAAATTCGTTATAATATAAACATTTAGGTAAATATTTTATTACTACAAATTTTAAAATAAAAAAATCATTAAGATAATGATAAAAAAATACTACAACAAAATATATTATAAATTTAAGTTATTAAAAGCTTATATTTTTCTAAACGATTTCAAAAGATGAATACCCAATATTTTATAAGTTAAAAAATTGTCGTACTTATATATATATATATATATATATATATAAAAGTAAATATTTAAATCTCAATAATTTTGAAATGAAGAAAGAAATTTTTCCAAATTCGTTATCGTTAAAATGTTTATTTTATGTAATACATATTGTTATTCACAGTTTATTTATATGAGCATACATATACTTACTCACATACACACACACCAAATATATATATATATATTAAAGGTTTTTGAAAACAATTTCCCATTTTGAATATTATTTTTGTTTAAAAAATATTATTGATATATAAAAAAAATACAAATAAGGCGAAACATTCAATTAGTTGTCATTATCGATGAAAAAATTTAAATTTTCGTGGAAATGTTCATGATAGATGAGAATACTTCAAATATTATTACCAATTTCAAACAAACCTTAGAATTTAAGGGAAGCAAAATTTTAAGACCGAGCTGAACGCCAGAGGTGTGCAAGTAAACTTCTGTGGAATATACATTTCAGATACAGACACAAACTGTATTAAAAACTTTCAGAATATAAAGTTTCAAATTCATACATTAAATTTAAAAGACACTGGGCCGCCGTGGGCCAACAGCTTTCTTAAGAGGAAAAAAATTCTGATTGTTTTTCACAGGTATCAAGAATACGAAACGAGATATAAATGTGATATCGTCGGGATTCTTGTAGATTATACTACACCGTTGAATTATTTATCCGATTCCCTCTAGTGTGTAATAGAAAATGGGTGCTCTGCTGTCGTGATAAAGTCGATAAGCTGTCGAATAGTTATATAACTTATATAATATGTGATATGAAATGATATCTCTGAAAGATGATAAAGTTTTATGATTCATTTTATTCCGTACAAATGATAAGAAAATAGCCATAAAGTACATATATGTTACACACACATCGAAATTTATGGTTAGTAAGCAATATGAGATGAACTCTATGATAAATTGATGTTTTCACATCTAATGATGCAAGACAATGGTAGATAAAAAAAGTCCTTATTGTCATAGTTTTTGCACTTTTTGTCCTGTCAGATATTATTGGAGATACATTTATATTAATGTCTGGAGATAGAATGAAAGAATGGAAACATTTTACTATTTACAATTAATATAATTACACATTATGATTTCAGATAAATCTTTGTTATGGGAATAAAATTATGTTACAGTAAATTTTATCATTTATTCATCTTAGAAATTAATACCAAGGAATTGCGTGAAATATCTTTGTTTACCATTTTAAAATTGTTCTGTAAATTTTCAAAATTATCTTAAATAAGCTTTGAAACTTTTCTTACGAAAACCAAAAAGATTACATTATGATAAATGGTAATAAAAATTTACATGTACTAAAACAACTATTATTTATATTATATGGATTGAAAAGTGTTTAAGAAGCATTGTTTCAAGAATACATTTCCTGATAGATACCTATCGCACTGATTCTGCGTATTCTGCTTAAGATTCTATTCTAGTTCACAGATTAGAATCTGATTATAGATTCTGGTTCGTTGATTTAACAAATCCCTGAAATATCTGTTTTAGCATTTATGCATATTTTCAATAATTTTCATTTAAATATAATACGTACATTATCCATAAAATGAAATATTTAAAATATTAACTCGTATACAGTTTCAAAACATTTTAAATTAAGTGAATACTTATACTTTATCCTCACTACAGTTTTTAAAACAATTAAAATGACTCCATAAGTATCAATAAAACGTTAATATTGTATAATATTTTAATAAAAAAAATTATTAAAAATTTTAATACCTATACTCGATGTGAACGAAATAAATATGTAACAAATATAGGGTTTAATAATCATGGAGATATAAATAGATAAAATATTTAAAAGTGATTAGACACGTTTATAGTTGTACCATTTTTCAAGTTATTTTTTTACTTTTAATTACATTTTCATTTCATATTTATTAGCATACTCATTAGAAAATATGCTGTTTTATTTTAAATGTTATTTAATAAAACAGTTATCCAGAGACAATAACTAATATTCATTTTTTAAGCATTAATTTATTTTATTTTTCATTTAAATATTTATTTTCAAGAGAAACTATTCAATAAACTATATAATATTAATAACATAATTTTTAATAACATGAAATTAGAAGTATTTAATTCCTTACAATTTTTATTGATTACGGTTGAAGCTTTAAAGCAATATTTGGTTCTTTCAATTTTAATGCTTAATATTTGTGAGCTTTGCACATTATATAAGTCTAAAATTTATATGATTAAAATTGAATTTAAAAATATGTTACATATATATATATATATATATATATATATATATATATATATATAATGACAAAACATATGTGTGCAAGGAAAGAAATCAAATCTTAAGATTTATACAATTTTAGAAAGTAATTTTATAATTTATTTGATTAACACATTATTTAAAACAATGAAATTAAATAGATTATATAGATTTTATCAAAAAAATGAAGAATCAAGATAAAACAATTTCATTTTTTACAAATGTACATAAAAATATATATAAAAACAATTTAAAGTTTTCAACGTGTTATTTTGAAAAAAACACTTATTTTATATCATATTTCAAAACAATATTTTCTGTTTTAATTTGCGAAATTTTGATATAAACTTCTTATAATCATTCTAGAATAAAAAAATCTACTATTTAATTTGAAGAGTATTTATTGAAAGAATTTTCTCGCAAGTGGGAAAAGAAAAAAGGTAATATTTGATGAAGATAGAAATATTTTCAGGTAAAAAAAATAAATTTATGGTTTATGTTATATAAAAATTATTAAATAGGAAACAACTACATAATTTAAAGTATAAACAGACTTTTCGGTCATCGTTTTTAAATAAATCAATAAAACAAGTTAATATATCATTTGAAATTCAATATTCAGTTTTAATAATTTAATTTGAAAATAACAATAATCGTATCTAATTAATAGCAATAGATAGGATTAAATTGCGAATTTAATAATTTTTTACTCGCACGTATACAGTTCATATAGTTTCTAGATGTAATTATGTAAAGGAATACAGAGTTGATGTAGAATTAAGAGTGGTAATTATGATATAAATCAATTTTATTCTGACATAAATAAATATATTTAAATTTTACTGATAACATTATCAATCTTAAAAAAGGAGCTGCGAAACGAATTCACGACATATATTTTAAAATGCACAATGAAAAATTTTCATTTTTCAAAAGAATTTTACATTCGAAATAATATTATCATCGAGCAGAAAAAAACCACACACAATTTTCCATTTTAGATAAGAATGCTTGACGAACAAAAGCCGGACGTATGAATACACATTCAGTTGTTTGCTATTTTAATCGAACACCTCCCACAAATGCATTGTGGAAAGATTTATTATTTGCTAGCGCGATGTTTTCAACAGATAATAAACAAACGTACGTTGTTGAATGGAAAAGATTTTTTTTATGATAAAATGTTTGAAATGAGACACTGAATACATGTTTTGCATCAAAACAAGTTTTAAATTATTTACTTTTTTCCTCGTGTACATATAATATGAATCATACTTTTTGTTTACTTTTAGTCATTTATAATTATGTAATTTCAACAACGTGTCTAAATACTTCTGAATGGAGATACAAAAGTATTATCGGATTATGAACGTTTACTCAGGAAAAGTTAAATGTATTCGAAGTTGGAAAACAGAATACAATCTTATTTATAAAAATACATTTTTCCTCAAACACAATTAAATGTTTAAAATGATTAAAAAATGCACTCGAAGAAACTTAACAGCATAACAAGTACTTATATATAGAATTTATTTTCTTGTTACTAAATAAACATGTTTCCATTTCTGTTTGCACGCTTATTTAAATAAGAATATTTTTACAAAACATTCTACAAGTTATTATTTTTCTCATAATGTTAAAAATAAAAATAAAATTATATGAATAAATTACTTTTATTTCTTCTTCTTTCTTACAATTATCATTAAATAAAATACACGAAACAATTTGTTTATAAAAGCTTTATATAAAAGTTTAACTTATTTTAAATAATTTACTTTTATTTCCATTTATCTTGAAAAAAGTTTCCTTTAAGAAGTTGAAAATATACCACAATTTAAATATTTTTTATCGTTAAGTTTTCCCTTGTTGTTTTCAAATAGGAAAAATGTGTTCAGAAGATTTTATCAAATTTTTAAATTATTTGTAATAATCTACTTTAATTTAAATAAAATTAACACCCTCATTTCCTTAAATATAATAAAATATACAATAGTATAAATATTTTTCTCAATTGTGTAATTATCTTTAAATACAAAATATTTTTCATGATATTAAATAGATTTATTTTTTTAAATTATGAAACATAACAAAAATCTTTTTATATTTAAAATAAATATATTTTTACTGACTTGCTTATCTCTTATTATAATCTTTATTTCCAAAATATTTTTTTATTTTTTCCGCACACTAGGAAGAAACAGAAATATTTTAAGTGATCTAAAAACAATTATATTATGATCGAAATGCTCATAAATTATTATCAAATTATGAATAATCTATTATTGATTTTTCTAATTCCAAACCTTTTGTCTTATGTATAGAGTGAATAAAAAATTATTCGTAAAATTAAATTAAACTTCAAACTGCAATTATAAATCTTTTGTTATACTTTAATCCTTTTAGTTATTTACTAAGTGGTTTTTTATAACTGATTTTGTCCTCTTTTCTTACAGCATTGAAAATATGCTATCATCAAATAGTTTATAACTAATTTTGGATTTTTTGAGGCTTACTAATAAATTAACTTTTCAATAAACTTAAATAATTACATGAAAATAATATTAAATATTATTCGCAAATTTATTGAATATTGTTCTTAAATATTAAATACTTGAAGTGTAATAAGTTACACGGATTTTCATATTTCTCGAAGAAAATATCTATAATTCATAAACTTTCTGTGCGAATTTTATTAATTGGTTATAAAATTATTTCACTCTTTTAAAGTTAAAATACTATATTATCTAAATTGATTAATAGGATAACAGAAAATAACTATTACATTTATAAAAATAATATATCTTAAGCATATAAAAGTAAAATATTCCTGAATCCTTTTAAGTTAGCTCAATAGAGATTTCTAGGAGTAATTTAGGAAATAATAAAGATGGTTAGATATGAAGTGGGCTACCCGTTTTATAGGGCTATATTAAAATAAATACGTGACCAACATTACTAACCAGTACCGCAATGAATGCAGCAATGTGGTTGGAATAAGATACTGTTACTCGTTAAGAAGGTTAATCTGTAATTGGTAGCATATGTATTACAAAAACTAAGTTACTTTCAGAATGAATCTTAACCATTTGTCATCTTTTGATATTTTATATGTTCTAAGGAAAAATATTTTTAATAATATTATTTATTTCATTTTTCTTAATGTGAAGCGATAGTAAAATGTAACTAATATTTCAGTAAAATTTAAAAATATTTTTATTATATATAGTTTGAAAATATATTTGAAATCAAATCATATATTAACCTTAATTGTAAGTTATTTCGTTTATTAAAAAACTATTTTTTTAAAAATTATTTAATATTTACTATTAGTTTAATTAATTTCAATTCTACAAGCAACTTGTAAGTTCCATTAGACTATTTTTTCTTTCGGTATAATAAATTTCTGTCTGCTATTTTAATTTATTCAAAAGAAATGTATTTATTGTTATCAAAAAAAATATGAAAAAATCTGAATTAATATTAATCCGATGATGCAATATCAAATATGGAGAGGTTAAGGAGTTTCCACACAAACACTGATATTCTTTTTCTAGATGTTCATTTCCATGTGTAATAAAGTGTTGTCATGGTCTAAAAATACTCTTTTTCTACTAATTAAATTTAGATGAGTCATTTTTAAATTATCCATTTGTCTATAAAAAAATCAGTGTCAATAGTTTTATTAAGCTGTAGGATATCATAACATTTAATTGTTTTTTATCCTATCAGCAATATAAAATCTTTTTTATGTCAGTTTGGTATCAACGTCGATGGTTGTATTCATAGTGATTTGCAAAAATATGTTTTATTAACAAAAATTCAATAAAAAATTATTTTTTTATCTATAGTAGCCATTGTTCACAAACTGTAATAAATATTTAATAATGACTTCATCAAATTTATTTCGATTTTCTGTATCTTTTTTTAATATCTGCAAAAACAATATATTTCACGTCGATGCATAAATAATTCCAAAATGCATACATATATTCTAATCTTTTCAATGAATAATATTATACATGTTTTCAAATAATTCGAATCGAATAAACATAAACACGTTTAGTATCAATGAATACATTATTTTAACAATCATGCAGATTTCAGCAATAGCTTAATAAACTGGGAACAATTTTTACCCGATAATCAACCGACATTGCTTTGAAGCAGTAATGGCTACCATCGAACTTTTTGATATGTAAATGGATTGTATTCGATTATACTTTATTACTCGCACCCGTTGTAATTGATCATAAAACTCTACAACATGTTTATTTGGGTGTTCGAGCCGCGGTGGGTGTTCGAATGATTCGACTCGGAAACGTGTCAGTGGCGGCTTGCGATTGGTAATTTTCATATAGGCTCTGTTTATTGTAGACACTAAATTGAATTTCTTTGATTTCTGTTAATCGATAAAGGTGAATGTAAGGATTATCCTTTTCAAAATTTAGACTACGAGATTTCATACACTATTGAAACCGTGCAATTTGAAAGCTTTTAGTCTAATAAGGTTGTAACACGTAATAATAGTAATTGTATAAAGTCTATTGTCAACGCTTCACGCATACATGAAAAGAAAAAAAACATGGATTACAAAAGGTTTTTATACAAATTACGCTATATACAATACAAAACACATATGTATGTATATATATATATATATATATATATATACGTATGTATGTATATTCCAGTTTAAATGTATTTGTCTCTAGAAATGTTTGTAGGATTTTATATAATGTGTATAATATTCCAGAGGGTATCGTTGAAAGACATTTCACGAATATAAAAATTTCTACATGATTACAGTTGTTTTTATTTCTTTTATTACATTTTATGTTCCTAAATTAAAACAAAATAAAGGAAGTAGATTAAATTTTAAGAAAAATAATAGTCAATTAATATTGTAAAAAACATAATTATATTAGTTTTTGGTTAATAAAATTTACTAAAATTTAAAAAAATTCTTTAACTTAACAATACTTATTCTAAGTAAATATTATTAAAGTATCATGCAAAAACAAACTATATATTATCAAAAATGATATGTAGACATTTGATTGAAATAATCTATTTAAATGAGGCGGTTATTTTAGAAACGATTTTCATTTTTAAAATTGAACACATATGTTTGAAAAACTGAAAATCCATTACCAATTGACATATTGCATATGATAAATGAGGTAGAGATTCATATCGTAATGATACTAATTTTTGAATTTTGTTTATGAAATGTGGATTTTTATTTCAAAATTTTTGATTTCTCTTTTTTTGTTAGACCAATTTCAAAATGTTTTTATATTTAGGTGTTTTTGATGTGTAAATATTATATATATATATATATATATATATATATAATAACATGACGGTATTTGTGGTTATACAAGGTTCCAGATACTATAATATTAATAGAGCTATACACACTATTAAAAGAGATATATTTCAACACTATATATAGATTAAGCAAAACTCATATTTTTTGTGTAATTAATTGATATTCATCCAAATACAAATTACTTTATCCCGTTTTAAAAGTTTACATTATGTACATAATTATAAATTAATATTATATAAACACATACACACACACACATATATATATATATATATATATATATATATATATATATATATATATATATATATATATAAGTACAATGGTACCTTGAAAAAAGATAATCTTTTTTTAATGTTTGAACAATGAAATAATAATATTGCTCTAATAGAAATCTTATATTAGGAGTTCACAATAGTTTTTTTCAATAAAAAAGAGTAAGAAAGTTAAAAAAAACAAGGCAGCAATAGTTAATTTACTATTTCGGTTTACTGCTTTGTTTTAACCTTTATTATTTGTAAATAATTTAAGTGAACGAAATGTAATGGAATTCATTAAGCAGGTTCTCAAAACCTTGATTTTATTCAAACAATTCTGATTCACTTTTAACATCGGACTTATAAATTCCTAAGAAAGTTGTTTTGATAAAAAGAATATAAATTCATTGAAAGTAAAAATAAAATCATATATTTTTTTACATTTTTTATCTTCAATTATATTTATGACTATTTATGTCTATTAATATATACATATATATATATATATATATATATATATATATACATATATATACATATATATACATATATATACATATATATATACATATATATACATACGAGGTCAGACAATTAAGTAATGCGACCGATTTTTTTTCTCGGCCTGTGGTAACACTGCGAACCTGTAACTCCGCCACCGTAATAGCAGATCCCTACTCTCTAGATTGAGACCTTGACCACCCTCGTACGATCATTTCTTCGCCAGCTGTTTAGTGTTTTGTAACAACGCGCGAGTAGTGCATGTCACGAAGCCCACCGAATGAACATCGCTCAAGATTGTCTCGAGCAGGTTGAAAGTGATCCTACTCTTCTCGATCGAGTTATTACTGGTGATGAAAGTTGGTTCTTTCAATATGACCCCGAAACTAAACGACAAAGCCAACAGTGGCTGTCCCCTGGAGCACCAAGGCCAAAGAAGGCGAGAATGAGCAAGTCCAAAGTGAAAACCATGTTGATTTGCTTCTTCGACAGCAAAGGGGTGGTTCACAAAGAGTTCGTACCACCTGGACAAACCGTAAATCAAGTATTCTACCGCAATGTGCTCGAAAAATTACGAAAAAGGGTGCTCAGAGTGCGTCCAGAGATCGCGAAGACTTGGGTTCTGCATCACGAAAATGCTCCCTGTCACAGTGCGTTCAGTCTCTCAGTTTTTGGCGTCTAAAGGCATCGCAACGTTACCACAACCGCCCTATTCACCGGACATGTCACCCTGCGACTTTTTCCTATTCCCCCATATGAAAAAATTCGTCAAAGGTCGACATTTTGACTCCGTTGAAGATATCCAAGAATCTGTGATGAGGGTACTCGGAGAGGTCCCACAAGAAGTGTTCCAGAATTGTTACGAAAACTGGAAAACTCGCTGGAATAAGTGTATAGATGCGGGAGGGGACTACTTTGAAAGGGATCGCAGCGATGTACCTTAATTTTTAAATATACTCGATTTTTGAATTTTGTCGCATTACTTAATTGTCTGACCTCGTGTGTATATATATATATATATATATATATATATATATATATATATATATATATATATATATATATACATATAACATCAAATAATGCAAAAAAATAGTTAAAATACGTTTTTCATAATTTAATAACTTAATTCAAAAATAAAAATTATTTAATTCACTTATGAGGAAAATAATAATATTATTCTATATGAAATAGAATGACTTTATATAAGAACAAGATTATAATGTTTATAAAACGAATCGTATATAAATAAGTTGTGAGATATAAGACAATTTAAGCTAGATTCAAAAGGAATTAAATGGAAGATTTAAGATCTTTGTCTGCAAAATGAATGAATATTAATATTATCTTTGTTTGAATCTTCTAGATTTCATTACAGATTTTCATTCAGTACTGTATCTTATTTAGATATTTTTAAAATAAACATAGATTTTAAACATTTTTAAAAATGTATTAAAGTTAAACGAACACATCGAATATAAAACAAACCAGAAATAAGAAATATATGCAAATTTATTATATTTAACTACCGATCTAAATAAATATAAGTTATTCTAAATCACAATTTCATTATTATCAAGAGAAATTAGTTTGATGTTCACATTTACTATTTTATTTAAATGCTAATCTGTATTTAACATGGTAATATCTAAAAAAGAATTATTCATTGGATGAAAATGAGTATATATATATATATATATATATATATATATATATATTATACATATACAATATATATATATATATATATAAATTTTTGATAGAATAATTTGTCCATACCTTCCGATACTCATTTAAAAACATATGTGTCGATAAATTTCTCAAATTTGTAATTTGGTGATAAAAATAAAAAGTTCTTTTGAATGAATATTACTTTTTTAATAAAGAAAGTTAATACTTTTACTTGTAAAATTCACAACTAATTAAGTAATATTAATATTAAACAAGGTTTATGTTAAAAATGAACAGTGTACCGTCAAACACGTTAAAAACATTTCTCAATTATTAAAAAAAATACCTATAATAATTTCTCAGAAACTACGAATTGAAAATCGGAAGAATCCCGAATTAATATATAAAAAATGAAACGAATTTGAATAAAATTCAATATATATTTCAATTATTTTTGTTCGAGATGATATATTTATTTTTTATACATAAATTATATAAAGATTTTATATATAAATTATATATATATAGATTTTCGGAAAAAATCTACAGGTATTTAATTATAGATAGTTATTACATTTTAAAATTTTAAGAGAACACATTTTTATTTCAACTTGATTGGTTTACTGACGCAACGATTAAAAAATAATAATTAGTTTATATTTTAATTAAGTAATTTGTAAGCGTTGAAAGAGATAAAATAAAACCTGCAGCGCTGTTAATGAAATTTATTTATTTATGAAATGAATCACTAATGACACTTCCGAAACTTTTCTAATCAAATATATAACCTCGAAAAAAATCAATAAAAGTGTTTGCTACATATAAAACTAATAATACTTTACATATATTACAACGAAACTGTAATTGTATTTTGACATGTTTAAAACTTTTGCAATTTATAACTAGACGCCTCTGATTACAAGAACATTTAGGTATGAGAATATGTAGTTGTGAGCCGTAAAGCAAAGCTCAACTTATAAATATTTAACAGCACACAGTGTCGAATCATAATAAACCACGATTATATTACACATTATCGGAACAATTTACGATACATTTAATCATTATTTTACAAGCTTTCGGCCGTTTCGATTTTTTCGCAGTCCTGTTAATCGTGATGAGCGACCGCAAATAACTAAGCAGACAAGACAATAACATTTACGAGCAATCGAAATACGAAACTGCGATCAGCTTGTTTTGATTTTATATGTTCGATTTGATTTAAATAAATACGATCGGTTTGTTTTATGGAATATCCGACGTGCTCTTTTGTTCGATTTTTTTTATTAACACTAAAGTTGTTTATGACTATCATATAAATCGTACTATGATTAAAATGTTACATTACTAAAATTTTTAGATTGAGTTATTTATAATTTTGTGTTACATCGTGTAAATATTATATCATATAAAAATAAAAAATAGTGATAAGGTGATAAGCGTTTTAATAAATATAGAGTGATATAGAGTTATATAGAGTTATATATATAAATATATATATATATATAAATATATATATATATATATATATCAATAAATAAAGTTTAAATATTAAATATAACCGTATTTTTATATTATTTCGACTCATTTTTTTATGAAAATATACAACAAATACGAATCTCATTAAATTATCTACTAATATGATATATTAATATTTTTTTAAAAGATTAAATATTATAATCCTTTTTTGCTAATTTATTATACATGAATATTAGTATTAATTCTATCATTTAAAATAAAACAAACAGAATTAAAATATGATTAGTATTTAGTTATAACATATCTGTATAGAATTACGTTATTTGACACAAACTACAAATATTGTATTAAATATTCATTTTAATGAGGCTTCTGTGACTTTCCGTTGACATTTCAACGAATATAATACTACTGTTTGTATACTAGAGTATAATGTATAAATAATTAATTTGCAATGAAGTTATTTAATGCGTAAATAAAATTAAATTGTGTATTTGAGATTAAAGTATTAAACATAAATTATAATTATCAAACCGCTATTTATATATAAAGCGTTTATATGAGTTTGTATAACTTATAGAAAAATTATTCGCATGTCATTAATCCAGCGAGTTAGTAAGTATATTCAGTATTAAAAATATCAAGTAAGAAGTATTTAGCATATGATTATCACCAGAATAACTTTAAAACTGTCTATTTTTATAGTTTATACTATTTTTATTTTGCTATCTTTTGATTCTTTTTTAGTTTCAAGTTCGTGTAAACTATAATTATGTAATGAAAAAATCAATTTATTAAACGATTGTTAAATATATCTCTCATTTTTGAACTGAAGAGTTTTTTTGTGTTTAATAATAACTTTGTGTAAATGGATGTATTTAAACGCATTTTTATAATTTTCAGAATGATTAATTTTAAAAATATTCCTTGTTTCCGAATCATAAATCTCAATTAAAATAAATCAGTTTATATAAATTTTATAAAAAAATAATAAAAATTAGAATGAAAGTTTTCTAATAGTATCATAATATATATATATATATATATATATATATATATATATATATATATATATATATATATGTATATATATATATAAATAAATACTGTTTTCTATTTAATAGCGTGGCTATATTTTTAATATCTCATTTTGTACATTTTTTTTTACAAATTACAAATAAGAGTAATAAAAAAATAATTACGACTTAAATAAACCTAAAAATACTCTGATGTTTTTTTTGACAAATTAAACTGATATAATTAACTGAATTTATTTTTGAATATAAAATACATTGTGTAGAAAATTTACCAGTTTCAAAATAATCACTTTTAAGATACAAAATCTTATTTAACTAAAAGAATAAATGCCTTAACTTCATAATTTAATATGATATTTTATTAAAATATGTACTTTTATATTGATTAAATAATTGGCAAGTATTTGCTATTTATTTTTATATTAATATTTCATATTAATATAAAAATAAATAGTAAATACTTGCCTAAATTATTTTTTTATAAAAAAACATTTAGTTTTTTATTGTTTAAAAAGTATTTGTACATTAATTATTTATTTATGCAGCATGAGTAATCTAAAAATAAGAGAATAAGTTTTTTTTCATATACTTTTTAATATTATTAAAAAACATCAATGAGAATAACTATAAACTGTACTTGACTGAAAATCAATTAATCATGAAAATCAATATGGAGAGTTAGATTTGATTTCAAAACTTTCAAATTAAACGCATTCAATTTTAACAGACTGTTTTGAACATCGATTGAACCGTCAATAAAATAATATAATCATGAATAAATTTTACGAAACGAAGATTGAACTTCATCTATAGTTTCAAATTAGTCAAGTCGATAAAATTGTTAAAGTTTAAATTTATTTTCCTAGAAAAGTTTTAGTAGTCAAAACTCGTTACTGAACTCTTAAGCAAATTCAACATTTTCATTCATTTATAAAATACTCGACAACAATGAAATATTATATACTTTAGGAATATTTCTAAAAAAAGTTTCCTTTTTTCAAAATAAATTCTCTATATATATTTTATATATTATTTTAATACAAATATTTAATTAACTATAAAAAAAATAAGACAAAAAGATGTTTAATTTTTTTAAGAGACTCGTAAAACCCATTTATCTTTATATCCACCCTGTCTCTTGACTCTATATGATTCATTTTTCCTGTGAAAGTAAGCCCATTCATAGATTTCATTCGAAAAAGCTTAAAGTAACCGTTAACACCCACGTTCAAGCCTACTATGTCATCTCGTAAGAGTAATAGCATTGAGATTTCAGAAAACGGGCTCGGTAGATGAAATTTCATAGAATATAGTGGAGACTATACTGAAACGCATAAATGGTAATTTCATTCGTATCTTACCTCCTTCCTGTTATATATCAAAGTTATCTCTCAATGAGCCTCATACTAATTTTGACAAATATAGCCATTTCCGAAACTTATTTCTTCTAACAGTTCGATAATGGTTAAAAACTTTTTGAATATTTTGTATGTTGTCTTTATCTGTTTTAAACTTAATAAATTAATAAGATGTTTTTTTATATTTTATACACATATAGACTTAAACAGTATTTTTAATATATTTTTTTTGTAAAATGCTTTCTAATATACACAGCAAAAAATATTTTTGCAGAAAAGAAAAATGATAATACCGAGATAATTTAATAGATAAAGACATTATTTTTTATTCAAATAGAACGTTTTATTCAATTATATTTTTTTAATGGAAAATTCTCATTTCAGTTCCACTAAACATTTAAAGTTTAAAAATGATCAAATAGTTGCTTTACAGAAAAATAATAACACTACGGTCTTTACATGGAAAGATAAGAGAGAGTAAACATGACAAATATTTGTTATAAAGTCAAGGTTCATTTCATCACAAGAAATTTGGAATATAAGTCTGGTTTATAGACACAGAAAACCAGAAATATTAATTAAACAAACAAAATATGATAGCTTTAAACTGATCACTATTCCAAATTTTGCCCATTTTAATATAAAAAGAGTATTAAAATATTCCGAAAACTTTTCTTTATATCTAAAACCATTTTTAAAGTTCATGTCTTTCTCACTTTTAAAGCAAACGAAACAAATAATAATAACATCAAACAATATCCTGTTTGCAATGATTGAAATACATGGGCAGGAATAAAATAAACATATTAGTACATATTGCGAAATAAGTTCACGGAGTCCTGGTATTTATTCTGGAGAATAAAAAAGTATCATAATTGTACTATATTTAATTGCAGCATTGATCTACTTTCAGTTTTGTTTAAATCTATTTACAAACATATTTATATTATTCTTTCTAACCAGCGTTTACAAAAATAAGTTAAAAAATAATTAAATATTGTTTCCTGTAAGAAATTATCGAAGAAGAAAATAAAAAAAAACTAAAAACCCAAAAGAGTAATAATTATTTAAATACTCGACGAGTATATTGATAAATGATTGAGTTCGACTGAATAAAAAGCCTTTGATACTAAAAATTAATTAAGTAGGCAAGCATTTTATTACGGAATAAGAATGTTTGTTAAATAGTTAATATATAATAGTTATAATTATTTCTTACAAATAAAGAAAAATTATAAATCTAAAAGAAACTCTTACTATATATATATATATACATAACAAAGAATCTTTTGATATTTGCTTGAACGAAGAACGACACATGTCACTCATAGGCTGTAATCTCTGTCAATAAACATCACAGTCTAAAAACATTAATCTTGTGGCAATGACATATATTACAATAACAACAGTAGCTACAAAAGTCATTTGACAAAATTTGGTTTTAAATCACAGCTTGAAATCTGTATTTCTTTTGAATATTACACCTAATGTGTAATATTCTTAAAAAAGATATATTTCTATTAATATCTAATAATTTCATTTATAAATAATACTTTCTTAAATTCGATTACATATCCATACCTATTTATCAAGGCTGTAAATAAAATATTTTCTCAATAAATATTTCAGTAAAAATAATAATTGTATTAAAGTTCTAAAATATTTTATTCAAGCATTTTCTTAGATGAAAAATTTATATAAACTAATTTTATTAATTAATATTAATTTTAAAATTTTTAAAATTAATTTAAATAGTTAAATACTTTTAAATAAAAATATTACTACTATACAAACTAAATTCTAAAACTAATTATTTACATCTTCCCTGCAATTGTATTTTGTAGTTGTAAATGTACTTTAGTATTCTGTTTCGATTTCTTCAAGAAATTGTTTGAAATGACGATGGTGAACCCGTGTCGTACGATTCACAAAAAGAATATAAATAAGCTTATGCATTTAGACTGCATTACTTGCTCTCTTTTACACTCAAGTTTCCTTTAAGTAAAAGTATCTTTCTATTTCTCTTATATAAATTCGTATTCCATGCAAAATCGCTATAGATGCAGAGTGCGCGTCGAGGTCTTTCAATAAATTAGAAAGCGAAAAAAATAAACTCTATTTAAGTTAAAATATTCTTTAAATATTAAATTAAATTTTATATATATTTTTTTCTTATTATCAATATAAAATACGTACATGTTGATAGACATGAAAACGTAAAAATAATCTAATATATATATATATATATATACATACATATTAATGTTTTTCTAAAATAACTTTTTAAAAGACAATACACTACTGACATACTTAAAAGTTATTTTAAGATTCTGTAGTTTGTCATATATATATATATCTGAAAATAAATTTATACCATAAAATAAATTTCATTTGATATATGTATTTCTCTATAATAATTTTCATTTTGAAAATGTATAAATAAATACAACAGAATTAACATAATATAAAAAAATATAGGTTATGTACATGTATAACATTTACAGAATTATCAAAATTAAGAAAGTTGCAGGTCTAAAGTTTTAAATATTAGGTTAATTGAAAAATAATTGCAGTTTATAACCTTTAAATCCATATAAATGTTTCCATTTCTGGTTCAGAACTGTTGTATGATCTACAACACCTAACTTTTGTGTAACAGTTCGAATTGTTGTGAGTGGTTCTGATTCAATTAACACCTTCAAATAGTTGTTATCAACTGAATGAGACCCGCAACTTTCTTCATATTCAAAGTCCTCGTCCCCAGCACAAAAATTTTGAGACCACTGCTGCACCGTACGTTCGTTAACAGTACCCCCATCAAAAGAATCGGTTTTTTTTTATACAAAAACTTGTTCTTATTTGTTTCTTTTCCATCTTTAATTCAAAGCTCGATTTGAAGTAAATTAAATAATAAATACTAAAATAAAAGTCAATATTACTAGAATACAGACCAAAAAATACAATTTAAAACAATATTAACATAAACACGATGAAATGACACTTTTATTGAAAAAAGATTAGAATTCAGAAAACAAAAACCGCAATTATTTTCCTATCAACCTAATAATATTAAAATAAATAATATGAAACAATAATTCTTTGTTTTCATACCTGTGACTATTAGTGCATACGTGTGAATGTTTTAAATATAATAAAAGCAAAGAACAATATAATTTTTATTTATTTATAAATTAAGTTACGGTAACTAATTAAATTATATGAACATATCTCTATAAAGTATGAGATGTTTATTGCTAAATTTAGTTTAATTAATCGATTTGTGTCCGTACATACGTATGTATATATAATACTAGTAGTAGTATAAGTTTTAATATAAATTTTAATGTATCAAAAAATAATTTTATTTTGTTTGCATGCTTGATCGCTTCGTTTCTTTTAAGATTGGTTTAACCGTTCTTAATCTCTAGAAACATTTTGAACAATTTAAAACCTACCTTAATGTAATATAATTCAAAACCGGTAGCAAAAAAAAAACAACCTAAATGAGGATTCCAGAACTGTAGAGAATAATAATAAACCACGGATTAACATAAAGACAACACAAAAACAATTAGTAATTTTATTAAGATTCTCTACCATGATTTCAATGAATTTAGAGTTTTCCTTGCGTATATGTACATTGTTAACTATGTAGTATTAAAAGAGGTACTACTATAAATTAAAAAATCAATACATATCGCATTTATCAGATATGTGCTTTTTTGATACAAATTTCAGTAGAATAATTATTCGCATCTGTGTATTCATAATAGTAACGAATTTTGATATATATATATATATAAGCTTTTTAAATACATCATTTATCCGATCGAATATTAACACACACGTATAACACAGTTAACTATTGTATTACATATTAATTAAATTGAATTTAATGTCGTATAAATTTTGGAATGAAAAACATCAAAAAAATAGAATAAATATACATATTATATATATATATATATATATATATATATATATATATATATATATATATATGAATACATATATGCATATCCTATTTATATTTTTGCACTATATTAAATACACAAAAATAAAAACGATACTTTTTATATACATATAAATTATAATTATGAATCCAACAGTCAGTATAATAACTAATTACTAAATGTATTGGAGCGAGTAATATTAATACTCATACGCATCTTCCATCATACAATGTAATTTCATTTATCTATTAATAAAGCATAAAAACGTATTTACGTATTATTTATATGATTTATTTAAAATATCTACTAACTTTATGTATCCTGAATTCCATTTATACTTTCATTCGAACAAAATGTTTTCTATTTGGTATGATTTATAAATATATTTCTAATTGAAAGGAAGCGTACTATTGATAAAATGTATTTGTAACTGTGAAATGATTAAACGGCACAATAAATAACAAGTTGGGTTTTCTTCGTATTGTATACAAAGCTTTTATATAATTTAATTGAAAAAGAAACCTTTTAAAAGGTCAAAGAATATACTAAATAGAAACGATTGATTTTCTCAAAAAATTGACTATTCCTCATTCAATAGAAATATCTGATATGAAAGTATTTTAATAGAAAATTTATAAAAAATCTACTGATTGTTCTTATAGATAAATGAATCACGACAACCAAAAAAATTGAAACGATATCTGATATTAAAATTTTAATATTATTAAAATGAAAAACAAACATTTTGAAATGTTAACCAATATATTAAGTAAAAAAAAATATTTTTAACAAGCAAAATCGAACAGTTCACAGTATTAATAGCAATATGTGATAAATGAAAAATATTATATAACAGAAAACAAAAATTCATTGATTAATTTGCAGATATGGCACATAATGATATTAAAAAAAATCAGGACATTTTTGATATTATACTAAACATTCTAAAGTTTGTTTATATATATATATATATATATATATATATATATAAACATAATATTTTAAAAATACAAAGGCATTTAGATTATAATATTTAATTAATTCTCTTATCTAATCGTCCATATTTCCTTTTAGTTTTTAGATTGATCTTTAACACACACATATATATATATATACAAATTTATATATATATATATATATATATATATATATATATATATATGTGTGTGTGTGTGTTTTGTTATTTAACTCCGCAGAAAATATGTCAGTCTTTTAAAAATACATCCTCTCCCACAAATAAAATAGAGTCAATCTTAACAGCATCAATAATAAATTGACAACCAAACAAATTAAAGTTAAAAGGAAATCGAAGCAAAATTTATCAAAAATGGTCAAAGACTATATAAATTCTTTAATTAATTCCAAACATGTGTGTTCAAATATTTTTAATACCATAAATAAATAAAAAATCTGCAAAATATTCATTTATTCATGAGTTATATTTCCACTTAAAAAAATTAGTTAATTATTTAAAAAAATAATATAATTTAAATAAAACTAAAAAAGTAGAATATTGTAAATGTATATTTCGTTAATTTATCAACAATATATCATAAGAACACTTTTTTTTAAAAAAAAAAAACAAATTTGTTAATTTACTCAAAGATTTGAAAAATGAGAACTCAAATGGTTTTGGTTCAGTCATGTTTAATTCTTTGTATTATACCTGAAATATAAGCTGTTTACATAAACGTTGTTTCTATTTATAATTGATATTTATTTAAATGAGAAATAAAAAATAACTGTTTCAATGATGTAATTATCAAAGGTATTGAATTTAATATACTTTTATAAATATTTATACCTCTAACAAAAAGGAGGCTAAGCTTGTATGTATTAATTCCGAGTAAATTAAAGTATGTCATATAACAAATAATTCTTATTGCAATTTCTACATTAATTATAAATTTTGAATCAATAAAAATTATACAATCATTTAGAGTTTAGGAATAATAATTATGAATTTATCCTGTATTGATTAATTGTATATAATTATATATATATATATATATATATATATATATAAAATATGCATATTTATAGCATAATATGCATATATATATATATATATATATATATATATATATATATATATATATATAATAGGTAAATATTTAGTTGATACGACAATAATTGCGGTTTATGACCATATTCGTATACATTTCTCAATTTGTGATTTTAAATGATACAGAAATAACGCTTAATTTATATATATATATAGATAGATAGATAGATAGATAGATAGATAGATAGATAGATAGAGAGAGAGAGTAAGAGGGAGAAAGAGAGAGAGATATTAATATGAAATAAAATTATTTTAGAGCTTAATGAACAAATCTATATTTATCGATTAATCTTTAATAAGAAATCAGCATTCTAAGAAAATATGAACTAAGATTGCATATGTGTATAACTTTGATAGTCTGTGAGAAATTAGAATTCTTGTTGTTAAGTTTTATATTAGTTTCCATTGTTTGTACTATACAAAATAGAAACCGAACTGAATATTTATATTTTCAACAACAATCCTTTTCGAAAATTTCATCTGTCCGTACTAAAACGAATGCATGTCTTTATCTCACCTGATTTTCTGTTATATTTCTCGATACAGTTCCATTGCTTGCGATGTATGTCGTCATTTCCATTTAAATGGAGTCTTGTGGCAAACGGATATCGCTATGTCGTTTCTTAGCGCTACGACCGTCGATCTCGTGGCGATATTTACTTCCGGTGTCGAGAATACGTCTTTATTCCAGGCATTGTTAAAACGTTTCCGGAATCAACGATGTTAACATTATTTGAACCTCATTTTTAACTCTTATTGCAACGAGAAATATACGATTGAACATGTATTAAAGAAACTAACACCAGTTATCTACATCGCCGCAGATGCAGCTTTTCAATTCGAGAGAAAAAAAATGTATCTAATAGTAACGTATTAAAAGTCACTGATATATACATATATATTTTCTTTCTATTGAAGTGATCTGATTGGGTGATATATGCTTTTTTCTTACTTCTGTAGGCCGAACGTTTTTTTTTAGTTTATCGGTTTATTTCATTCGGATATAAAAATTTGTAGCACGGTTTCAACGCACGCGAATGTTCGATTTAATTTAGTGAATTTATGCAAATGAAAGTTTTCTTTTAATTAAACGCATAATTTTGATGTGTGTCACATCATTTTTAAGGATTATTGTATTGTTATGTTTTCATTTTGTTATGTTTATTACTCAGGGGATACATTGTAATTAACTGGAAAATATTATTGTAGTTTTTCAATTTTCAAACTAATAATATATATTTTTTAATAAAATTTCATATTTGTATTTTGCAAACAACAATTATTATTTACAAACAAAAGTACGGAATGTTATAAAAAAGTGTATTCAAATATTTGGATTTAGATTTGTAAATTTTTTGAATAAAATATATTAACTAGACATTTATATTATCAAAATAATAGTTTTTATACAGTACAGTACAGAATATTTTTTATTTTATTAATATCAATTTAAATTCAACTCAATATTTCCAATTATTTTACGAATATTGCAGGATATTTTTCTGTAAATATCACAAATTTAAAAGCTTCTTTGTAATAAATCGTTACCTATATTAATATACATGTATATATATATATCGTTCTTCTTGTAACAACTTTTTTGTTTGAAATTTTAATTGAAACAAAAGCAATTCAATTTGAAAATATACTTAATTCGTACATAAAATATGTAATATTTTCAAATTTAAAGCATATTTCGGTAATAAGACTATAATTCAATCATTAATAATCGGGTCAAACTTTAATATTCAATTAATATATGATTATATAACTATTCATTGCTATAAATATTGATTTAAATACAAAATATCAGTCAATTAAATGTTTTTTCTTAATAGGATATGAGTACTCAAAAATGTCACTTATACTATTAAATTCAAACAAATAAATTATTTAAAAAATAAAATTGAATAAAAATAACACAAACATTTATTATGTTAACTAAAATAAATTATGTATAATACAAAGGAGAAAATGTAATATTTAATTTACGATTTTGATAAGCAATTCAGACGTATTATTTTAATGAGATCTATTAAAAAGAACTAGTTCAAATTATTATTCAAACACTTTAAGTGAACATTACTAAATTGCGAATCATTATTTCTTTCATTATTTTCTCTCATTCTTTCTTCATATATATGTATAATAAAAGTATGTGTTTGAAATATATAAATACATGCATTGCGTACTTATGTATGTATATATATAATTTGTATATCAAACATTCAAGTCAGAATCTAACGAGATACAAAATTAAAATTTATCGTGTTAAAAAAAGGTTGAACGCCTTGCTGCGAGAAAAAATTTAATTATGTGTTATATTCCCATTTTGCACGACTGCAAAAGAGGAGCGAATATATTCAACAACGTAATAATTGCTTTGAATGACTTTTTCACCTCGCAGAATGTTATTTATATGTAGTAGTCGTTATCCAGCCAGTCAGCTTGTAACGGATTCCTACTTGAATGCTATATCATGTCTGCGCCGTGTTTTCATTTGACGTTCATATGGCACACCAAGGTGTAATCATTAAAATTCACGAAAGTGTGTTCGGCTGTAAGCGTAACCAGGCGGGTATTGTTTGATGAAGATGTAGGCCCGGTCATAACACCGTTGGGATTTGTGTTTCCAACGTTCGTGATGCACCCTACACACCAAGTATCCAGCCAGCCAACCTACCGACCACATATTCGGAATAATAAGTTATGACGTACGTATATTCCTTCTGTTTATTTTTTATAATATCTCAAAATTTTAGTTCTGAATTATTCAAGTATAACGTGTTTTTGAAACTACCTAGAGACTTATCTGTTCATAGCAAATTTTCAAATAAATCTTCACACTCCTCACAGTTAATAAAGATATCATTATTAAATTGATTCAGAGAATACGAAATGAAATCTTGACTTTTTAAATTTATACAGCGAGAAACTTAAGATATATGTTTTCCTCTTTCAAAGCACCGCACCACCAATAGAATGAAATTTAAGACCATTCAATATAATATATTAATAAATAACTATAAACATAATTATATATGCCAACATTTAGAGTCAAAATAAATCAAATGCTGTAAAAAGATTGACATAATTCATCGTCTGTAAAAAATAAATCACTTCTTTTCGAAAAATTCAAAAATGAGAACATCTTGGCACTAAAAACACAAATATTACATATATAACTTTATATATTCTTTTCTAATTTGTTTACTCATTTGCATAGTCAAAATTTTATTTATTTTTCCTTTAATTAATTTATTAATATCCATTCTGTTTTGTTTCCAAATAAAATTAAATTCATGAATTAATTTTTGAATAAATTGGCGAGATTTTCAACACATTAAACGAAAATAATATACTATTAAAAGTATTTCGGTTTTTAAATAATTTTCATTTAGAAGAAAATGATTCATAATCAACAAAAATCATATAATAGATAATTGAAAAAATAATATTCGTGAATAATTCAGATAATTGTAAAAGATGAAATTTAGTTATAGAAGAGTTTTAATTAAACTTCATATAGAATGTCAGTTGTGAAAGAAGTGATATTGAAATTTATGTGGCATTGGTCAGTAATTTGAGCAGAGTATTCAGTTCGGTTTTATGTTTAAAAATATATAATACATTACAGTTACGATATATTCATATACGATATATATATATACATATATATATATATATATATATATATATATATATATATTTGTTAAAATATTATAAAATGTATTTATTGTTAAAATAAATTGTATATTAAACCAATGACTATAGTTATAGGTTTATTAATTCATTTGTGAGTTTTTAACGTTATATATATATATATAAAGAGAGAGAGAGATAAATAAAGAGAAAAGATGAAAGTTAAAAAATAATCAAATTCAAACAAACATAAAAGTGAACAGGAAAAATAATAAACTGAAATACGAACAATAAGTGATGCATTTATTTATATAAAAAAGCTTAAACTGAAAGAGTAGTAACGGAAGAAGTATATTTATTTAAATAGACTCGTATTTCAAAGATGAATTATTCCCACAGGAACTTAACAAGAGTGTAAAGTGAAATGGAATTATATTAAAATTTAAATCAAATTTTCAAGTTTGACTGGAGACAAACATATTTAATTCCTGTATCGATTATGTTTATTTGTTCCATCGTATTATTTAAGGATTTTAATAAATACAAAAATGTACTTGAAAAAAATCATATTAAACAAAACAAAAAACAATTGAATAAAAATAGAATATATACGAAATAATAAAAAAAAATTTGTTGACACTAACATCATCTAAAATAGGAAAAAATGGTGAATCTAAATAAAAAGAAGTTAATAGTTCAAAAATAAAACTTATTAGGTGAAGATACCAAATATAAAAATCTCAGAAAGAGATGTATGAAGAATTGTGATAATAATATTAGAAAATGCATTCAAAATACGTTGAGATGAAGCATTGTATCGTTCTAAATAAAAAATCAGTGTTATCTTTAAATGAATTGTTGAAAATTGATGATATATATATATATATATATATATGTATATATATATATATATATATATATATATATATATATAGAGAGAGAAAGAGAGAAAGAGAGAGATGGTAGATAGATATAAAAACCACCAATATTTGTAGAAAAACAAAAAGTTTGCAAATTGCAACACAATAAAAAAATAGACCCAAATAAGAAAAATTTTTGACAGAAATCTAAATATATTAGGTTGATAGAAAAAATTGCGGTATATAACCTTGAAGTTCGTACATTTCTTAATTTAAGTGGTTTTTACTGGACCAGAACTGTTGAATGACTAACGCTCAATTTTTGTGCAAGCTCTCGAATTGTTGTGGGTGTTTATGATTCAACTAACGCCTTCAGTTAGTCGTTATGAACTGAAGAAAGGATGCCCGCGATCTTCTCTATCTCCAAGTCTCTCATTCCCAGCACGAGATTTTTGGAACCATCATTGCAATGTTCGTTCCTTAATAGTACTCATACTAAAAACATCATTTCGTTTACGAGCAGTTTCTGCTTCTTTACCACCCGTTTTTAACTCATACAAAAAAGTGCTTTTATTTGCTTCTTTTCCATCTTTCATGCAATAGCCTAATTTGAAGTAAAATTGTTAATAAAACCAAAACTGGTGTTACCAAATATATGTCGAAAAATGCACTTCAAAATAATATTTTAATTGAAAACATTAAGGAAACAATTCAAAAAACAAAACCCGCTATTATTTTCCTACCAACCTAATATAATAAGTTTACTAACAAATCAATTATATACAAAATTAAAAATCAATATATATATATATATATACATAAATCAATTATATATAATAATTACAAATTAACACATCCATAAAAATAACATAAAATATATAAGAAATGTATAAAAAACACTGTACAGTTTAAATAGAAAAAAATTGAATAATACATTTATTCAACACGCTTGCAATATATATATATATATATATATATATATATATATATATGCGGTGTGTGTATAAATATAACAAAAATACTTTCAACTTTGTAATCTTTTTTAAAATGACTATTATTTAGAAAATTACTTTATTTCTGAAAACGAGAAACTAATAATAAATTAAGTTATAAAACTCTGATAAATTTACAAAATTTTTCATGGAAAAAGGATACACTGGTGTTAAAAATAAACTTATAAAGTACTAAATAAATTCATGCTACTGGCTGTTTATATATATATATATATATATATATATATATATATATAATATATAAATTACCATAAATTTAAATTTATATACATATATAATTTTCGTATCATACGTTACAGTGGAAAATATGTAATTGAAATGATGATGCATAAAATTGTTTGCATTGATAAAACGTGGAATCTACATAAAATATCCCAACATTTCAGAGTGTTGTTTTTATGTTGCATATATGAAGTAAATAGATCTTCATACGATATGGTAACAAAAGCGATGTACGTGCACGTGTCTGTGCCGTGATGCTGCAAAGAGAACGTGCATTATCACTCATCGGGAAACAAGAATACGGTCACATACTATTGTTATGTAATTTATTTGTTAGTATAAGTTTCTAGACAGTTAAATTTCAGTGCTGAAATAATAGTTAAAAAAATGAACTTTGATAGCTAAAAATAGGAAAACTCAATACGTATATATATATATATATATATATATATATATATTAAAAACTGAATAACAATATGTATTTTTAAGAAATGCCCTATATTTTAAAGGTCGATAATGATGACCTTATGTTACGTCTCTACTCAGATAGAGGTCAATCGTAAATCCCCAGTTGAAAATTTATTCATCACCTACATATATATATATATATATATATATATATATATATATATATATATATATATATAAATATTTAGATAGATAGATATAGATATATGTATGTATATTATAATATGATGTTATATTTTTTATTACATACGATTAAAAAGAATTGTTATTTAGCTATGAAATTATTTAGGTAAGTTAACTTTTGTAATAATATTTAACAGAGGTTTCATAAGTAGTCTTGAAATAATGTATAATAATTTAGAAGTAAATAATTGGAAACATAATAAGAAAAATAGAAATTGTCGATATTTAAATAATGAATTCACATTCTTTTCCGTATTTTCGAAAATAATCAATGTACGCACACTGGTTCAAAATTTGCTACTAGCTACATTAGTTTTTTTTTAAATTTGGAAATTATTCAGTTTTACATAGCTGCATACATATTTGTTGTTATTACAAAACGAAATTCTGATGCACAATTCAGCACAATTATAAGTGGTAGTCAAATAAGTGTTAATAGGGAAGTATAAAAAAAACAACCAAATTTAATTAGTACTAAGTATACAGTAGTACTAATTAAATTTCTTACATAATCAGACAAAGAATAGATTCATAATTACTCAGTTCATTATACTCTATTAATCAAACAATGGTCAACGTTATTTCTCTGGAAAAGAGATTTGGATGTTGTGTATATATATATATATATATATAATATACAAACAGATCGCGTTATTATCTGAACAACAATAATCTTCCCTAAATAATATTTAGCATTTTTAAATATTTAAATCTTGCACATGTATATCTTTTTATTATACACTGTAATTTAATGAAAAATATATTCTTATTTTTTAATAAACACATTTTTTTGTCTATATTAAAACTTATTTATTTATTTTTCAAAATGTACATTCAGGAGAAACCATGGTATGTATATATTTGCGTGCATGCATATATATATATATATATATATGCATATATATATATACATACATACATACATATATATATATATATATATATATATATATATGCATAACTTATATATATATATATATGTATATATATATATATATATATATATATATATATATATACATATATATGTTTATAAGTACGTCACATATAGCCAACATTTCAAATATGAGTGAATGAGAATGTGCGGATCGTAAAATTTCTGAATATATAAAATATGATTGTTAATTCAACAACCGGACGTTTGTTGATGTAGAAAATTGAAAAGATCATCTTTACCGTAATAAAATTTTCATTTGAATAAAATAAATGTTCTCTTAACAAGAACAATACTAGTACAATACAAATAACCTATTGCGTAGAAAAGAAAAAAATATAAAACGAGAACAATTACTTTATTTCATTAAGCGTCTTCGCCATCAATCATTCACATACAATAAAATTTTCATTCTATTTAGAGAAACAATTTATATAATACCAATAAACAATATAGCACGACGAAGACCATGTTTTTTATATAAAGTGTACAATTATATATATATATATATATATATATATATATATATATATAAATATATATATATATATATACTGTGAAACTACAATGTGTAAATACTGTGAAACTTCGAAATGTTCGAAAAAGAAATTCATTATCATTATTTGTTAAGTTCTGTCGTCTAAACCATTTTTTTAAATAATGAAAATAACAAATTAATAATACCATTAAACAATATACAATTAACCCCTTGCTTTATGATTTAATTCACGACAGCGTGGACCATAGCCAAGTCGTATAACAAGTCTTATGTTTAGCCTGAAATCTATATCACGAGTCTCACTCAATATTATAAGACAAGGGTTTAAATAAATAATATCAGCAGACTACAATTATGTTCCAATATTTATAAAAATTCCCGACTAAACATACGATCAGATTTTTTCATTAACCCAAATCGTGAGCCATAGAGCTCAATACTCGAAGTGCGTCTAAGCTCGAAGGCCGTACGGTTACATAAAATGAGACAAATACTTTTTTCTATAAAACATCATATAAAGTACAAGAAAAATATGTCTCAATACACTTTATTCCAACATAACAATGTTAGAATGAAAAAAAGTTTCAAAATATCATAATATATATTGTTTAAAAAATAATTAATCCTATTTATATAAAAAAGTTAAAAGATTGAAAATAAATTTAAATGAAAACTATAGATAATACTACACATTAATTTACTTAAATCACAACAGATACTTGTTTAATAGTAATAAAAAATATAATATTGGAATTTTATTTCTAAATAGAAATCAGTTAATACTTTTTTAAGGAATATACATCGTTATTAGTCTTCTTAAAAAAAATTAATTTCCTTATTAATTAACAATTTTCAAAGAATTGTTTTAAGTACGTAAAATATAAAAATATTTTTCAATATAATATGTTTTATTTAATAAAAGGTACGACTTTTAATATTAGAATGTTCATTTTGAAAGTAAACAATAATAAAAATCTAAGCTCATATTTCCAAAAATGGTTTATATAAAAATTTATAAAAGCTTACTATAAGGTTATGTAGTATATACAAAAAAAGTCAAGCTCGTATTTAGTGTTACATAAATAAACTTATTTTTCGGATGAAAATATATCTCCGGAAAACAGTACTGTATCTGATCCGTATAAATACTATATGGAATATATATATATATATATATATATATATACAAACATACGTGAATATGTGTGCACTTACCTTTGTCTGCCAATGACGTTATAGCAGCTAAATGAATCAAGAAGACAACTCCCAAGATGGATAGGGTACGCGATAGTGCCCAATGTGCCATTCCTCCTCGGTCGCTAGACAATCTCCTGGGGCATCTCATACCCGCGAGACACAAGGCGAATACGCTAGTTGTTTGCGCTTCGACACGTCCAAGATGCATAGGTCTTCTTCTTCTTGCGCACCTTGAATTCGGTACATGACTAAAACCACTAGCGTGCCAAAACACTCATGATATATGACACTGTGTTTGTGCGATTTTCTCATATACAGTGTATGTTTTACACGTTCACTAAGTCTTTTCCTGTCTTTTTTAGTTCTTGTCTAAAATATAATCGATGAATAATGTTTATTCAAACACTGCACTTTATTTTATAAGGTTATTTTATGTTCTTTTTAGTCAACAAGATTATTAAAATATTTTTATAAAATGATTTTATCACACAGAAACTACATTTTCTATATTTATTTTAAAAAGTATATTTTAATAATTTTTGTTTAATATGTTATGTGTTAAAACTGAATTTTAAATAATTAAAATACATATTAAAACTTCAAAATGATTTCTATTTCAATAGAATTCGTTATTTTTAAAAATCCGCACTAACGTACTGTATCTGAAAAAAAAGAAAATAAGATAATTTAAAATAAAGTTCACATCATTTTTAGAATTTTAAACAAATAAAAAATAATATAATATAATCAACCTTTTTTTAAATTAAAATTAAAATGATAAACATTTATCCCTTATTCAAGTTTATTAAGTAAACCATTTCTTTTATTATTAAATTTATATTTTTAATATATTGAAATTTTTAATTTATTTCAAAATGATTTTTTGTTTACAAAGAAGAAAAAATAGAAATAAACGCTTTTAAATTTATAATAATTTTAAATTAACTTTAAAAAATTATTTATACAAATTTTTCACGAAATTAACAAGTAAAATAATAAAATATATTTCTATATTATACATATATATATATATATATATATATATATATATATATATAATATTAATGTACTGTTCTTACATCTGAACAATTGAAACTCTGTCAATTCATTATTAATATTAATATATATGTACATATATATATATATATATATATATATATATATATATATATATATATATATATATATGTTACTATAAATAATCAATTCTAATCAGCTATTTTTTTAATCTAGCAATAGTATAATAATAATAACGATAAAAAATCTATTTAGTTTATATTTTTTCATTATTCTCTTATTGTGTTTTGACTTGAAAATTTTATTTTGTGTCCGTTAAGAACATGTTATGATTTCATATATAATTAGTAATTACTACGCATTATATATATATATATATATATATATATATATATATATATATATATATATGTGTGTGTGTGTGTGTATATATATATATAATGTGAACACATGCGTTAATTTGTATTAAAATATCTATATGAATTCAAGGCTGTCTGTAAACATTTTAACACATGATTGCTGTATAATTAATATTAAGTTTATTTATAGTTGCAAAATGTTTCAATCTATAAAAGATCTGTATTAAGTTTTTCATATTAATGGAACATTTAGTTAAGTATTTTTGAAAGATTATTATATTTATGTTCTAGTTTAATCCAATAAACAGAATTATTATATTAGAGTTACACCAATGGTTTTCCATTGGGAAGTGTTCACTTAACTAAAATAAGATCCACAAGAGAGTCTTTTGAAAATAAGTAGATAAAAGTGTTCATGTCAAAGAATAATTTTTACTCTGCTTGAGAGATTCAGTAGATACTGATGTTATAACATAAACTCTTGATCTATAATTATACTGTATTATGATTATATACCAATTAATAATTAATAAGTAAATATTAATTCACATTCATGTTTATTTATATCAATTCGTTCGGATATTTTGGTTAAATTTATTTTCATAAATTGATTTTTTATTTTGCCTATGTACCACAATTGTTTCTATTCAAATTTTAGCTTATGCAGATTTTAATGGCGATTATATTGTGGGAAAAATAAGGTACAGAAAAATGTATAAAAATTTTATTTCTTCAGTATGAATAAAATATTCACTTGTGAAAGTAAATATTTGATTAACAACTATTACACAATGTGAGAAATAGGATATTTTCAAATATCAGTTATTTTAAAAATAAAGAAAAATGGATAAATATATATTCTTTAAAATTATAATATTGCTTCTTGTTATTAAATAATAATATTTACCATAGTCAGATCTGAAAATATACAATTTTTTTTTTCATTGTGTTTGTTAATAGTATTTAATTATAATTGCTTTATTTTTCGTTTTTAGTAATTTTTCTTGATTTAAGTAACAAAAATTAAATGGAATATTTAATTTTAAATGAAATTATTTGTTTGGAAAATAAATATATGTAGTTATAATAAAAATGTGTTTCTAAATTAAAGATCTGAAAATTGAAAAAAAAATTCTATTTTAAAAACAAATTTGGTATTTGGGAAAAGTTAATTATTGATTATATATTCCACGAATAAAGCAAAAATGTCTGATTTTTATAAATAAATTTTTCATTTCCACACAAACTACTTTTTTGATTACAAATATTTTATAAATGATTACTCGTTTAGTTGATGATCGTTTTAAATTCAAATTTTATATTAACTTAAAGTTCTTGGAATGAGTATTGTCATCGAAATATACATAAGCAAAAATTAAAAATGATTGTTAATTAACTATTGAACATTTTTGATCAGAAAAAAATTTATTCATGGGAAGTGACAAAATTCGTTTGCGAAAGTGAATTTAGCTACAGTGCCACTATATTCTCATTAATGTATTGTTTTTGGTAAATATATAAATAAATAAATATACACCAAATAAAATCGTTATTTTCAATAGCTGAATAATGATAATTGAAAAGATTTTTTATTATTTTACATAAAAATTTAGGTTTCTGTATATAAATCTAAGCTCAGTATTTTTTATTTCGTGAAATTCGTAAAATATTTAAGTTCTTTTAAAATTAAGCTGCAATTAATATCATTATTATAAAAGTAAAAAAATATTCTTCTTATATTATTTTCGTTAATAAACTTGAAATATTACAGAAAAAAAATTAAATACAGATTTTAAGTATTGTTTCAAAAAGTTTTTGATAAAAGACAATTTATATATATATATATATAGGATGATTTACTGTCTTAAATTAATATTACAAAAATATCATATTTCAAAATTACTTAATAAATTGCAATTAATTTCGAAAAAAAAATTTTTAAACGTTTAATGATATTAGTTTACTTAATAAGTCTATTCTTATGATTTTAAATATTTGTGAAAACATATTTATATAGAATTGGTTTATTTTAAATATTTAAATGTTAGTATTTAAATAACTGTATCAAAAATATTTACCACATATTAGATTTTTCAAAATTATTTTTCCAACACAGTAATTTTTAACTGTTCAAATTCCAGAAGACTTCAAAGTAATCATTCTAGGGAAGAAAACATTTCATTATTCTTCATTATGAAAATCGTTCCACTTCTTAAAATCAGACCAAAAATATAAAAAAGTAAACGCTATAAAAGAAACACCAATAGATTCGCTTTGTAGATCTTATAAAAAGTAAACTTTAACAAATAGCAGTCGGTCGTGTCGACGTTTGGAATCTTCTAGTTCTAAAACTTATTTGTAATGTCGTCGCTACGCACTCTTTGTTTTTGAAGTTGTTGTAGCGTAATTTAGAAGCAGAACCCGAAGTCTTTCGGTTTCAAACTTGAAAAGCAACAACGGGGAATAACTTCCTTGTAACAACTTGTTATTTATCGTTGTTGTGTTAAAATCACACGAATCGTCCTCTGTTGAGCGTAAATTGTTCTCTTGAGTAGATATATAGACTTGTTATTGGAACTGCACCAGCGGTGATGTTGCACATATTTTCCTGCAATATAAAAGTTTATATTAATGTATGCTTTATTATATATACATATATATATATATATATATATATATATATATATATATATATATATGTATTGTTAAAATAAATAATCATAGAATACATTTACTGCATATAAATTGAAATGTTAATAATAAATATATGATAATTTAATTTGATATAAAATTAAAATCAATTATTTGCACTGTACAAATTTACGAGTACAAATATTGTTCCTATGTATGAAATCTCAACTTAAGAACATGGTGTGTAATTTATGTGACAAGATACTAATTTTGTAGAAGAGACAATGATATGTGTAGTCTGAAACTTGTGAATATATCAAAAGATGTCAGGAATATATATTAAGGAAGTGGATTGAAAGATCGACCAATTTAGATGGACAATGGAGAAGAAAGAGAATTAGAATATCATTGTTTTCATAAATAAAAATAATAAAAGTTTATTATTTAAATTAACATTTCAATATGACAAAAATAAAAGGAAGAATAAAAATAATGGAGAAAAAAAAACTTTCATTTTTATTCATATACCTAACATATGTTATTACTTTCACGTAAATGAATTTTGAATAACAACTTTCATCTTTTTTAGTTCTTTTCTTTTTCGATAAAAATAGTAAAATTTAAAATTCAAATATAATTTAATGCTTTTTAGTATTTTTTTCATTTTTTTAGCATAATAATTGTGTCAACAACCAGGTATTCATATACGATATACTCGTACGTTTTATATATATATATATATATATATATATATATCATTGAAGCTAAAATATATAAATTTAAAATAATAGACTTCATTATAATGATGAGCTTTGTTCTACCTTTAGAAAAACATTTACTTTTAAAATACAAAATTATGAATAGAATACATCTGATATTGTATTATTTTTCTCACTTGAAAAATAAAATAAATAAACAGTATCTCTTTTAGTATGCAAAAGAAATTTAGTCAATATAACTATGGGAAAAATTTAATATGTAAAACATTATTTATGTTATACTGTATCGAATTTAAATTTTGGTGGAGAGATTAAATATGAATATTTATTATACATTATAATCTAAAAAAAGTATTTTTATAAGGTAACTCATTACGATTTGAAAGTTATGATCTAATTTATGTTTTTTATAAAACAATATAAATTATTTAATTCTGTTACCATACAAGTGTTTTTCTGGAAAATTTATTGACACAGTATTTTTATTTAACATACACAAGTAATTACGAATATAATTTTACCAATTCTTTTAATGTATATATATATATATATATATATATATATATAATATATGGATTTTGACCGTGAAAATATCAGATTTGACTGAAATTGCCTATTAAAATTACTAAAATTATTTTTTAAAATTATAAACTTGATGTTGAAATTGACAACTGTTAAAAATATGGATTTTATGTTAAATTTTATATTATACTAACAATTTTAAATATTCATTACATATGTATATATATATATATATATATATCTCCGTGTATGTGTGTATTTTTATTTTTAAACTGCGTACAATTACTTTAATTATATACTCTATATTATTTTAATATGTTGTATGATTTAAGATATAAATTCATTTGCATCCATTTTACATATAAAACACTTTATCTTTTACAAAAAAAACAACCTAAAAACTAAATACTCCTCATGAATATTTAATACTGTATGCATTCATTTTATCCATTTTCTATCTGCATTTCTACTTAAATGTTTTTGGTCTTTTTTTCTTACAAGATTTTTTTTGTTCTTTTTCTTCTAATAGAATCATTTAAATACAGAAAAGTAATTCTATTTGCTAGATACTTCAATTTAACTCAATCAGATTCTATTAACATTTCTTTTAAAAATTATACTTTTTTAATTCAATTTCTTTGTACTTTTTAATTTTCATACAATTTCTTTTTATTATTTTAAATTATACATGTTTTCATAAGACAATCGAATTTGATCAGTCATTTCATTTTTTTTTTGTCTAGACAGTATTATTTTAAGCAGATAATTGATAGAAAAATATTATATAAGTGTATTTTAAATCGACTAACATATTGTTGCAATAAAATGTTTATTTAGAAAATATTTTAGTGACAATCAGAATTTTATTACAAAATATTTTAAACAGTTAGTAATATGATTATTATAAAAATTATTTCCTCAACTACAAATTATCAAGAATTTGGTATTAAAAATGTTAGGAAAAAAATGATTGACTTTTTAAAATGATTGATGAAGTGAAAATATGTAAAGAATACATTGTTTTAAAAAAATGAAATGGTAATTTAATTTTCATTAATATTTTATTGTATTGAACTCTCAAAGAACTTTAAATCTTGACAAAATTTTAAATCTACTAAAGATAAAAAAACTATATATATATATATATATATATATATATATATTAATTTAGAAAATAGTAATTATTAAAATGTAAATAGACTTTAATACATTTTTTTAATAAACATTCGTCTTAGATCCAACAGAAAATTGATTAAAATTGTTTGTTGTTGAATTTTATTTTTTAAATATATTTTTTTTAAGAAAACAATATTTTTTATCATTTATCCATTTATTATGGTATATGTATTTATGTTATATTTTAAATTAATTCTGTTTAGAAATTACAATCATATCTTAAAAAGAAAATGATTTAGTATATTTAAAACTGTAAAAACTAAAACGCTCAAAAAAGCTAAAAAAAATGAGATTGTGAAAATGTCATTAAATTATAACCCAGTTAGCGATATATCCAGTTATTTAAAAAAAGAGAACATATCTTAAATTCTTCTTTAGAAATGTCTTAATGGAACAAGTAAATTATTGTTAATATGAAAAATATACCAATTTCTTGTTCTGGTGATCTTCATCCTTTTTATCGAATAAGTTTTTATCTGTCGCGACTTGTTTAAGCTCTTGAGCCATTTCTAAACAACAGTAGATAAATCGAACGAAGATAAAGATCACTATCACTATATTTAAAAGGAATACAGATGAATCACAGATATGAAAACAAATAATTAGTAGTTTTTGTAAATTAATTTACTATGCTGTGCGCCATTGGCTACATTATTTTCCTAACATGAAAGAAATCGATAAATTATTATAGATTCTAACTGATTTCTAAACAATATTTAAAATAATTTAAAAAGTACGATTTTTTTAAAAAAGTTAGAGACCATTCCTTCCAACAATTTTTATTTCAAAAATACACTTCTTTTCTGTATGAAAAGTACTTAAGATGTAATTTTTGTAATGTCTTACAACAAATAAATAAAAGTAAAGATCTATATTTTTATAGATATTAATTCAATTTGTTAATTTTCACTTGATAGCTTACAATAATATTATATATATATATATATATATATATATACGAGTATATATATAAAGTATTCAATAAAAGTATCAAAAATATCAATGTTTTATTCTATTTCTCCTATGTCAAAGAAATTTCAACAAACTGTAATTGGTAACTTATTCTTTTCATGGTTTCCGCATCGTTTTTGGCCAAATCGACAGTTTTTGTTGTCGCCAACACATAAGTCGGTCGTTGCTAGTAGTACAGTGGCGTAGAGAAAGATTATTTATTGTCCAGTAGCGTAACGGTAATCCGGTTCTTTTAGAACTGTCACACATTCAATTACTTTAGTCTAGTAAATGTTATACGTACGCGATGCAACCATTGGACTGTATTGTTTGTTGGTCAGTTAGCTACAGAGCCAGTTCTTTTAAAAGATGTAACACAAACCATAAATCTTATTGTTCATTCTGTCCGTGATATATGATCCTTTGAACGGGCGCAAATAGGAAGAACCGACATTAAATGCATTTTTCTATTTTCCAGTTGCGGTTTGCTAACTACAGAACGTGTTCCAACTAAAATGATACTTTCTACGAGTGATGCCATTAGTTACTTTTTGAATGGCAATAATAGTAAATTTTATAATGAATAAAACTAAGGTTTTTGTATATAATACATGACATTTTTACGAACTTGTGTATTAAAAAGTAATATAAATATAATATAGATATATTTTATGAAATTTTCATTATATTAATTCAACCATTATTTTAAACCTTGAGTCGATCAGTTCCTTATAACGTAAGAAAAAACTTAAAGTTTCATTGAATAACAGGTTATTTTTTTATAAGTTTATGAATATGATTTTCTCAATCTCTCATTATAAATATATTTTTCTTTCAATTGGTTAACTTTTAAATAGTTATAATTGTATCTTTCAGAAAAAGTTATTTTAATTTATTAAATAACACTTTTATTAGTGTTCAAATTAAATTACTGTCACAAATGAATTTATCCTTCAACAAATCATAAAAAGATTTTTCTGTACTGTAAGCCTATGATGCTAAATGTATCGCCATCTAAATGCATATAAGTAAGATCATAAATAATCAATCAATAAACATTTCTGATCCAAAAAAAATTTTTTTTCATACAAAATGAAAAGTTTATTTACAAAAATAAATTTAGCTACAATGCCAAAAACTATATTGTAACAAAGACTTTCATATATAAAAAAAACGATTTAAAAATTTAAATATTTGTAATATTTCCAATTTTTAATAAAATTTAATATTTTTAAGTTATATTTTGTTGTATTTTCTTTTAGTTAATAATATGAATATTTTTTATTGTAATTCTAGATTTTTTCAATCCATCTGCTCTTTACTTTCTACTCTTTTATTTTCTGTTTTATGCATTATTATTTTGACTTTCTTCTGTGGCTTTTCTCTTTCTTCTATCTGTTTAATACTGTTTCTTTCAATCATTTACATCCTTGTACTCCTTCGTCGAAATTTTTAATAAACTTCTACACTTTCCTGCTTTAATGAAAACTTACTATTATCACTGTTCAGTTTTACAGATATCTAAAATTATCACTTTATATAAATTGATCTCTAATAAATAAATCAAATATGATCGATAATCAATTATTGAACATTTTTGATTAAAAAAGCGTTTTGTTGTACGTCTAATAAGTGATGCGATTATTTGTAGAAATAAATTCAGTCAGCGCAGAAAATTATATTATGACTAGTTACTTTTTTTAAGACAAGACTTGTTGTGAAATTTATATTGCATCTGCTCTTATTTAAACTTTAAAAACTTCAATATATTTGAACCGATATATATATATATATATATATATATATATATATGATTACAATAATTTAAATATTTAAAATGGTTTTGCTGCGACAAGATATATTATTCTAATTATTTGTAGTCAAATTATGATTCAATACTATTAGCATTTCAGTCCCTATTGTGTTCTAATATTAATTTTAAGTTAATTCGACACATTATTTTCGTTACAAATGAAAATCAGTTTAAACCAAAGTGTACAATAAAGGGTATTGTAACTATTATCTAAGTTTTTTCGCTAATCATTATAGATATCGACGCGCTTTAAAATCCCAAATCACTAACTAAAATGATTCTATTATAAATGATGAATTACTAGAGTACTCTGTATAAGAATTATTACCTTAATATAACTAATTCATGTTTTAAGAATATTTTAAATAATTTCTTCCTTTACTGTTTATTCAAAATAATAATTTTTATAAAACCATAAATATACATCAAATACTATTGCTACTTGAATTTAGAAATACTTGTCAATAGTTAAATTTAGTAATTTAATAATTTCAATAACGTTAACTACTTTACATTATAAAATAAAAAATAAGTCAGATAAATTTAATTTAAAGTGTTCAAGTGTTAATAAAAAAATACTTTCGTATTTTATAGCATATGTATAATGTATGAACTCATTTATTAAATTGCTTTTAATATGAAGATAAAATATTATATTTAACTTTACAGTTTTCCTCGAATTATTTTACTTATATTCTCCACAAGTAATATAAAAAGTAATTATAAACTCTATAAGTTAAAATTACTTGCATATATTTCAATTAGTAAAACTAGTTTTATCAAAGTTATTTTTATATCTTTCTCATTCATACACTAATAGCATTATTGATTACAAAAATGTTCACAATACCTATCCATAATTAATTAAAACAACATTTTAATTAATCAAATAATGACTTCTATTCACTTTAGAAAAATGTGTCGTGTTATTAAAAACTGTTCTCAAATATTTTAATTAATAGAAATATTGATTTTTCAGAGCAACCTTGTACGTTCAGAACAGATACAAGAGAAATATATTCCGATTTTTTTTAAATACGTTTGTATATATGTACATTTATATATATATATATATATATATATATATATATATATATATATATATAAGTATTGAAATAGAAGAAATCCCTTAGGCGTATATTGATATTATTGAAACTAGTCACAATTTTTCTACATCTGAAAACATTTTCAATACTTTCCATAGATTAAAATACCTTAAAGTATTGATGTATGTGACTGCAGAGTTATATCAATTTTATATTTTCTTTTTGAAAGGAAATAATTTTCTGATACATTGTATCCAAGAAACATTCATTTTTTTCTATTTTGTATAGAAATATTATATTTTCTGTTGAATAGAAAGCACATACCCGTATACACACAATGCTATTTGAAACTACGATACATTTTCTTTTAAATAGTGTTACATATTGTCTCTCTTCCACGACATATGATACAAACTGTAAAGAAAGATACGTTTCATATCTCATTGCTGACATTTTATCTGCTGGTTGCACGAAACATTCATCATATCAGGCGTAGTGGATTATATTTTACTGCAAGGAACGTAAGACTTTCTGCATAAAAATATTATTTTGTGTGTCTGTATTTTTATGATTATAGAGTTTAATATTGATGTACACATATAGAATGGTGAAATGTGAACTATTTAATAAACAGATGATGTGATGTAATATAAATTTTATTATACAAATTAATTATGCAAATAATTATATTATTAAGTACACGTTTGCACGAAATGAAAATGAAATATTTGTTTTTAAACGTTGTTTTAATAGAAGAATGGAAATTAAATAGTTTCTCTTCAGCAATTAAAAAAGACGTATGTTTTAATAATGCTAATAATTGCTAAAATACAATTAACTAATTGAATTTCTTTCATAATATCTTATTATTTAATTATACAAGAATTATTTAGTGTTTTGAAATATTATTTTTGTTTATTTTTGTTTAATATCAAATAAACTAAGTACATTATAACATTTATTTGGAAACGTGCACAAGTATAAATAAAAAATAATAATTTACCATTCGTATTCACTGTTATTGACAAACTTTTTCAATATTTGATATTAATTTCTGTGTTGCAATGCGCAAAACTGCAGCCAAATAATAATTTATTATTTATTCTCATGAACATAATTTATTTAACTTTATTACGAATAATGTTTACTCATAATGTATTTCGACCACAAAAATTTATGACATTTCATATTCAAATTTTTTATTGATTTTCATTAAATCACGTTCTTCTGGGAAAAATCACAAATGGAAAATATGCTGTTTGTGTATTTAAAACATCCAATTGTTTTTTCAGTAATTCTTTTTTAAAATTTGTAACATAAAATTGTTTATTTAAATTTCCTGTTTGTCGAGAAAAGAGTGATTAACATGTGAAATACTTTTTTTTAATTTTACATAGAGTTCACTCTTAGAACGTAGATATTAATTCATAGTAACTCATTTTGAATCTCATAACAAATTGCGGGTATTATATTATTGAAATATGTATATATATATATATATATATATATATATATATATATATAAACACAAATTTGTGGACAAGTACAAGTTAATACAAATTCATTTAATACTGCTTCCTCTAATATTTCGAATTCAACTTAAATGCCAAACAAATGTATGCTATCATTAATATATACATACATATATATATATATATATATATATATATATATATATATATATATATATACACACACATATATATATATATATTGCATAAATGTTAATCAACATTAGTGAGGTAAACATTTTTTGCCTTAATTCCATGAAGTAAAATGTCAATAGACGCGTCTATTGTAAAAATGTTAAGACATTTATTTATTGCTTTCTATATATATATATATATATATATTTCCATAGTTTTGAAAAGCTAGTAAATCATTGTTATATTTTCTTGTCCATTTACTTTTCAAACTTCTGATCTATGTAATTATGACAATAACTCTATATAGCTGTAAATCAATTCTTCTTTTCTATTTCTTCTTGTTATTTGTAACATATTTCTTCATCTTCTCATGTTTCGTTTTATTATCTAACGTTGCAAAATAAATACTCATCTTTCACTTCCGTTGATAACGAAACTTAGAATATATTTATGACATGGTGATGATGTTTCTTAAAATAATATTTTATTCCTTTTCTATTTTTCTAACAATTTTTGAGTGAATAATGTATTTACTCACAGAAAATATTTTATTTTTCAGAATAAATTCACATCCTAATCTATATTGTAAGTATTGAATCAACTGTACAAATCAAAACTTTCTATTTGTTATCAGTTAATAGTTTCCAAAAAAAATATTCAAATATTACATGGAAATTTCATTCGGAGATTTTTTAATTTAAAATATATTGTGGTTGCATGAAATCTAAATTTTAATATTTTCTGTAATTCATGAATGTATTTAATAAATTCTAGTATGAATAAAATATTTTCGTTTGGAATATGAAACAAAAATGTTTGTATAATAATCTATTTATAAACAAACGTACCAAACGCTACTGTAGTTAAAAATATATCTATTTATATATATATATATATATATATATATATATATGTATGTGTGTGTGTGTATTTGTATTTGTAAAGGGCAAAAGATTCATTACAAAATCTACAAATTTTTGTCTGCATAAGTCTAAGTTATCTGTAAAATTATTGAATATTGTAATTCATTTAACAAAAATAATCCTTTATTAATTTTTTCTTATATTTTTCTAGGCAATCTACTCAATGTATTAATGGTAAACTCAAAAGACATATTCTCCATATTTAAAGTTGAGAGGTGAAAAAAAATTAAAAATAAAGTGACTTCACTGAAGTTCATTTTTGGTATACAACATAAAAAGTACTCATTACTGGGACGTTTTTTTATAAAACTTTTTAATGAGTTATCCGTAAATGTTGGAAAATTACTATGTTACTGAATTAAGATGTATAGATACAAGTAAGAGTTTATCTGTAAGACGGTATTCCCTGCTACATTTTACATATTATTATGTTTTTAAATAAGTTTTTCTTAAATATATGGATGATAAAATCTCTTAACCATTTTATTCACTACATTTTTCGTTCCATTAATTTTTTACTTTGAAGACATGTTAAAACTGTTTTTTATATATATATATATACATATATATATATATATATATATATATATATATATATATATAAAATATTCGTTAAGGATTATTAAAATATAACAGCCTCAAAGATAATTGTTCTAAATTTTAAATAAAATACCTTATTTAAGCATTATATAGATTTTTTTATCGTTTATAGGAAAAAGTTATTATCAACTTAATTTTTTATAAAAAAATTATAATTTCTCTCTCTCATATATATATATATATATATATATATATACATATAGAAGTATGTATTTATTCGAAGAATAAGTAAATACATATTATTATGACGTAATATTTGTTACATGTTTGCAGATAAAAAAATATTTAACGAATTTATATCAAGAGAAACGAAAATATTATCAGAAATATTTACATATAAATTATATTAAACCTTATTTAACTTGGTAAAAATATATGTATGGTTCGTACAGAAAATATTCAACTTGTAAAGTAATTGGTTTTGTAAAAATGATAAAAATTTAACATTTATGTCGAAGTTATGTGCGTACATGAGCGTGTGTGCTGAAAGGTGAAATAATTTTTATTACAGAAATATGCGGAAAATCCATTTCGTAAATGATTTCATTCATAAAAAAAACTTAAATTTGCTTCGCATTTACATCGTACGAACACATGCACAGGAAGATAACTGATATTTTTATAGTATTAATTATAATTTGTATTAAAATATTTCCGTTAGGAAATATTATGTATTTATATGAAAAATATTAACTATTATCATAATTTGAGTTGAAAATTCTAAAAGTTACCTACATGAAAAGTTGTTCATAAAGTATAAAACTTTTTATTTCATTATATACAATTTTTATAAAATTTTGAATATTATAAATAAAATTCAATTTTCATGATTTTGTTAAATAAACTAAATATTAAAAAATAAACGAATGTGTTGATGTAAAAAATGAAATATAAATCTTTTTTTAAATTGCTCATATCATTGTTTATTATTTTTTAAATATATCATTATTATATTTTGATTTATTAACTTAAAATTTATGTTTAAGACTATTCAAAATTTATTAATTTTTAGATAATCACATATATTTTTTTCATACAACTTCACTTTAAGTTGTATAAAGAATCAGATCTAGTATTACTTGTGTATTAAATCACGAGTTCGAATCCAAATAAGAAACAAAATCTATCCTTATTAAGCGCATATTTAGAGAAATGTAATTACAAGTAGAAATATAATATAAGTCTATATTTAATATGCAATTTAGATACACTATAAGCATTCCAAAGATTAATTAGAGATAGAAAGATTTACACAGATGTTTAATACTAATTTAACTTTATTCAGAGAAATATATATATATATATATATATATATATATATATATATGTAATACTTATTTCGTTTAAACAAAACAAATTACACATTCTGTTTTATAAAACGATAACATTTTCAAAGTCAAGAAATAATTCTATTCAAATTAGCAAATTGCTCGAAGACTCGACAAACCTTGAACATAATAAAAAAATTATTCGTAACATCCTCAGTATATTCGTGGAAAATGGTTGGAAATTGTTTATTTTGTGTATATTTTATTCAAAAGTAATTATATAGCAGACAGTCAAAAAGAACATGTTCTGTTAGCGTTATTTATTTCATGTTACATACTAAACAAACTTTGTCTTAACTTATTTCTGTAAATATTCTTTTTGTTCTGTGGTATTTCAATTAACTTTCATGATGTAACAAATTCTGATATTGCTTTTAGATCTTTTGTATATACACTATTCATTAATATATTTTTTTGTATTTTGAACTAACATACTTTTAAAACAATAATATTTTTTATACGAGCTAATAGATTGGCCTGATAGTTTTCGGGCACAGATAATACATTTTTATATTGATAATTAGTTATATACATAAATTATAGTATAATTATAGCAATCAATCTCAAAAAAATTCTAAATAATATATGGGAAGTATTTAAGTTTTTAAGTAAAGAAGAAATGCCTAGTTTATTGTATTGTTGTACATAATTTTCAATAAACAATACAAAAATAAGTTAGTAAAAAGTATTGTTAAAACATTTGAGAAAATTATTTATTTTTTATACAAGAAAATACCAAATCATTTTATACTATGTAATGAAATTTTATTTCTTGAAAATTACTTAAAAAACTGACTAAAATTGTTTTAATTTTTTTTAAAACTCTAACTTTATATATATATATATATATATATATATATATATATATATATATAAACTTGTGTATGCAGATATAGAAGTACATACTCCTAGACAATGTTTGTACATGATATATTTATGTTAATACGTATACTTATGTATAATACCAGTGTCAAAGAAGGTAGTGCTTGAAGACATGTGAAAGCATAATGTGAAGAGAGCACTGCACGAATCATTTGTAGTCTACTCAGTCAAACGGGTTATTGTGAGAAAGCAGTGCTTGACGCGTTCCGACATACTAATTGTCCGTAATTATGCTAATTGTACAGGAGCTCATCGTGCCTCGCCCATTCATATATACGTGGCCGTGCGATGTGGCACTAACGACTCACTGTCATCAACGATTCGATTCGAGGACGCGCTGACAACAAACGACAATAACATCGTTGCGGTACTTGCAAGCTTTTGATACTGCACTAGAAATTTATACACCCTTATGTTTGACCATTGTGAAATTTAATTCCTTATAAGAATTTCATATTGTTCTAGTTATAAACATTGCATACACTTTTATATATCAGTCAGGAGTCTTACAACATGTAATATTATTTTATCAAAATATTCAAAATTTGTTATCTATTTTAATACTCTACAATATATTTTCACAAGTGATTTCTCAGTCCTTCATTTAATCACAAAAATATTGTAATAATAATGTTCAATAATTGATTCTTGATCATTTTGACAATTGATTACACGTACTTTGATGTCAATTACATCATCTTCAGAGCGATAAGGTATAGAATCATATCAAAATCATTTTTCTTCAAAATTAGAAAAATCAATAAATATTTATTGAAGTTTTTTTCAGATATTTTTAGTTGTTTGTAGAAGAATGAAATAAATTTGTAAAAGTTAATTTAGTTACGGTATCAAAAACTGTCATAATAACCCTGATATGCATTTTAATAGTAATTTTATTATATTCAGAGCCAATATTATTCACTCTTCTTATTTTATTATCTTTCCGTTTATTATATACAACTAATTATGATTATTAATTAGTTGTGAATCAGCTGTAATCATTAAAAAATATACAAATTTCATTTCTTTCTTTATTATTTGGAATCAAATATACATTTTGTATAACATTACTATTTTTCTTATACTATGATGTATGAAAATAAATACATACAGTACATCACGGCATATAAGGCTACCGACGTATAAGACAAGGACGAAATTTAAAAAAAATTATTTGTTTACCATATATCGGTCGTATAAAACAATCCTAAATTCAAGACCTCTTTCACATGTTACAATACAATTTTATGTCCACAATCGAAATTAGGGGTATTACATTTTTCGGAAAATCACCTTGTTTTGACATACTTTGTATTAAATTATCGTGCACGGCTTGTATCTAGAAGGCTATGGCCATGTACTCTATTTTTAAAAATGATTATTTCAAATTAGTGTTTCAATGAATGTATGTAATATACAAAAGTTTCGAGTTCCTTTTTTTAATATAAAAAATTTAACTTCTATATAAGCACAATAAATTCTCCGTGTTATTTTAATGTTTCTGGTTTTGTATTGGACGTATAAGACAGCCCCCTATTTTTTGGAGAATTTTTTGGGTTTTGAGGGTCATCTTATATGCCGAGATATACAGTATCTTATGAATATTGTGAAAAAAAATAATGTAATATTATTAAAAAAGGTATATATATATATATATATATATATATATATTTATATATATATATATATACATTTACATGTATGTATATATATATATATATATATATATATATTATATGTATATATTACTTGTGTGTTATGTATATATAAATAAACGGCAATGTATATTTGAAACTGAGTTATATAAAATAGATTAAATATGGGCTTATTAATAGAAATAAATAAACGTAAATAACAAATACCAGAAGCACATAAATATGAATGATTGTATCAAACTGTATTCCCGAAATCCTATCTAATAATATTTTCAAAATACAAAAAGGTACGATCCGAAAACACACTATAAATTTTTTCCACATCCGCTGTAACTAGATTGTGAAAATTCATTTTACACTGGTATTACCCCTTTTCACGACCTCGCGTGTCTCGTATCAACACCAGTACCACAAACAGTATGGTATACAGTTAGATTTATCCGTGCGAATTAGGCAGCCGTATATACGCATTAGTTCAAATTCACATGATTCACTAATAACACTTTTAGATTGATATCGTCTTTATCATTCCACAATTGTCTGCTATTAAATAGAACAAACAATTCAGTTATATCAAGGTAACGTGAGTAACGGTGCTGAAAGCTACAACGCGATTAATCTAACCATAATTTTAGTTTTTTATCAACGGCGATCTTGAGCTTAGGTAACCAATTATCAATGAGGTGCACGTGTCAGAGGTCGCATTATTATTCATGGTACAAATTGAAAATTTATTTTCAATAGTTGCTTCTATGTGTTTCAACACATGTATTAATTTCCATTATACTTATACAACAGAAAATATATGGGATTAAATATCATGTTTCATGACACATTAATTTCTTGTTAGTAGTTCTACAAACTACAATAACAAACAAACTCGAACCGATATATAAGCTAGTATTTCAAATTGAAATTTACATACTAAAGAAATGTGTTCTCGATTTACTATTGAGGAAAAAATCAAACTGTGAAATTGCGTGTTTAAATTTAAAATGTTACACGAATGTCATTAAAGTTTTAAATTTTTTATTGAAAATATAAATTGAAAACTATTAACAAAATAAACATTCCAACCATAATATGAAAAGTGGTCATTAGATTTTACAATTTTTTTTTAAAAGGTAAATAGCCTCTCATAAACAATTTTCATCAAATAATTCTGTTTTTAACATGAAACGATACGGAAAATAAATCTCGTTAAGTCTACTGGTATGGCAAATACATTAACAGACAAAAAATAAACGAAATTGTATCTATATCAAACCCACATGGAAGTAATTTTATGTTTAAATTTAAAAATAAAAAAATATGGAAAGTTACATTACAAATCATCCTTGTGGTTAACTATATTTATCACTTTGAATACGATTTTTTATTACAATTTTTTATCAAAAATGAATAAAAAGTACAAAATTTGATTTTCACAAATGAATATTTTACTGGCTCACAAATCACAATTTGTATAATCAAAAATGCACAATAATTGATTATTGTTCATTTTTTGTTGCTATCGTGCTTTGGGCTTTAAGATACGTATATTTTTGCATCTTAGGGCTTTAGAACAATGTAGAATTATTTAATCTTAAGCCGTCTTCAAATTTTCTAATAAAACAAAAATTTTAAATAAGTTTTCAAACATTAAAAGTCAAAAATATATGAAATTATAATATTATCAAGCTACCATTAAATGATGCAAAAACTAAAAATAGTCATACCAAAAATAATTCAGCCAAAGAAGTCAATTGACAAGAATAACTTAGTAATATTATAGAATTTACTTTTTAAAAAATATTATGGAATATACAATGTAAGTCGTATGAGAATAAAATTGAATGAAAAAGTGCACTTCAAAAAATGATAAGCGAATTAAAAAAAGATAAAAGGCGTTAAAGTAAAAAGTAAGCAGTCACGACATTTTTCATTATTATAAAATTCATAAGTTTTGTTAATGGGGATCTAAGGTTTCACCCATTATTATATTTTGTATATTATATTTCTTGATTTTTAAAAATCGGAATTCGAGCTGTAATTTGTATTTTTATATTTTATATGATTAACATACATAATTATATACTTGTTTAATAAAAAATATTACACCAGTAAATAAATAAATGAGCAGACAGATGAAAAATTAATGAATTTATTAATTAACTATTAATAAATCTTTACTATTTTACAGTCATAGTTACCAGTAACGCTATGTATTATTCCCTAACTGCTACTCTTAATTTTCGGTTCGTCAAATCTAACAACTTACATGATTTTTATACCACACGTTTTAAATTGTAATTGGTATTTGAATTAAGAAATAAAAATTAAGATTATTTGTTATAGTAACTAAGGTACGTAAAATTGAACTTTGAAGAGTAACGAATTTCAAATACAGAAAACAAATAAGTATTTCAGATAATTTCATTTAACATTTATATATGAAAAAATGACAGAAAATAAAAAGAACATCTCATTTTCTTTTATATTTCAATGCTGGAATCAAAATCTTGACATTTCTATAACGAAAAAATCTACAGAAAATGTTAAATATTCGAATTATAAATTCGAGTAAATTTATTATAAATTTCAATTTAATATTTACAACATTAAATATATTACTCCAGCATTTAACGCTGAACGCCTTATGAACTTTAAATCTAATACAATCAGAATATCGAAACAAAATGTAAATGTGCGTGCGCTTACAACACCTGTATATATGTATGTATGTACAAACGTGCAAAAATACGTATACTAATATAATCCGACAAGCGGAAGAGTTTTTTTTTCTTTCATCCATGCCACTGCAACAGTAACGCACAGACGACCGGAGGGGGTAAGAGAAACACGAAATTGGATTGCAGTATCTTGGTCCTCATCTTGAAAATTGCTCAGGTTAAAAGAAATCCAACGCACGCAGCACACTCATGTATGTATATATGTATTATATAAGCCGACCCAGTTATGTTTACAACGTCAGTATCGTTTTGGGAAAAAGTATGATGACGGTGGAAATATTATGGAACAGGAAAAATCGGATGCAAAAGGTAAGAAGTACAAGTGTAAAGGTAGACGAAAACTTAGCATAAAGTTCACATCATAGATATTTGTATTTACATAATATACATATTTTACTTTCATTTTAAAATAAATTTTTGTTTTTAGTTAAGAAAACTTTACATTATAGTTTATATAGTAAAATCACATCGAATATATATATATATATATATATATATATATATATATATATATATATATATTCGATGTGATTTTACCCAAGTTATTATCTGAAATTACTTTTTCATAAATATGAAACTAGTTTACTTTCTTATAAAAAGTTTCATCTCAAATGATTAGAACAGAAATAATATAACAGATATTACAAAGAAATGAAGATTTCTGTAGCTACAAGGCAGGTCAATATACAAAACTCATGAAATAGGGAAAGGTCGAATACAAAAAAATATGAGTTAAAATAAAACATTTTGTTTGTATGTCTTTCTTTTGCCGGAAGGAGTTATTATTTTTTCAATACTGTCTCTGGAAATGTTTTAACTTCATATTAAATAAAAATATTTGCCGTTTTCAATACGGAAATTACTTTTGAAACATAAATTGAATAATCTGGTTAAATGTTTTATGCAATTTATTTATATTTTTCATATATTAATTTAAAAAAAATTTTTCAATGTTTTAACTATATTTAATATAATACCGAAATAAAATAATCAAGAAAGTCTCTTGTATTTTATTCTATAATATTATAAATTTCTATATTTTACCATGAGAATTGTTTTATAATTCTCTATTGTGTTGTAATATCGGGATAAGTTTTCATTACGATTCTATTCAAAAATTCTCGCTAGAAAAGAACAATATGAACTAAGTTTTATTCAAAGTATATTTTTATACGTTATAAAAAATTGTTTTCTTTGTTAATGTGCTTTTAAATAAAAAATTGCATCGTAAAAACTATCATCATAATTATTAATAAGTAAATGAAAGTTTTTAACAAGTAAATTAAAAACATTCACTAGTTCAAAAGAAATCGCATAAGTTTGATTTTAGTTAAAATTAATTTTAAAGTTTTAATTCGCTTTCGTACTCCTTATAAAGCGTTCCAACTTTTCTGAAAATTTTTACAGATTTTTTAAGATAAACATTTTTAATCTAGTAATGAGAATATTATTAAAATTATAAATAATATTAATACATTATATATAAGAAAACTAAACCATTACATAGAATCACAATTCCATTCATAACATAGATTAATTAAAAATCTTTACTGAGCTTTCTACTAAAATAGATAAGAAAATATTGCAATCTCCATAGGGTAAAAAAATACACAAGCACACACACACACACACATATATATATATATATATATATATATATATATCATAATCAAGATGAATAAGAAACGTTTTGCTCACTTAATCTAAACATGCGCCTATCCAATATATTTCCATTGTTTGGGACCATATACTTTTCCTACTCAATTCTATTTATGTCATACTTCTATTTTGTGTAAGGTTTGACCTTATCAGTCCTCTACTAAATTCTTCCGGATTTTTCATTATCTTTGCAATGTATTTCATCAATTCTGTGCTCAAAAGTTTTAGGTGTGTTCAACAAATACACGTTCATTTTCTTACTTTTATATATAATTTTCGAGATTATTTTCTTCATTATTCGTTATATAATTTTTAGTTCTTTATTTCCTTTTTTCCGTTTAGATATAAATTATCTACCTTTCCATTTATGTACTTATTTATTTATCTATCTGTCTAGCTACCTATCTAATTATGTATTTATCTCTTTCTACCTATATATATATATATATATATATATATATATATATATATATATACACACATAAATAAAAATAAAGCATACCTTCCTTCACTAAAAAAAGCATAAATATGTAATATTTTTAATCAATTTGTAATGAGAAGATAAATTAATTTTTTAATTTTAATGAAAATTAATAATCAAATCAGGTAAAAATAAAGCTTATTTAGAGAACGTATTCATCAAAAATAAAAATGTTATTGAAGATTTGGTTTCTAAAGTGAGTATTAAGTTTTGTGAAGATAACAAAAATATCTAAATAGGAAATATAAATTGACTGGCTTAAGAACAATATTTGAAAAATAATATATTAAAAATAATAATAAAATATTTAAAGTATAATATATACATATATATGTATATATATATATATATATATATATATATATATTAAAAATATTAATATTTGAAAAATAATATATTTCATTATTCCTATTTCTTATTCCCAATCCACTGCGAATGAGATGTGATTATAATGTTATATTCATTTACAACTGTTTAAAAAATTGGAACATAAATATGAAAAGGATATTTTAAAAATCACCACAGATAGAAAGTAGAATTAATGAAAGTTATGATTACATTCTGTTTCAAGTTGTAAAGTTAGTTATTAACATCAATTATTTGAAAACGTAAATAGGTACAGTCAACCATATTTTAACATGAAAAAATAGTTTAGGCCTGTATTACTCAAAAAATAATTTTGGCTTCTTAAAAAGTATTTAGATGCAATATACTGTACATTTAAATAATAAGTAATCTATTTATATATATATATATATATATATATATATATATATATATATATATGTAGAGAGAGAGAGAGAGAGGAAGTCTTATTTTTTGAAAAGACGCTAGATAAAAAAATAATTTAAAATAGAATAACTAGGCACAAACATTATAAAGATATATCAATATTTACAATTTAATACACATAGAGAGAAATACTGATATGTTAGTATATTCACTAATTCAAAACAACTATCTTTCTACCTACCTCTCTTCTCTCTTTCTCTCTCTCTCTCTCTATATATATATATATATACACACACATATATATCCATGTGTGTATGAGTAATTGTGAGTGTGCGTGTTTAACAATTTAATAAACAGATATTAATACGCTAGAAACTCATATGAAATAACCTTAAATTATGTATCTCATTGTTGCGGATTAATTTCATTTTCAATTCATAAAATTATAAGTACGCATATATATATATATATATATATATATATATATACTATTCACTTTATATTAATAAAACAATATTAAACTTTCAATAAATATGTTATAAAAATAAATGAGACTAACCATTAAACAGTAAAACAACTACCAAGCTGTTATGAAAACTATTTAAAGAAATGAAATATAAAATTATTTAATTGAATTTTTATTTAATAAAGCTGTTATTAACTTAATTTCTACTCAAATCACTTATCGTAGATTATCAAATTTGATATCGAATATTTTGAATTATTTTTAAATAATTTACATAGAGTTAATGAATGTTTCTCATGCGCTCCATATATGATTTCAAATTACCGAGCAGAAATAAAAAATCATTTAAAATTTTTTCATGAAATAGTAATAATTTTTTTGGGTTATAGACTATAATTTAAAATCGCACAAGTGTAATTTTACTATAGGACAAAATGACATTCTGTACATTTTTAACAATTACACAGGTGGACGTAAAAGAATATCCATATATATATATATATATATATATATATATATATATATATATATATAAAAGTGAGTGAGTGTGTGTGTTAGTGTGTGTGTGTTAGTGTGTGTGTGTCAGTGCGTGTCATGTAGCTATAAGCTACCAAAGTCATGCCATTTCTGTGGCAACCGAATTAAACAGAGATTTGCCTGCGGCAAAGGTATTACTGTTATAGCTCAGAATGGAACTCAAGAAATACAATTTAGTTTTCAAACATTAACGTTTTATATGACGGCGCACGTTATAAGTTGAAAGTACAAAATTCATATATACGTTCTCATGCCAGTCGCTGCGATTTATTTGCACACCGACACCCACCACTGCCTCTCACCATTGTTCACAGTGGCGTAACAGTGTCATATAACAGATAGCAAACCTATTTTATTCATTACACCAAATGGCTATCATAAAAATAAAAAATAAAAAAAAACTGTCGACAAAAGTACATACGAAATCATATATATATATATATATATATATATATATATATATATATATATATATATATATATATATCGTATAAAATTTAATGGCAGAAAAGTAAATTAAAAAGCTTAAGAAAAGTATATATTCTCCACTAGAAATTATTCTCTCCATTTTAATAAATTTCTAAGTGTAATTTAAAAAGTATTAAAATTTTAAATCTTTAAATTCATATCACAATATATTTAATGGTATATTTTGTGAGAGAATAATTAAATTTCTTTATTATTTTAAAATTATTTCAAATAAAATAAATCACTAGTTCTTAAACTAAATTTCAGAGAATTTAAGATTAGAATGAAAAATATATTTACAAATCAGAACATAGATATTAACATGAATAGAATAGATTAAGTTTATGTAATGTTCATCTAAATTTGTAAGTATTTGCTTTAAGGGTAAAAAATATCATTTTTTTCACTTTGTACATAATATTTATAAAAATGATGATTTCAGAAATTGCTTTTTCATTTTTAAATTTAGCATCAAATTACAATGACTATCTAAATATACAATCAAAATTTAAAAAAATTATCTTAATCAAGACATATATGTCAAGAAACAACATTTTATGTATTATATGACATATTTTTCTTCTAAATTAATACTGTATAATCGTATATTCTACAAAGAGTTATTAAATAGAAGGTCAGGTAGGTTAGTCGGTGACAGTGAACTCTGATTACTCAAACAAATATGTCTGAAGATGATCTCAATTTATTTTATGTTTAAATTATTAACGAATGTTTAATATAACTCAAAGATCTAATCAGAGATATCATTCCAAACAAGGATTAGTATTCGAAGATTTGAATAACGAATATTATTTGACTGATAACAATAACTTGAATAATCAAATAGATGAATATTCCTAGCAATAGTCTGAAATTAGCAAATATTTACAAATTCTAATAGCTGAACACAAATTATACATTTAGATTAGAATTAATGACATTTCGATCATTGTTTCAGTGTGACTTATAATGAATTCTGAGCTTGCATATTTAATTTATTATTATTTAAAATATTATATAAGATACATGTAAGTTCTTTAAACATATATGTTAAAACAATCATCATTTATTAACAGTGATTTATATTGTCATTTTAGGTATTTATCTATTTTTTATTAGAAATATATTTTTTTGTTATAAATTATTGAAAAACAAATCATTCATATACGTATGTAATATATATATATATATATATATATATATATATTTCATATTTTCAAAATATATAACTTTTACTTAAATAACTTTAAAAATTTATTACTTTACTCACTTTTAATTTTTCAAATATATAAAATTTAAATTATTGAGCAATATAATAAATATTTTTTTATTAAATAATTAAAACAGACTTAGTAAATCAAGAGATTAAAAAAGATCCAATACTCTGAAAAATAACTGACGTAACCACAGGTATAATCCTTTAAAAAAATATTAATATTGTCAAAATGAAATTTTGTGGTTCAATTTAAAAATCTGTAATATCAGTGAAATAAATCATGAAAAAAATCTCTTCGACGTACGTTTTTTATCTCTAGAGAAAACGTTTTAAAACAAATATTACAAAAATGCGTTTGCTTTTAATAAATGCATGAACCATTCCCATTAGATATGTTTTTCCTTAATATGTTTTTTCACAAACATGTACATACTCATATACTTGCATATATATATACATATATATATATATATATATATATATATATGTGTGTGTGTGTGTGTACATTTAAATAAACATATGTGTATATATAAAAGAGAAACAAAATAACCAGAGAAAATTAAAGAATGAAAACATGAGATAAAAGTATCACAACGAATTAAATGGATGAAAAATTTGTAATGACCATGTTGTAAATAATTTATAATAGAATTTAAACGCATTGTTTTATAAAATGTAACACTCTTTATTAAATTTCACACCTTTTTATTTATACTTTTTCAAATACATATTTTTTCTTATGTCTTTAATATTTGTAACACATTCGTGATATTTCAAATATTTCCAATTGTGAGTTGTACTTATCTGTACAATAAATATTGTTTATTTAAATTGTTTTGAATGTCTTTAAATTGTTTATTTCAAAATAACATTTTGTAAAACAGGATATCGGTTGAAAGATTCACTTTAAAATCTGGAGTATTTTTTGTAGGTTATTTTTTACTTGTTCTTCTAATAGTCAATATCATTAAATAATTTATATGTTTTTTCATATTATTATTCTATAAAATAATGAGGTATTTAATCAAACGATAAATTGGAAATTAATTATAAATAAAGCTGTTTTTCAAAAATCAAATTATTTCCTAGTTATATTATTTCAACATATTTTCTATTGTACGAATTAAAACAAAATACTTTTGTAAATACTATAAACACATATTTGATTTCTGAAAAGAAATATCTGCCACTTAATATAATTAAAAATTTAGAGTTAAAACACAACACTGTGATAAATGAATAAAATTAGTTTAACTCTGAAGGCCATGAATAAATTATAAATATTTACTTATATAAAATCGTGTTTGTTATTGTAATTTTCAATAATTAACTGAAATAAAGAAGATGTAATAATTAAAAGTTTTGTTCTTAGCAAGAACCCCTGCTATCAAATTTATTATTTCTAAGAAAGGTGAATAATTTAATTAGTACGTTTCTTATTTCAGGCAATATTTTATTTAGTGCATCGTTTATTCAAGATATTTCAAGATACATTTCCTTTTCTTTAATACAAACTGAGGTTTACAATTAGAAACTAGATAACAAAGTAATCAGTAATATGTTTTAGATGGAGTTTTTGTAATACAGCAAAAAAATAGTACTGCTTAATATTAATAATTTGTAACTGTTTTATGCTAGATTCATTTAATAAAATTGGCATTAAAATACAGTTTTAGCGCTGTGACTAAATTCACTTTTACAAATATTTTTTTATTCCAGAAACAAAGTTGTTTTGATTGAAAATATTCAATAATTAATTATTCATCAGTTTTGATTACTATTTATATATGTTTTATTGATGATGTTATACTCAGAGGACCTAAAAATCTAATCGTCATCAAAATTCGTATAATTATTAAAAACTTTTGCAATGAATTCAAAATTCATTTGTGAAATAAAATAAGCTTCATTTTTAAAACACTTTTCGTTTCAATTTATTATCATTTTTTAATGTATCGACAAATAGGTTTCTTGTAATTTTTTAATATGATAAATGAATATTTTATTTTTCTCTATATTTCAAACTTACAAATAAATATAATATAAAACTGTTAAAAATTCGTTACGCACGTGAATGTTAAATAATTTTCACTTTCTTCTTAGAATTCTATATCATACTACTCACATTTTATTTCTGTATCATACTACTTCATACTCCTAAGTCTATTAAACATAGGTGACGCCTATAACCCATGTTTTGCTGCATAATTGGTTGTTCTTTAATTTAATCACATATAAAATCAAATGAAATTACCCTATTTTCGTTTTGATGACGTTTATTTGCATACACGAATTTATTTTTAGATTACCTAATTGTATATTATTAACAATGAAAAGTGTTCATTAGACGAATGTAAGTGTATGGTTAATATATTTCACTTTTTTGTAGATTTACTGATGTTTAATTTATTTTAATCATTCTCGTGTCGAAATTGAATTATATTCGCTTGATTTACTATGTTTCTACAAAACAGCTGTATTTGAAAGCTGATCGTTTTTCTATCTCTGTTTTTACATATGAAATTATTTATTTATATATATATATATATATATATATGTATATATAAAAATACATATATATATATTTTTTATTTTTGATATTATATATATATATATATATATATATATATATAATGACCTTCTCGTGTGAGAATCCATATAAATATCAACAGCTACCAATTTTTTTTATTTACATATACGTTTTATAAACCCATATAAAATATTTGTATATGCTAACTTTTGAAGAGGTCGAGTGGAAATAAAATTCGAGTGGTCTTTTATTTTTTTTGTAAATTAAATATAAAATCAATGTGTTATTTTAAATATTTTTGTGATTTATATTTATTTATATACGAATGGTTCAGTAATCATATAATTTTTAATCAAACTATTTTTCTTTACACTATTAAATATTATATCAGATTGAAATACGTAGAAATAGAATTTATTTTCTTATTACAATTTTTCTCTTTATATTTTTAAAAGACGATTTGTTTTTTTAATAAAAAATATTTATTTTATGTTGGCAAATACATTTAATAAGTATTATATATAAAAAATAGAAAATTTAATGTTTTTTTAATGTAAATCTGTTGCTATATCAGAATTTTCCAAGTTCTAGTATATAATAATGTATATCGTGTTAACTTCTTCATTATATAAATTTATTTTACTCATGTTTTATTTATTCATTCAAATATTATTCCATTTACTGTTACCGAAATAAATATCTGTTTAATGTCTTACTCAATTCCATTATATTTTAAAATTTGTCAACCCATTTCTATATTAGACATAAATGTATCTACTATTATAACAATCTAATAAATAATTATATATATATATATATATATATATATATATATATATATATATATAATATCAGCAGCAGCAACCTCTGGCAATCCACTGCTGGAGAAAGACTGCTCTTTCATGATTTCCCATTTTGTACGATTGAATGCCTCTCTTTTTCACTGATTTCCAATATTTTTCAATTTCCTTATCCCACCTATTCAATGGTTTCTTTCTTGATTTTTTATGTTCCCTAGTTTCCATTTATATATATATATATATATATATATATATATATATATATATATATATATGTATGAATAGAGAAAGAAATAAACAGACCTTATGTCTTGGTCAAAGGTAATTAATTTTGACCATGTATAAAACCAGTAATTACATTAAAGACTATACAATAAATATAAATTCAGTGGATTAATAATTATTATGACACAAACATACAACGTATATAAAAACGTTATGAAAAATAAAAGAAATTGTTTTGAAAAAATATTTACACGGTTTAAATATGAAAAGTTTAAAAAAGAAATATATATATATATATATATATATATATATATAAGCATTTATTATGTATGTGTATGTATTATATTCATATAAAAATTAAATCACAAACATCAAAATTTAAAAACGAATAATGAATATTCATATTTAAATATCATCTTTAACACCATTCTATATAATTTACAATAGTTTATCTAATATATATATATATATATATATATATATATATATATATATATATATATATATATATATATATATATACGTATATACTAAATATCACATTAGGAAAATATGCAAACAAATTAAATTTTTGAATTTCAAACTACTACTGTCTTCTATTACAAAAATTTTCAGTAAAATATTTAAAAGAATAGAGTAAATATGATTTGTATATTATAAGGAACGAAATGAAATCAGTTAAGTGAACTCCATTTTTGATAAAATTCACTTTTGGATTATTTAATAGATGTTCTGCGTATTTGTTAAGAGTGAGGGTCAATTACTTTATATTTTTTATCTCAATTTATGTTAAAGAAATGTTCACTAACAAGAATATACAACTAATAATTAAATAGCACCTTTTATCATATATATATATATATATAAATTTTTATTTAAATATGGATGTGAATATAATCGTGAATGTGCATATTGGTCAGCATGAGTACATGTAAATAAATTTAAAGAAAATTTTATTTTATAATCATAAATTTTTTATACTAAAAAAAATTAGATGATTTATTATCGTTGAAGAGTTATTTTCAGTTAATTGCTTTCTTTGCTATCTTATACATCTCACACTACATATATATATATATATATATATATATATATATATATATATATATATACATATATATATATATATATATATATATATATATATATATGTATCAGATATACCTATATATGTATCAGATATGACAGACAACAATCTAAACATTAAATAGAAGATGAATCCAAACTGTCGAGTATTTCACATAGTCATGACAGAATGAGGAAAAAATAGAAGCCGTTGTATTATTTTTTTTATATCAATCTATCAAGAAAATGAAAGCTCTCCGTTATATACTGCGTGTATACGTTATTTTAATGGCGCTTTTCCAAACAGTAGTAGTTTGAGCGCACATTTATCATTATTCCGTGACAGGATATCACTGTTACTTCTGTGATTTTACCCGAAAAGAGGTTAGATAAAGACGACGACCGTATAGAGATAGTAAAAACAATAACACGTGAACGTATTTACACTTTAATATGTGATGGTACGATTAAACAAGTTTTAATGAGATATTTTTAGATATATTATTTTAATAATATACCTAATATATATATATATATATTTATTATATATATATATATATATATATATTTGTTTATATATATATATATATATATATATATTTATTTATATATATATATATATATATATATATATTTATTTATATATATATATATATATATATATATATATATATTTATATATATATATATATATATATATATATATATATATATATATATACATACAAATGTTATGTATTTTAAAAAATATTGTATTCCGTAAATTAAATAATATTTCTTATAGAATAAATTTCCCCAGAATATCTTATTCTCTTTAAAAAGATTTATATAAATTGAAAAAAACACACAGTATACGAAATATCATTCAATTACAAATAGAATTTTTAAAATTCTTAAAATTTATGTGTACATACTTCGTAATAAATTAAAAACTTTAAAATTGTTCTTTTCTTACAGTTAACATTAACAAAAAAATTTCAGCGCATTCTACACATTACAAATACATAGAACAGAATAAGTAATTTATGACAAAAGTCAATAGTGTTTCTTTAAATGAATTCTTACCAATTTCTCGGTATATACTTATACACGGCCTCGGGCCTAGCAGCAGCACTGGTTTCTGAAGCTAGCGAGCGTGAATGTTCCCAACTGTCAATAGTTACTTAAATAAGGATTTGACCTGGGGTTAAAAGCGAATCTAACTTGTTCTTGTACAGTAAACACTGTTCGGTAACAATTGTAAATCATTGACGCTTGCGGTACTGTTATCGTATATTCTCCAACTTTATACTGTATAACAGCAAACAACTTTGTATCGATAAAGAGTTACATGAAACAGCGCGCGTCAACAGTAAGCAGTTTTAAATTAACATTTGTTGAATACGAAAAACGAATATGAAATGAGAGGATTCAATATATGCAAAAATGTATCAGCGAAATTACATGATTCTAATTTAAATTGGATCGTTTTCAACTTTTCTTAAAATAACATTTTCAAACAGAAAAATCAATATTTATTTCGAATTTCGGTTTTTATGTTTCAGTCTTTTATATTTATTTTCTTTTAATTAATATACTTGTCTTTTTGTTATTATTTAAAAATTTACAATAATATTATACCAAACAATACTCTGGTTACTGATAATATTTCAAAGTTCATATCACAAAATCATTCGAATTTTATATTTTTAATAATCTATATAACTGAATCTTAGAATAATAATCTTAATAAAAAAAATTACTAAAAATATTCAAAACGACCATTAAATTTTTTTGATAATTAAATTTTCATTTTTTAAAAAAAAACAATAAGTTAGTGTTTCGATTTTTAAAAATAGTACAGTATTGAAAATATACAGTATTTTTAACTATTATATATATATATATATATATATATATATATATATATATATATATATATCTGTTTTTGATTATTTTTGATAAAATTTAACAATATGTAGAAACAATATTTATTGCTGCTGAAAAGATCAATAATCTGAATTGTTTTCTTAAAACCGTATGAAGAATTATATTTATTATTCTTTCTTTTTAAACACAAACACACATATATTGACTTGTTATACGAAAATGATAAATTTCAATGAATATCTGAATCAAATACAATACAACAATTATTTGCTTCTGTAAATATAATTACTGATACTGACAGGTATATCTGGGTTACGTGGTTTCTATCATCATTAAAATGTTGGACACATGTAAGTGACACTTAGAGTTGCAATACTGATAATACCACGTGGTTATCAAGAATATTAATTTATCTCATCAGAATTAGGTTATATAATTTTATTTACTATTTTTTACAAAAATATACTTGCTGTAATTTCTACAAATTTTGTATTAATTATTGCCTTTGATATTTTTTAATCGCAGGATTCTAATTTATAAAAAAAATCATTTCAAAGTAGATATCTCTATTGCAAATAGTAGTTTTTAGTTTAATATTTTCGAGAGATAAATTTAAAAATCATTTTAATAAAAATACTTCTTAAAAGTATTACTATGCATACTTAAATAAATATTAATTTCGAATCTAAACTAATCATAAATATAAACATTATAACTACTAAACAAATAAAATATAAAAAATAATTCTTAATGATAAACAAAATTTACATATTTATAAATAATTTTCATTAGAAATATTGCTTTAGAAACAGCTTATAAACATACTTCTAGTACTAAAGAAAGGTAAGTACTTTAAAAAAATATTTATACTTAATATTAGAATATTTGAGAAATTATCTATTTAATTTTTTTGTTGTTGCTAAATATTACAAATATTATTTCCAACCAAATATTCAGGATTTTCATGTTGTCTAAGAGAATGTAATTCACTGATCGTATTTAGAAATATTTATAATTTTAAAAACTATTATTCGATGACAGATTATTACTAACATTTTGTTGTTTTAGTTCATGTTAATTGTTTTTTTCTCAAGTCTATCAAACTTGTTAATATTAATTAGGTAAATAAATTATGAATTAGAGAAACAATCGTACGTTGAAAGCGAAAAAGTTAAAACAGTAGTTTCTTTTTCACTGAATAAATAATTACGATAATGTATAAGAAAGTTACTAAAAGATTGTAAAAAAGAATTTATTTTTCAAGAAGAGAGATTACTCGTTCACTGAACAAGTTAATAGTATAGTACGAGACAGAAAATGTTAGTAACGAATTTAATTGAAAATTTATCAAAAGAAAATCCTTAAATAATAACAATTTTAAATGAAATCATCAATTTAATTTTCAGCAACAGAAAAAATATCATTTTCAATATTTATCAGTTGTATGTTTACTTTTACTTATTTTTTTGTATAGCCTTAAAAGATATTTTAAGTTCTATTATACAAAAATATATGTCTGGTTGAAAAAATCAAAACGTTGTCTAAGTAATGACTGGAAATATATTTTTTATAAATTAATGATTTTTTGTTAATTTATTTGTTTTAAAACCTCAAAAACGTTTTCTTGCTGAAAATGTTTTTGACTTAAAGTTAATATATACTTTATATAAGAATAAAGTAATTTATCTCAACAGATAATAGAAATCAAAACTCTTATAATAATCAAAGATATTTTAATAAAAACTATGAATTTTCAAAAAGCATCTTTTATTTTTGGAAAAGACATTGCATGCAAGCAAATTTATTAAAATAAAAACTGAAGTTCGTCTTACATTTATAATTATAAAAGAAAATATAAATATCTTAAGAATAAACTGTATCGAGATTTTATGAAAAAAATTCAAAATAAGAACTCTGTGTATATTTTAACATGGAAGCTATCATAATGTTATGTAGTATTCGCAAAAATAGTTTTTTTTAATCATTAATAGAATATTCACAATGTTCTATACCATTTATTTCCAATAAAAAAACGATCATATTAATAAAAATAACATTTCTATTTACATATAACTATAAATTAGTTATGATCCTTTTCAACTGTATTTTTATCCATGGTTTAATTCACTTTCGCAAATAAATTAAACCTAATGTATTATGAAATTAATATTTATTTCTTTATTATATATATATATATATATATATATATAATTTCTTCTTTTTAAACACTCTACAATAAATAACAACCATGTTATTTTCTTAGAAATACTTTTTGAATAATTATCATGTTTCAGACATATATTGACATTTTCTTAGTTTAGTAAATGAGTATAATTAAACAATATATTCATTATTTCTTACTATGTGACTATACGAGCATAAAATAATGAAATGGTAATGATATTTAAATATAACAGTAAGAGAACAAATAGTAACTGCATACATATGATAAATAGTAATATGTTACATGCTACATACAGCCACACTCTCTACTTTGGAATATAAAACATGTAAAGACAATGTATGAAATGCAAATAAACGTTGTCATTATAATATGCAACGAATTCACAGCATCCCTTCTATATCTTCGGTATCACTCGACGGTTATGCTATGATAGGCTCTCTACGACCACTGAGTACGCTACGACTCTTCAGTCGATGGCAAGTATGATAAATAAGTTTGTTTCTGACAGTTTGTTACAAATGCTTGTGTCGGCATATTGTGTGTGTTGAAAATATTTTAAATGAAAGGGTGTCGGAATTTTATTTTTGGCAGTAAGGATACAGTTACATTTTAGCTCATGTACAACACACATGTTTTGATAAAATATTGAGTTCAAAAAATGTCTACGCATATTTAAATATTTTAAGATAATGCGACCGTTCAAAACAGGAAGTAAATCAAATAAAATATTACATAACATTTATTTAGGTTGACATTGTTGAATAAAAGCTTAGGTTTTTGCTGAAATTAATTCTTGTTTTACGTAAAAACAACAAAGCTTAATATTGTTATTCACTATTAGAAATAATGTTATGGCATTGATTCTGCAGAAATAAGTGAAAATACTTTTATCCATTAAATATATATGTTTTATCCAGCAAAATGTAAAAAAATGCTTAACATAACCACCACCGCGCAGTATCGACACCTGACAAGCAGAAAACTATTGAACAATGCTTTTGTAACATTCCTATTCATATTCAACAGACACAATACGGCAATAAAATGAGATCAATTTTTAATATTTTGTCTATCGTTTTATCTCAGTTCTGTATGTTAGCAGTCGGTTATGCCTAAAAAAATCTTTCAATAATAATAACAAAATCATAAACCTCTCATAATCCTACATTCAACATTGTTTAAAATACTAATGAACTTTTATAAATTTCAAAAATAACAACTTTAGCTAAGGCTTGAAACAGGTTAACCAATAAGTTTTTAGAGAAGTGAAACTATTCAAAAATTATTGTGTCTGATTCATAATCTTTCATTAAATATTGCAATCAAATCTTAGTAATTTGCAGTGCTAAAGTTATGTCATAAGATCTAACAATTGTTATTAAATGAGTGTATAAATACTATTAGATATAGTGATATAAGAATCATTACTAATTAAAAAGACTAAGTTTCAATGTACAGTAAAATATTGTGAACGACCAATCCTTTGAATATGAAATATTCTATTCAATAGTTTCCAAATTCATGTCTTAAAGTACATCATAAAAAATAACTTTTATTTTAGAAATATCATTTTTTTATTAAAAAATTTACAGGTAAGAAAAAATTGATATTAGGTAGAGAAAATATCTTACTCTGAAACAAGCAAGGACAATAAAATTAAATGTAATTAAAAATACATAAAAGAAATATTTAAAAAAAATGTTATGTACTAACTATATGTTTTTCGTACAACGTCTGTCGATAGTGGAAAATTTTCATGTTTATTCTTATTTTGGTATAGAAATTCTAATTCAACAAATTACTACACAAATTATATATATATATATATATATATAATTTATGTAGTAATTTGTTATATATATATATATATATAAAACTTATTGATTTATATTATAAACTACTCCTAATGAAGAATTTATAGAACTGCTTGTCTGTCTGAAAATTAAACTTAAATTTGAACAATAGCCTGATATAGAATATTACTTTTACGTATACATATGTACATTTATATATATATATATATATATATATATATATACATGTATATATATATATATATATATATATATATATATATATGAACATAGTCATTCAAATAAACAGTTTTTTGATAAGACAATGTAAGCAAAAAAGAGTATTTTTTCGTTTGACCGGGATCAGTACATAACCATTTCAAAGATTTGTACTTAAGATATCGAAAGGCATATGAGAGTATTTCAGATCGCTTAAGATAATTTATCTGAATTCTATTATATAAATATACGATTTCTGTTCAGTACGTTCAATTCAGATTGTTATCATTGACAGAAACATCATGATACTTCACATGATCTCCATAGTCTTAGCATATTTTATTTATACTTAATACTCTCAGGTATTCAGTTCATATACCATTATTGACTTTCGTGTGTGTATACATAATGCACTATTTTTGATTTCAAATTGATCGAGTTATTTAAAATTGTAGTTAATCAAGAATTTAGAGTTTATTTAGAATATTTTGATTCGAATTGTCAATATTTTTATCAAATCCTTATATATACATAAGATATTTGTGCCTATATAGTGAATTGTTATTTATTTTTGAGTCCTTATAGAATATTTCACTCACAATTACATTGAAGTATATATAATATTATATTTATTTTAAGTTCAAATGAAGTACATTTCTTTAAAGGAAACTATCAGTGTGTGTATATATATATATATATATATATATATACTGTATATATGTATGTGTTCAATTTAGTGAGGCAAATGTCTGTATGAATATTTATTTGTTTGAATATAGGGAGTTCACGTGTGACAAATACGTTATTTCTTATGGAAATATTTTAATATTCATTTTGAAACAACTATTTATATTCTAAAGTGCCAAAATCATAAATATGAAGTGAGAATAAAAAATGAATTTATATATTTGTTAAATGATAGGTCACAAATAAAAATTTCAGTATAATTTAGCAGTTTTGTAACTCATAAGAATACTAATATATTTTGGAAATTTTTAATTTTTTATATAAATGCATTTAAAATGTTGATAAAGAAATTTAAACTGTGTAATGAAAGGGAAGTAGACTTAATTGTTTTTACTTTAAAAACAGATATAAGTAATTAAAAAACGTTAATTTTATATATTCATATACTTCATAATGTAAATTATTAAAAATGTAGAAAAACTTCAATTTTAGTACCTATTTTACCAAAGAATTGTTATGAATTCTACTTTGCTGTATAAATATTGTTCGTATAGTAAATAATTTAATATTTTATGTTAATCAATTATGAAGTTAGCAAAATTAATATATATTTTAAATTCTTAAAATAAACAGTGCTATGATTGAATTCTTAATGAATACATCATACTAAATTTTAATATTTAAACTTAATTATATTAAAAAGAATATAGATTTCTATACATTTGTGTTTGTCTAATCAAATACTTAATTTAAATATTATGATTAAATTTTAAATAAAAATATTAATTATATCTGTTTTATTTTTCTTGGCACAAGTAATTTTTAATTTTTTCAATTTTCATTGAATATTATTATTTTACAATCGAATGAGAAGTACATAAATTCATTTAAATACAGTAAAAAGCATATGTAAATGTTGTGTTTAAAACCACCTCTACAAAAAACAACTGTTAAATATGAAACTTATTTCATTATCTAAATAAAACCGAATCGGTTGATTTCCATTTATTCTCATTAATAAAAAATTTATAATGAAACATACAGAGGCCAGTAATCTACACCGATGATTAAAGAACGGTAACAAGAAGGTGGATGACCTGAAAAAGCTATAATTGAATGCCTGAAGCTATAAAGTTTCCTGCTATGCTAATATGGGCTTAACCCTTTGGGACAATTTCAATTAAATAAATAAATAACGTCCATTGCACATACGATATAAATGCTTAAAGGTAATTCATTAAAAATGCTTGTGTAGACATGTAATATTTCGACTTGTTTATTTTGCCAGCGAATGTTAATGATATAAATCATAATACATTATTAATCACATTTCTACAGGTACACAAATAATCTGCATTGAACATTGTGTTTGTAAGAGATATACATGTTTGTATACATAAGTTTATAAATAAATAGGATACCCGATATGACAATATATATATATATATATATATATATATATATACATACATACATATATATATATATACAGAACATTATATAAATATTTATGTAAAATACTTTTAAACCGTTTATACTAAATTAATTTTTGTTTTATAATGAAAATATTTTCTTTGTGAAATTGAAATTTCCAATTTCCCAATTGGATATTTATGAATTTGCTCATTTTAAATTAGTGATGTTTTACTTCAGCCTGTGAAAATATCATGTTTAACCCAAAAGGCATTATATGTTTAATATTAATGAAATCATCAGGCCGAGTGAAAATTGAATTGCTGTATTAATTGAAAAATCATAATAACACCTTAAATGACATTTTTGAAAAATATTGCATGTAAAATTTCATTCATACAAAATAATTTCATAACGTAATACAGGTACTTTCCAATTACGAAAAAATATTTTTACAAACATATATATATATACACTTTTCTTGGTTGGTGATTTTGAATATTTTTATTTTTAGCTATACTCGTATATATATATATATATATTTATATATATATATATATATATACTCGAATATATAAAATAAGAGGTTGCATTGAAAGCCACTGTTAACGTGTAGATGTCTCGAGCTAAGTATTCTGTGGGCAGTGACAGATGTATCTAATGTCATTTTGAAGTGTGAAAATTTACCACTAAAGTTGTCATTAGACACCATCCTATGTTTACACAAGTGCTTTTCTATAACCTAATTATAATGGAACGTGATAAGTTGTTTTCCGATGTGTATTTCTACACTACTTTGATTTGAAAAAGTGCAGCTGAAAACTTATGAAAACTAATGGTGAATCTATTCCATCGGAAGTAGTATGTAGAGATTGGTTTCGACGTTTTAAAAGTAGTGGTTGTGATGTTAACGGCAAACAATGGCCAGATCAATCGAAAAAGTTCGAAGATGAACAACTGCAAGCTTTAATTGAAAAAATCCTACTCAAACACTTAAAGAATTGTCTCTACAGATCGAAGTCGATAAAACAACCATTTCACGACGTTTACACAAGCCATGGGAAAGATACACAAAAAAGGGAGAAGGCTGTCACATGAATTGACCGAAAATGTTATTGCTAATCTTTTAAACATCTCGATTTTTTTGTTTGCAAGACATAATAAAAAAAGTTTTTTGTGACATATCGTGACCGGTGATGAAAAATGGATCTATTTCGACAACTCAAAACGCATGAAATCATGGTTTGATCCTGGCCAACCATCAACGTTGACACCAAAGCGAAACATCTACGGTCACAAAGCAATGTTCTCTATTTGGTGGGATATGGAGGGTGTTGTGTATTATAAGCTGTTAAAACTGGAGGAAACAATCACAAGCGAACATTATCGACAAAAATTGGAACGTTTAAATGATAATTTGATGAAAACATGACCATCAATTCCACCAAATCAACGAAAAGTGATTCTTCTCCATGACAACGCTCAGCCCCATGTTATAGCCGTGAAACAAAAACTGATAGGTCTCGAACGGGAAATTCTCCCGCATCCAGCCTATTCTTCGGACCTGGCCCCAAGCGATTACTATCTGTTCCGATCGATTTAACACGCTTTGGGAGATACACATTTCCATAACTGAGAAGAAGTCGAAAATTGGTTTGCTGAATGGATTGGCTCAAAACACAGACCATTCTTTCGTCGCGGAATTTAACTTCTTCCAGAAAAGTGGGAAAAGTCATAGCTTCCGAGAACAAATACTTTGATTAAAGTATTCACACATTTTGCTATTGAAATAAATGCTCAAAAAATACAAAAAACAGCTGATTTCAATACAACTTCCTTATATATATATATATTATAATTACATATCTGTATGCTTGTATATAATTTTTATTATTAGGTAAGTAAACGACTTATTTAAGAACTGTCTTCTCTTTTATAAAATTTCCACCACTTGAAGCGGTATTATTTGAAATATAAGAAATGATATATGAAATGCCGGATACACGATTGAAATTCGATAGGAGAACAGAAATTCCTGCTCTATACACGTGAGTCATTTAACGAGGACTTACAGTAGGAATCAAAGACAGTGAGATAAAGCGAATTCAATCACGGATAAAAGTCGTAAATTTGATTTTACGTGATATTTTCAACGTTGTCGAACGCAACACACAAGTGGCGAATGCCGCACGATAAGGAGGTAATATCGTGAACGAGATGAGGAGTCACAACGAGAGTAAAAAAAAAACTTATTAATTTATTTTCAATATCATATACTATTTTCATGAAATATAAAATATAATAGGTACTTCTACTTTAATAAGCATTGTCGTGCCGGCTGCTTGATTTCCTATTTTCATACAATGTTCGTTCTTTTTTCCTCTTTCGCCTGTAAATCCCGTGGGATCATTCAATCTCCTTGATCTTCGTCGCCATGTTTTTACCAGTGGCGGATTTATTGGGATAGACAATATAGGATACGTCCGTTTAAGAAGTTTTAACTCCACTTGATGTGTATACACCAACTTGTAAACCTGACGTTCGACAAAACAATATTCTTGCAGAAAACATGTTCTAAAACGTTCAATAGAGTTTATAATTTAATGTAATGAAAATTTCATGTTCTTAGACGATTTCTACACTTGGTTCTTGTACATGTATATATATATATATATATATAAGTAGTATGTTTGCGTATATATGTATATACACACACACACATATATATATATATATATATATATATATATATATATATATATATATATATAATTGCCTATAGATGAATTATTAATTAGTCTAGATTCTTATTTTCCACAGAAAACAAAAAGCACGCATTAACTAAAAAATATAACTGAAAATATATATTTCTACTTTAATTATGAAGTTTCATAAATTAAAAAAATACATTTCATATTAATATATATATATATATATATATATATATATATATATATATATATATATATATATATATATATATATATATAAATATAAGAACACGAAGTACTAATATTATTATTTTGTTATTGAAATATCACTTATTTTATAAGTATTAATTTTAAAACACACATTAATTATAATAAGTACTTGGATGACAAAACCAGAGTGCAAACTATACTAGAAAATAAATTTTGATCGACCATGAATTTAAATATAATTTATATACTATTATCGAAACTATTTATACTTTGATTCTTAAGAATTCAATGTATATTTAAAATAAAATAGAATTTTTACAAAATTTTTAAGTAATCACATTGAAATCTCAATAACAATACCGTTTTAAAACCTCTTACCGACAATTCTTTGGAATGTTATACTATAATAATTTAAAAGAAAATAAAATACAAGTGATATATATGTGTATATATATATATATATGTTAAAAAGTACATTTTCTATAACTTTTTTATCTAAAAATGTATTTATGCTTTGTAGACAGTTAAAAAAGATAAACTATTTAAAAACTAGTTTAAAAAGTTAGTTATGTATGAGTTTAGTAAAATGCTGAATGTAAATAACGAATGTTTATATTAGAACTTAAATAAGTTCGTACCATAAAAAAATAATAGAATTTTTTATGAAAACCCCTGTAATTAATGTTCTGTTTTTTATTTTTTTGTAATAATTTACATTGGACTGATCTCGTGATAATATTAATAACTGACATGGAATAAAAATAAATATTTATATATATTTTCGATTACGATTCATATTTGTCAATACAATAATACATTTCCTTCTTATTAACTTTTACTTTAAATGTAAAGTAAAAATTAATAAGAAAATATTTTAATGTTAATAAAAAAACGTTTGACCTGGTAACAATGAATTTTTTCTTAAGACAATAATAAAAATATGTTAAATTATTCAAAATATAAGCCCGCCACTGTCTATTTCTTGTTAAATCTTTCCACAGAAATCACTTTCTATTCTAGATGCGTTTATATAAATGTTTTGAAACTCTCATCAAATTGTATGAAACTGAAGTTTGGACACGAAAACTTTGAAAATGATTAGGTAATTCGCGTTTGAAATCATCTCAGGTATCTTCTTTCTGTTGAGTAATTACTAAAAAAAACATCTATCACAAGGTTCGTTGAATAATTGGAGAAGTCACGAATTCTTACTTGTTAGCTAAGAAACATTAAAATATAATCAGACCTTTGCATGGAAAACACACATGAAACGATTTCCCTTCCTTTCAGTTCTTATGTTTCAAAAGCTTTTTTTAATGGTAATGACATGAAAAGGTCCGATTTGAAAGAAATTTATTTGAATACGTTTTACTGATAAGATTTTTTTGTCGAGAATTTTTATACATCACTTCAAACAAACATCTAATTCACATACAAGATTATTTACGAACACACACCTCAATTCGTACATGTAAATATACATACATATATATACATATATATATATATATATACATACATATATATACATATATATATATATATATATATATATATATATATATATATATATATATATACATAATATATAAAACTGACATTTGATAAAATATTCCCTTTTGTATTTCTTAGAATTAACAGACTGAAAGTCGATACATTTATTAAAAACATTAACAAAAAAAGAATTTTTCAGAGAAAAAGAAATATATTAAAGTATAAAAAATAACTTCGACATGAACTTCTTAGCTTCATAATTAATTATTAAAAAAAATGATTACGCTTATTACAAAATACATACAAATATACATACATATATATATATATATATATATATATATAAGTTAATATTTTTATTAATAAAGTCCCTAACATTGAATAAATGGAAAATCTTGATGTGAAAAACGTAACTTAGGAAATACTTCCTGACCTAATTTTCCAAGTAAGAAATCCAGCTACTAACGAAACATCTTTATAATAGATTTAGTTCTGGATTAAGTTCTAGTTAAATAAGGTTTTTGTGCAATTTATTAGCAATGTTTATTTATTATCGCAATTTATTTGTTATTTTTATATATTTATGTTTATAGTTATGTTTTTTATTTTTATATATTTTGTTTAATAAAATAATTGTAATGAAGCGAATTCACGGTAAGAAAATAAAAAAAAATATTTTATTATAGTTCAAGTAAAATCAATACTTAAGAATGAAATTAAATTCAAATGAATATCATTCACGTATATTTTTAAAAAAAGAAAGACAATATTATAACAAATAAACTTTTATGTGCTTTCCTTCTTAACTTTGTTTTAAAATTAAGTAAATTAATTTAATTGATCAAACAAATGACACTTTAATAATAATGAAAATAAAATGAACGTATAATTTTCTTTAGAATAATATTTACTTCCAAGACAATACTTATATCGTCAATATATATATATATATATATATATATATATATGAAAAAATATATAATTAGAATATCGTGAAATAAAATACATTTTCGTTCAATTTCTTGTAATATTATAGAATATAAGTTTTCTGCTGATTCAAGTTAATTTGTAATAATTACATATAAATTATTATTAAGTATTTCTAAGATATTCTTTGTATTTCAAATTAACATTGTCATGACATTTAAAGTCCCACTTGAGTTTATTGAAAATATTAATTATTATTAGGAAAATTTTAGGTTGTTATAATAAAATTTATAATCTAGCGTATATATATATCAGATTTAGACTTTAAAAGTCTATTATTAAATAAATTCCATATTTTTTATTTGTAAAACTCTTTTTCTTAAATATTTTCAATGTATTTTCTAATACTCTAATCCAGCCTGCTCAAAAATTTCTTAATTATATTTCTTTATTTATATTTTATATTTCTTCGTTCTCAATCAAATATTTTTATATAGTATCAATCTACTATCTATTTTTCTTCCAATGATTGGTTATTTCATTTTAAATTTAAAATATTTACTGTCCTTATTATGCCTTCCGTTCTATTTTTTTAGTATCTATTTATTCAACTGCTTACCCACGAAGTAGGCAGTGGCGGGCTTATATTTTGAATCCATTAAAAAATAGTGCTTATAATACTGTAAATTATATCTAAGATTTTACTATTTCTTCATCGATGACCCACGAAGAATATCTATTTACTTTTTAGATTAAAATTTTTATTGAGATATTTTTAATAAACAATTGCGTTTCCAATAGTATCTAAATACCAAATGTATTGATATTTAATTGAATAGCATCACTAAGATATTCCTCCATTAATAAAGTTCTAAGTAAGTCAGAAATCATTCCCATAATAACTGGTATTCCTCAACATCCTACAATGTATTGGTTACACTGACTAGACCAATCGAATATTGTTCACTGACTGGTTTAAAACTCTTCTCTCCAATTGAAAATAAATATTTTTTTCTAAGAAACTAAAAAAATTGAGATATTTTAATGTAACACAAATATTTCACTTTTTGTTCTTTACAATTTTTATATTAGATTCTTTTCCTTTATCTCCAATCGTTTTAGGAAAAAAAAGATATAATCATTTTACTAAATTAATCTCTCTCTTTATATATATATATATATATATATTTGTATATATATATATATATATAATCACTTCTAGTATATGACTAATAGAAGAAAATATATAAATATTTGAAATAAAATATATTATTATATTTTAAATTCAGCAATGCGATTTTCGAATAAATTTTTAATAAGAATTTTTAAATGGAGAATTTCTAGAAAACTATTTTCTTAAGAAAAATATCATACATTATTTATGAAAACTCTCGTAAAATAAATCGTATTTCACGTAATGAATATTTCAATATTTTTATTATACAATAAATGTTGGTATTGAAAGCGGCGTCCAAAATCTGTTTTAATATTAAAAAAATAACAACAACAATTTCAATATCTTTACCAAGTATTTTGTTTATATTTCAAAAATCTTAGTAAATGTATGTTAAACTACAAATAAAAATTCAATATAATTTTTTTATTTAAATTAATAATATTTAAGTTGATTTTTGTATTCAATAAATCAGAAAAAAATATTATATCATTTAATTTAATACTGTTAACATGATCGATTGGAAATGAAACTCATAAACTTGGTTTAGTTAACATTTGATCACAATTAGGGTTTTTATACAGTCAATAATATTTGAAAAGTTGTTGCTCATGACTATAAAATTATGTTTTTCATTTAATTTGTGAAATTCTAATAATTACTTCTTGATTCATAAAATTTAATTTATTAATGTAATTTTATTACACACACACACACACATATATATATATATATATATATATATATATATATAAACATAAATACACATTTTTATCAACTGCAACTAAAAATGAGGAAATTGAGAGAAACAGCGTACGTCACTTACTGCCACAAAACATAACCGTTTTAACGTAATGATAAATAAGGAAGAGGAAACTAATATGAAGGCAAAGAGAGAACGATTATAAATCTTATTGTGGCGGTATAACATTCAACGAACAGGATCTAATCTCAGTTGTGTGAATATTGCTCGTATTTATCCTTTAACCCTCTTATGACTTACAAACTGTTTGATCTCTAAAAACATCCTTTTGTCCTTTGATCATGATTTTCATTCAAAGCATATATCAAAAAAATCTCTTACGAAATGACTTCGAATATTGTCATTCTCGTACAATTCCATTCACATAAAACTTTCTTTCATTTAGTTCTGTGGAATATTTTAGATTTTATTTTTGTTTTACAAACTTCAACTTTTATTTAAACTGTAATTAATTCATTTTTCAATACGGTACGTTTATATGTATCCATATCTATTATGTGTAACTAATTAATATTAGATTGTTATTACTATTGTTGACTGAAAAATTTCAATTAAAATTTATATATATAATCAAATAAACATATTTGTATAAATTAAATATTGAAATAATATCTTAAGCTTATTTCAAGTATAAATTTTTATATACAGACACAAGTACGTATATATATATATATATATATATATATATATATATATATATATATATCAGAACCAGCAGTAGTTTCTGTCAATCCACTGCTGGTTAAAAATCTCTTCCATGATTGTCAATTTTGTACAATTGAATGTCTTTCTTTTTCACTGATTTCCAATGAAATTTTTAATTTCCTTATCTCACCTGTTTATTGGTCTCTTTCCTAGTCTTCAATTTCTTTAGTCTTTTTATAATTCTTTAGTTATCAGTTAATAATTTCAGTTCTATCGGTTGTCTTCTCTTCTTGCAACATGCCCCATGCATTTCCATTTTAGACTTTTTACTCTTCTTATTACATCTATGATTCCAGTCTGTTTTCGTTTCCATTCTATTCTTTTGTAAGCTTTTTTATTGTTCCTAGCATGCATCTTTCCATACTACTGTGCTGTTTAGAGTTTGAATGATTTTAGCATTAAGTACCCATGTTTCACTGCCGTAGGTAAGAACTGATAGTACACATTAATGAACTATTTTTTTCTTCAGAGTGAGATTGTTGATTTAAATTTGGAGACGTTTCGTCTAATATATATATATATAACACTATTTATAATTGTTAAACCGATCATTTTGACGATTTTTTTATATTTAAAATTTTTAATGCAAATTTTACTGCCTTTCCTTTCTCTTACTTTGTGATCAGAAATATTTTCTAGTAATAGTGTAATTCTTGTTAGAATAATTTCAAGTTAAAGCTCTACTGCTAATATAACCAGTATTTTCTTAGTATATCATTTCATTATTTTCTGTGAAGTCGCCATTTCTGTGTGTTTTGTACGACCGTTACAAATTGTGTTATGGTTAAAGGGATTATTGGAACTGATATTAGTATTTTTTTATTAAAAATTTAAGTAGAATTTCTATTTTTGTATTAATTAACAATATCTATTTTTGTATTAATTCTGTGAAAGTTATATACGTCCAATGTAACAATTCGATACATATAGAACAATATAAGTAAGATTTCCAGGTACAAAGAATGTAATTTCTTCCTTGTAAACTCTTTTTAGAAAATGGAGCATTTTAATGTTAGCATATTGGAGACATGATCTTTAAATATGACAATAAAGAATACAAGGTATAATAATTTGAAATAAGTGCAGTATTTTTTAAATATAAATATCAAATAGTACAATGTTTTTAATATTAATATATATATATATATATATATATATATATAACATTAAATAAAAGATTACAAGAGATTAAATAAAAAAAACTTTTAATGAGTAGTTGTGATACATGTGATTGAATTAAAAAAATATTCAGTACTAATGTGAAAAAAATTAAAATATCGAAGAACTTACAATGAAAGGAATTAAGTTGAAATTTATTATTGGCAGAAATTCTTATATTTTATTAATATCATAAAGTACTTGCATATAAAACATATTTCCTGCATTTCTCTTCAAACAGTAGTTTCCTGCTTACATACACGCTCAATTAACATCATATTTCATCTACAGTATATAAGTAACATGGCGTTTGCGTTATACATTTTTATATAAGCGAAAGCGTTAACAACATACTATACAAAGAAGTCCGTTTTCATTTTTTTTATTAAAATCGTTTAAAATATATAGCTTCTTAAACGCGATAAAATGCAATCATAGGAAGCATATGCTGTACGGTTTTTCTATGTATGCATATGTGTATCTGCCTCTAAATGTTCATGCAAACATGTGCGCTCGTATACTTTTAGCACTTTTTGTAACGGATACTTTACACTAACGTGGACATAAATTGTGGCCGGAGTACTTACTATATACTCCTACTATTACCATTATTCAGTAGCGGCTTTATATTGAAGCAGAAAATTACATGCACAGATTTACTTTTTTTTCTTTTTTTTCTACTTAAAAGTACATGTTCGTTATGGTCATTTTCATTAATTTGATTATACGGATACATGGGCGCATATATATATATATATATATATATATATATATATGTATATATATATATATATATATATACATACATTTATAAACAGGGATAATCTAAAAAGACATTTAAATTATACGTTATACTGAAATTAATGCTTCAATTAATTACATATTTTTCAGTTTTATTTGTGTATAAAAACGATTTTAATCTTAGATTACAGCGTTAATTAGCGAAACTAATCTTTTCATACTTGAAGTTAAGAAAAATAAAGTACAGCGCAAAAAGACCATTGCGTAGAAATTAATATAAATTTATTTTTAGTCATTATGGTTTTGTTCTAAAGAAAGATTAGTAATAAGGAATGTTTTAAAATGAAATTAGACATTTATAAAAATCATATGGTTATATTTTAAGTCACTTATAAAGATTCTGAAAATTGAAATGATTTGTATACTTGTATATTAAATAGACTTCTATTATCAGTAGAAACTTTTTGCGAATATGCTGAGGATCGAATCAGTAAAAACTAAGATTTTTGTCCCATTTTAGAAAAAAAATCCGTTTTATTTCCTGTCATAATAAGGCGTAATACTTTTATTGTTGTGAGCAATTATTCGTATATTTTTATGTTTATGATTTCTTTTGGAAATCAAATTGAATTTCTTAATGAATTAGTTTTTTTTAAATCAATAATTTGAATAACATCAAATTTTTACATAGTCTTAATCACAGAAACATCAATTAAATAAGCAGCCTTAATATAAAATGACTTATTTAAACGTTTAAATATTTTTTAGTCAATATATTATATATTACTATTTGTTATCTTCTTTGACATAATAATTCAAAGCAGATGACTGTTCCAGAGATCAACATTATTTTACTATAATCCTTATTTCATATTTATTAAAAAAAAATCTTTTAGTACAGTTTACAACTTTTACTTAATTTGAGTGAGTGACTAATCAAAAAGAGAAAACCAAACAACTTTAACTTTCAAAATTGAAATTATTTTACCAGATGATAAATGCTATAAGTTTTTTATCATTAAAATATTTCTATAATGTTTTTTTTTAAATAATATACTCCAATCATTTTTCTATAATAATTGTCTTTTTGATAAAATTTTGTTTCGATTAAGTTATAAAAAGTAACAAGTAATATAAAGTACCTATGATTCTTTTGAATAATTTATATCGAAATTAAATTCCTTCATTTTTGCAATATTATATGTGAAAAGTATATAAAAACAATTCTATCATAAACGAAATATTACTGATATATATATATATATATATATATATATATATATATATATATATATATACTTTCATGTACGTAAAAAAAATAAATCAACTTTAAGACTATTTTTATTTATAGATTATAAATACTAAAAGAATTTTTTAATAAAACATTAAAAGAAAACTTTTGTAAGCAGTCAACTATAGTAACTTTGTTTAGAAAAAAATCATGTCTACAAAAATAAATATACTGAAAGAAGCACCTTATCTGAAATTGATTTTCATTTCATGAATACTGATTTTGTCAAACAATTCCGTTTTTCTCCTCTTTATGAAAAACATTTCAGAAAGTTTTACATCGAGCTGTATATTTTTAAATATTCTGTTTATTGAATACGTATAATAATAATCAAAATAAATTCGTTTAAAATGATAATTTTTCATTTTACATTTTATGTTTTTATTTGATTGCCATAATTTGAATGAATTATAATTACAAATACATATTTTTAATTTTTACTTCCCAGTTTTAAAACAAAATATAAAATCAATCATGTATATGATTGTTTTTTTGTAAGTATAATTTTATTCCGAATTTTTACATTAATAAAATTTTTAAATTATGATAATATTTTTTTATAATATACATACATTATATATATATATATAAATATTACATATATATACACCTTTATTCCCTTCATATATGTCTAAATAGATTGATATATTTTCATTTAAATATTTTTTCGTATGTTCATATATGAAAAATATTTGTAGCTACATTAATTTCAATTTACTAAAATTCAATTATTAATATTAGTATATAATAAACATTTTACGACATGTAATCTTTTTAATGTTTTCATTTTTTCTATCATTTACTATTCATAAATGATATTAGAGTCGTATTATAGTTAGTTTATTAATAATATCTATCCAGATTGCAAATAAATTCTCACTAGTACCTTATTATAATGTATTGTACATGTGTGAATTGTATAACAAAATGAAACTACAAGTAACATTATTGAACAAGATGAAAATCTGGCATCATTTTAAGATATACAATACAAAAAAAATATTTATTATTCAGAGTGATTTATTGTGAATTATAATCACATTACTGTTAATATTTCTCATATTAAGGGAACAATAATTCTATTTAGTTATTATATTAATTTAAAAATAAAAATATCTCTTGTTACATCCATTTATAAGAAAACTACTTCTAAGATTCTAAAATTTTACTAGGTCAATTAAAAACAGCCGCTGTATATTAATCAATAGAAAAAACTGCGTTGAAAAATAAAAATAAATGTCTTTATAATGAAGTAGTGTTAAATTATAAAGGATGAAAATGTTTTATTTCAAAAATGCGTATAAAAAAATCGATTAAATATACAAAAACGACAATTAGAGAATGAATTAAAGAAAATAATAGAGTCTACGAAAAATGTATAATTTAATAAAACGAATCTCGTTTTTACTTCCAATGTTATTTCAATGACTATTATTAATTCGTTATAATATATTCTCAAGCTCATAAGTACAAGTTCGTAACACCATTGATTTTTCTATACACTATTTGACCTTCTTTCTATCCCGTATCTACTCTCCTTTTTTTTAGTGAATTTTTATGCCTCAGCGGCACATTCACGTACGAATAGAGCACCGTCATGTGTCGTAAATCAGAAAAAAAATGCAACTGGAAAAATGTTAGATTCACTGGCTTCCGTGGTGCGAAGTCGCACCAAACCGGATTATATGTATTAGTGAAATTAAAACCAGCATGTGAACGTGCTTTACAACATATCTTGTTCTAAATTAAATTTTATACATACATACACAGACACACACACATATATATATATATATATATATATATATATATATATATATATATATATATATGCAGATATTAAAATATTTAGCAAAGAAACCGACATAAGAGCGTTTCTTGCAATAAATAAAACACATAAATGAAATTTAATTAAAAATCATATGTGACTAAAATGTAATTTTTGAATGATGGATATGTTTTTAATTATTTAAAATATCTCTTTCAGTCGCTAATTTTTAGTTTCATAGCAATATTTTTCTGAATAAGTTGTTAAATTATATTATATTTAAGTATTTATTGACAGAATAATTTATTTTATCAAAATATATAAGATGTAACGCTATGTCATCTTTTTAATATTTTTAATTATTCATTTTTAATTTTTCTAACATTTCATATAAAGTACAAACAATAATCAATGATTTATAAAATAAAGCATGGTGACTGATTTCTAGACAGTATTTTTTAAATTCATAGATAATATTAATTTATTTGTTGAAAAAATGTAATATTATTTATAGTAAATACTTTTTATAAATCGTTGTTTAAATTATTATAAATTCAAATTACTGAGAAAATGTGCATGAGATTAAAAGATAATTTTAAATAATTAAGTTTATTATCAATAGTGAAACTTAAGAATTATTTTTATAAAAATATGGTTTAATACAAAACACACTTTAGTAAAGTATTTTTGAAGAAAAATTATTATTTTTCATAAAAATATAAATTTTCTAGGAAGAGAATTTGATAATATTGAGAATAAATGATGAGAATATGTTAATTCTCCTCCTGGAAGAATGAAATATACTCAAAACATGAATGGTGGAATTATACTTTGTGGAATATTTTGAAGACAGTTAATAACTAATTATAATACAAAAATAGATACAAGGAAGAAATATATACAATTTTTCAGAGAAAGACTTATAATAAAGTTTTCCAAACCTAATATTATGAGATACACTCAAATATAAGCCCATAAACTCAGTTTAAAATATATTTTGAGAGGTATTATATTGAATAATATTGTTTATAAATTTTGTATTAAATTATATTTCCAGTCGTAAAAAAACATACTTGTCTATTTAAAGGTATGTAATATGTACTGTACTTAAGGGCAAGTCAAATATAAGTTAAAAAATATAAAAGTTATTACTGCTTTCAACACATGTTCTTTTAAATTTTTATTTTATTCAATAAAGTTCAACGTATTAAAAATGTCTAGATAGTTTTATTTAAACAAATTATAATACAAAAAAAAAACTGTAAAAAAGTGTCTTCGAATACTAGGATCACTTTCTCTCTCTCTCTCTCTCTCTATCTATATATATATATATATATATATATATATATATATATATATATATATCAAACGTTAATATTCTATAATAAAATTCAACACAGCTTTATTTAATTTGTATGAATGTCTAAACTACTAATGTTTTATTAATATTGCTTTAATTAAAAGACTAAAACGAAACACTGGCGATGTTTCGATTGAAAGTAACAAAAAAAATTTGAATATAGAAAAAATATCAATTCATATTACACTGTCGCTCGTTTCGGGCACAAAACTTTGTATACATATAATTTAAATTGACATCATCAAATGTTACGTAATTAGCATTAATGGCAGAGCAAAGCATCACATTTAGTGAATTCGAAATGAATCCGCCAAAAAAATGTTCCGTTCACGACAAATATATATATATATATATATATGTATTTTCATTAAACTCCAGTAACGTTGAATGTTAAAAAAAACGGTTCGTTCGCTCATGCTCCACATGTTTCAAATACATCCTGATGACACTTTAAAAGCAAATCTTTGCTTCGGAAAGTTTCACGCTCGCGAACACATATAACTCTAATTCGTTTTTATATAACTGCAGTGAGAATGAAACGAAATGTCTGCCGGTAATATTATTATAGTTGTGAATGTTAGCGGACTCATTGTCTCGACTTCAGAATCGTTACGTGATATTTTTAAAATTTCTCGCGTTTCAACTTTACTTCAACCTTTTAAAAAGTTTTAAATTGAGAATTGTAAAGAGTTCATGATGTTTAAAGTGACTTTTACTTAATTTATGTGGAAAATTTATTTAAGAGAGTTATAAATATAGTTTATATAATTTCTTGTCATTTTTTATATTAATTTTTTTTATTCAAGTTCATATCATAGACTAAAAAATTATGAAACAAAAAGCTCATCTTCACATTTCAAAATCAGACTACAAACTTCTTTCAATGAGAAATTTCCATTACATTATTTTACTTTCATCTATATTTTTATTTAATTAATGGATATTATATAAATTATAACTAAAATGTGAATTTTCATAAATAAGTAATGAAAAATTGATTACATAAAAGAAATTATATATTTATAGAGATTTAAAACCCTCTTTTCCTCAATCATACATAAAATATTATTCAGTACCTCGAATTCAAACAATATTTATAATTTATAATTAAGTATAATTTTCAATATAAATTTTGCAATATAAATACATTTGTTTAAGATAACAAATTTAATTTCACTAGTGGATTTCAGAAATACTTTAAAAGTAAGAAACTAGACTCTTAGAAAAACATAACTAAAATTTAAAATAATTCAAAATTTTCAAGTAATATAACATAATTTACAAAGAATAGTAATTTTTCAATAAATTTCATTTGATATTTTAAACATTCTAATAATAAATTCATTCCAGAATATAATTAAAAAGTAGCGCAAAAATTTCATTAATTTGTGTTTAATTTAAAACAGAACTTTTCTGTTTATCAACTATACGATTAATTTTTTATCTTGAAAGTATTTTAATTCAATTTAAGGATTCTATGTTAAACGTTTGATTTTGTTACACTATAAAAAGTACATTCATCTTATACAACAACTTAGTATAAGATCTGATGTTCATTTCAAGGCTTTGTGAGAGTCAGTTCACAGATTTATGTAGATTACAAATAAGCGCTTCACGTACACGTTAAACGTTACTGAAGTGCGCCTTGACTTCTTGAAAACGTGTTTACATAATTAAAAACTTTCAAACTTCCTGCATTTCATAAGCTATAATTTGAGCTTATAAGTGTATTATTTGGTTATATATTTTTTATGCATAATTTTGACTAATTTCAACTGAACGTTCACTATTATTATATTACAATCTTGTTAATATGAAATGATTGAATAATTATAATACAAATTAAATTATTCCATCAAATGATCGATCGTACCTTTAATTTAAATAAATGGAATTTTTTTATAAGGCTGGATTAAGCTTTGAATACTAATTTCATTATTTAATTTTTGAATAATAATTTAAAGCATTGAATTTATTACAAAATTTTTTTTTGCTTTGTCAAAAAGGTTTTACAATTTTATAAAAATTTATATTCGTATATATATATATAATTTTACAAAATAAAACAAATAAATCAATAAATGTATTTTATGCTATTTGAAACATTTCTTTTCAAAAAATATTTTTCCTGTTTTCAGTTAAATTATTGTATCTAATTTTAAATTTTTTATAGTGAGATGTATATATATATATATATATATATATATATATACAGCTTAAGGGTGTTAATAAAATTTTTCCTTTACGGGTATACACTCTCATGTAATTGAAATTCAATCTTGTATTTTCATAAATTATTATTTTCTCCCTCACAAACCAAAATATTTTTTCTGTCTAAAATATTCAATTATTAATGATCATTCTGAACACTGATTTTTTTTCTAATGGCAATTCTTAAATAATGATTATCATTACAATGTGGATTTGATCAACTTCATAAGATTTTTAAATAATTTATCAATCAATTATCTATCATTTTACTTCAGCCAAAAAATATTGTTTATAACAAAAAGAAGAATTATTTTGTGAAAAAAATTACCTGTAAGGCCATAAATTTTACTGGCCAGTTTTATAGTAATTTATTTATTTATTTATTGTGCTATTCTTATCAAATAATTAGTTTTTATTGATACATTTTTATTAATTCTCTGCTTTAATTAGTAAGTTGTAATTTTATTCAATAATATTTATAAGTTATTTTTTAAAATAATTCCCAAATGAACTTGTTTCCAAATGATTATAAACGAGAAAAGATTCTTGATTTTGAAACTTCTCCCTTTTATAAAAGGATACATTCGGTTTCTTGAAATATTCCTCTGAGACTATTAAGTTTGAAATACTTATTCAATACATGCACATTTTCTTTGTATACAATAAACGGTTCACGTTTTAGTAATAGAAAATGGATCCCACGTGATGTCACAATACTCGAGTAAAGATATCACTAGTGACAAGTAAGCTCATTCTCTTAATGTTTGTAACCCTTTATCGTTCGCCTGAGAATGTCTGCTTTTATAAGCTTAAACAAATATCGTACTTATACACATTTTCCATTACAAGGACGAATTTATTATAATACCTAAATATTTAGAGGCATCATAAGAGTCTAAATAGTTTTACCTGACATATAGAGAGAAATATGTCTTTTCTTAGATATAAAATTCTTATTGATAGATTCAATTTTACTTTCTATAATTTAGTCAATAAAATAATTAAGTTAGATTTATCCCAACTTTTAGGAAATTATAATAAAATAAAAATGTTTATGAATAATTATACAAAATGGATGAGTTTGAATTTTTATAGTTTACAATAAATATAATTTTTTTTGTTAATTAAATCCTTTCATACAAGTAGAAGTCCTTAATTTAAAAAAGAACACTTAAAATGTATACCTTTATTATTTTGACGATGATTTATGAGTTTATTAATATTAACAATAATCCAGCGTTGGAAAGTGAATGTTACTTCCCGGTAAATAAATCAAGAAAAAAAAGTGATCCGCCTGTTATCACTTCATAATCATAGAGTAACACCTATATGAATATACATAAACAAAAACGTTATTGTATGTGCTTTTCACTAACATACATGTCACACATATATAGTATGTGCAAGAGTCCGACCTCTGAAATAACCACGACAAACTCGATTATGTCGTGAAATTGTACATTTCACAGCTAGGAGGCGCGTATAATGCCATGGAATGGAGTCAGGTTTCAAATAACGAGGCAAACGAAATTACTGGCTATACAATATTATGAGTTCGTTTTACGTCTCGTCGTAATTAACCACGTAAAATATACATGATAATTATATAATATATATATATATATAAGTATGAGAAAATCAGTGTGTGAATTTGGTTTTTATTTACTATTGAAATTTCAGCGTAATTTTCATAGAATTGGATTATGAATATTATTTAAAGCTTAAACAACCTGCTTATGAATTTAAATAAGATCCATATTATTTTAAAAGTATTCATGTAGTATTCATTTTCATATGTGTTTATTAATATTGAAAAGTGAATAATAACACTGTACATATTTATATTTCCTGAAAATATTTATCAAAATTTCAAAACAAAATTAATATTTGAATACGAAAAGTACAAATAATAAAGATTTATTAAAATCAGTGGTCTTTTTGATTTGAATCGGTTCATTTTATTATAAGAATGATTTAAATTCAGATATAATAATTAAAATAACTTTATAAAACAAATCAAGCTGTACAATAAACTGTTTTTTATAAAGACATTTTTAATGTCATTGTTGTATTTATAATCTTACTTTGTATGTTATTAAAACGTAAAAGAAAGTTTGGAAATACAATAAAATATTGTTTAAAAACTAATGTTTCTTTATCGAAAGAAATTAATATTTACAATAATGAATAACATGTAATAGCTTTACATACCTAAGGAAAGCACACACTCATTTCCAATTGATTTATTTTGACCTAAACAAACGCTGTTTTTAAATAAACTATAAAGTAATTCTCTTCAAACTGTTTTACTGAGAACTATGAAGTTTTTCATTTATAAATAATTAACATTTATAAAATTAAGTGTTCTGGAAAATGCATGACAGTAATATGTATATATAAACATATATATATATATATATATATAAATAATAGTATGTATATAAATGTATATACATATATCTGATTGTTATAACTTACTATCTTATATGATAGCAGTCTTTTATATGGCCAATTTCAGTGAAAATTTTCGACAAAGCTATGACGTCTTATTGTGAACTTACAGTCGTTGCAGAACATTGATATATATATATATATATATATATATATATATTATATATAATATAATTGTATGTCCATATCTGTGATCTTTTTAATGCGTTACCATGGTTATCTTTATCCTTTTGAATCAGATAATATATGTTTTTCACTAGTAATTTACTTTTGTGTGGCATCTTTCGATAGATGCTTAAGATTTATGTAAAAAAATGTTTATCATTTACATAAATATGACACTTTTGTCAAACCAAATAGTCGATAACCGATATTTAACTGAATTAAAAGGTACCTCTAAAGAAATCTCTTAGGTATTACCATCGATTTAGATTTTCTGACAGTTGGTCTCTTGGCTATATTTTTGAACATAATTTTGAATTAATTTGAATTAATTACTTTATTTAATTTCAAGTAATATACAAAATATATAATATTGCTTTTTAACATATAATTTGAAAAAAAATCCGGAAAATCATCAAACCATAAAAATAAATAACAAGTATTATTTGTAGTATTATTAGTTTTGTATTATTTTTAAATCCTTACTTTATTTAACATGATTTTTAATGTATATTAGTGAAAATGTAAAGATAGTATTATCTTTCTCGATGAAAATAAAAAAATCAAGTTTATAAAACAGTAATCTCATTCCAGTCAAATAAAAATTTTGATGTTTCACATAAATATTTGTGGAATCAAAAAGTTGGTTCCACAATTAGAAACACATTGGCCAATATATAATTTCATAAATATTGCTCATTAAAATGTCAAAATCTGTTTTAAAAAACAAGACTAAATAAATATGGCCTTAATAATTAAAATTAAATAACCATGTGTAATCAGTACACAGGATAACATAACTATAGTCTTGAAATATAATTGGTATAAAACAATTATTAATAATAGTTTAGGTATGATGAAAATTTTAAAATTTATCGATATATTTTTTTCAGTTTCTAACAATTTAAATCAAAAATTATGATGTTCTATTAGTGATCCTATTAATAAATATGTTAATTTTACGTAAATTCGAAAAACTTATTACTCTTAACTCATTTATTTTATTTTAAATTGATGACTAGATTACATAAAGTAATCAATTTACAAAATGTGTGTACAAGTTCATAAAGGTAAATTTTCATTTAATAAACCGGTTTAGGTCTCTCAAATATCAACTGAATGATTACAGTATCCAACAGCAAATTAAATCGAACACTTTTCAAAATTAATGCTGGTCAGATAACAATGGTGGTGATGGTAGATGAAGTGAGGTTAAAGTGAGGAATTTTGTTTATTTATTCAAAAGTTGCTATCAGTCAAATGGTGTATTAGACATCAGTTTGATTTATATGTATATATATATATACATATATATATATATAAATGTATGTATGTATATGCGATCAGAAAAATATTTACTTTTGTCTTGTTGTTGATTTTACCAAGTAGAAAACAAAATAAAAAGCTATGTAATTAAATGAAAACAAATTTGTTAATTTCACGCGACGTTTTAATTGTAAAATAATTACTTTTCACACGACCACGCACAAAACATGATGTTTTAATTACAAAGTGTAATGACGTACGCAGATGTTTTATTTTTCATTTATCATTTTTATTTATATACATTTTGAACGCGCACCATCGAAATATTTTACACATTTACGTGTGCATGTTTCGGTTCTCTAAAACTTACATGGAAGTAATTTTTTTTATTTTTCTACTGAGATAACAATCAGCATTATATATTTTTTTCATAGCATGTTGTAATGTGTCTACTTGTAAAGTTAATTATGATATTATCTGTATATAGAATAAACTCATAAATAGTATCATTATTAATTTCCTAGTGGAAAAATATAAATTTTCCAGTTTGTAAAACGTATCATTTACGCTCTATTAAATATTTAATGATTTTTCTATTGGTATATCGAGGTTATACTCTAACTACAATTGTTCATTTTTTTTAATTGTATTAAAAATGATAATAATCAAATAAAGTACAATTTCAATAATTGATATACATATACATTGATATTTATGTATGTATGTATGTATGTATATATATATATATACATATGTATGTATGTATTCATATAATTTACAAATAATAATAAAAACGTATACTTTCATTAAATAAAGATATACTCCATAAGTAATTGTAAATAAAATTTAATCTTTTAATATTTAATATAACTTACTGTATTATATTTTTAAATTTTTTCCATTTAATTTCAAGCAGTTACAATTTTCATTATATAAAATATTTTTATAGTTATAATCTTTTTTTATTTGTATTGTAGAGAAATATATATATATATATATAATTGATAATAATAAGTTAAATAGGGTTTTTAATATTAGTAGCATAAAATTTTATTTTTGTATAATTTTATAAAATATATACAAAGCTGACGAACTCAAATGAAACTTTTTAAAAATTTAAAATTAATTAAAAGTATATTGATGGTACATTAGTTGTCAATTTTATTTTGCAGTCTTACTTTTATAACTAGTTTTGAGAAAAAATAATTTTCAATTCATATTTTATGTAATTTTAAAGTTTGATATACTTTATTTAATATATCTATATTCATGGTATTTTTATAAACAATTATTTTTGAAATTCCAGTCATGTTGAGAAAATTCTAGCACAAATACAAACTTAGTCTCAACGAAACACATACAGCACGTAATGTCGTAAAAGCACAGAAGAAGAAAAACATTTTTAAACGTATATCACTGAATAAGTTTTCCTTGCAAAAATCATCACGAACACAGGACAGGAAATATCACTTTACAATATTATCAACTCCCTATCTCTATATTTTTACCAAAATATAATAAATAAACTTGTTTCTAATTGAAAAACTGTACAGATTTTAATATTCTTTAATTAAACAAATAAGATTTAAAAATACATAAAATATGTTTTGTTGAAGTTACTATTTAAAATATTTCATCATACTATCAGAGTTCACCAGGATTATTATCACGTAATTTATTTCATTCTATATATATATATATATATATATATATATATATATATATATATATATATATAGAAAGAAAATAAAAGATCCAAATTATATGTGTGCATTTCAATAATAAGAAACTTACTACTTATTTTTGAAATAAAATTTAATTATGCATTAAAAATTAGAAAAATTCATTAAATTTGATTAATTTTGTAAAATTTGTACTAATATATGCATTTATATATATATATATATATATATATATATATATATATATATATGTAGATAATATAATGTCATTTGAATTCCAATTACCGAAAATGGAAAATGAAGAATTACAACATTCAGGTCAAATCGATACACAATTTGTAATTTTCCTTTTAGCAAAGATATAAGCTTCTTATGAATGCAAATGTAATCAGCACAAATTGACTGAAGCCTACATGACTTTTACATTTCCAATATTATTGAAATAAAAAAAAATATAAATTGATTTTATATTTAAATATTAAATATTTATTATTACAAATATTAATTATCCATGAATATTATCTTTAGCAAATCTTTAATTTCAAATAAATATGTATATTGAATTACGAATTGTTAAATTTTACAATTCTAATTAACTGGCTTATAAAAATAATTACTTATACGCTGTATATATATATATATGTACACATATATGTACTCATATATTATATTAAAATACATACGAAACTTGATGAAAAGGAGGAGAAACTAATAATTACTTTCCTAAGCGTATCTAAATTATTGAAATAACCAATAATTAATTTATTGATAAAAGATATTTATTTATTTTTATATGTTACAATTTCTCTAAATGAGATCTCTTAAATATTTCAGAAAGTAATGAATTATGTCCAAAAAATATTTAAAATTTTTATTTTCATAACCTAACATTTACATAAGTACTGAATAACAATTCATTCAAAATATAATTAATTTATATTATATATATATATATATATATATATATATATATATATTCTTTATAATATATTTATTCTATATATCTAATAAATACATTCTTTTCAGTAAACTATTATACATTTTTTTTGTTTTCTTTGATGGCATTACATAAAATTTAAATCCAATCATAAGACAAATTTACGTATATTTTATTTCTTTCTTTTTGCTACCACAGTGTTAAACTGTAAACGATCATAATTTCACACATACTAAACCAATTTTAAAACGAAATTGTATTCAAACAAATATCCAGTTTCATTGTTTAGCAATCGTAGAAATGAGAGCTTTGCTTAATGACTTGTAGGGTTGCTCAAAGTATTAGTATACGAATAATCTAGCCATAATATGCAAAATAATAGACATTTCTTTCTGCAGAAACCATTACAGTGAAACAAATTGCACAATAATGCAAAGAAGTTTTTTATGACCGATTTTTTTCATACATAAAAATATACATTTTACTTCTGAAACAAAGATTTAAACCACTACTATAAAAGAAAATTACTGCTCTGCTTAGTTTGTAGGATAGTGAGAAAAACTATTGTACTTTTTTATTTGTTCACAATGTCTACACTAAAAAAAAAGTGTTTTAGTTTTGCCAACTATGAAAACAATGTATATTACACTATTGTTTAAAGTAAAATGTTTATACTTGAGATTTTCTTACATACTTATGTATATTTAGACACATACGTATATACATACATATATACACACACACACACATATATATATATATATATATATATATATATACGATTATATAAAAAATATCCTATCAATTTCAATTTTTAAATTTGGATTTTCCAAATCATTTTTTGTAACTACTTGAATATATCTAAAAAATGTTTAATTTTTTTAGAAAATCTTTTTTTTCTAATGTTATATATTCCAGTTTAAAGTTATTACAAATATCTTGGATATTAATTATTTTGTAATTTCCTTGTTTAAGTTATATTTGTATTTATTGACATCTAGAGTAGTGAATTAAATATTTATGACTTTTTAAAATAAATTGGAGAAATTTAGTTTTAGTTAACTTTTAAACTAAATCAAACAATTGAAATATATTTTAAAATTCTTTAAATATAAATAATTATTTAATCAACTTGACTAATCTGTTTATTAATTTCTTTCTTTCTATTTTTAAAATGGTTCTAATTTATTTATTGAAATAATCCTTTTATTACAAAAACACGGCTAATTAGAAGTTCATATTTATTAATTTAATTACTCTTAAAAGAGTGCGTTTAAAAAAATGTTTTTTATAAATTAATTACGAGTCCGAAACTATTATTTCAAATTTGAATTTTGTCATTGGATAATTATGCATTAAATGTAGTATGTAAATTATAGTTTTTACTGGTCGTTTTATAAATATTTAAATCTAATTAGTTTTACTGGAAAGAAACTCTGTTTAAACCAAAACTACATATCGTTTTTCTATAAAATATATTTATAATGCTGGGTGATTGCTAATATTTTTGAGTTATACATAAATTATATATATATATATATATATATATATATATATAAATATTAATTTATGAAAATAAGACAGATGAAGTCAACAACTGAAGATGAATTCTCTGTTCTTACAACAATCTTAGAATATTACATTTTAATTAAAAGAAAATTAAAAATCTATGTCTACGATATAGATATATCTTTTTAACTGAAAATTATTTTATTCTAATTGAGTTAATTAATTCACAAAATAATGAATTTATATATATATATATATATATATATATATATACATTTAATAGTAATTGATATAAATAAGACAGATGAAGTCAACAACTGAAGATGAATCCTCTGTTCTTACAACAATTTTAGAATAATAAATTGTAATTAAAAGAAAACTAATAATATATGTCTAGGATATAGATATATCTTTTTAAATGAAAATTATTTCATTCTAATTGAATTATTTAATTCAAAAAATAATCAATTTATATATATATATATATATATATATATATATATATAGGTATATTTATAACAGACAGCAAATCATTTTATTTGAACGGTATTTGTGTTATGTCTCTTTTCAGTATATAAATTAACAATATACGAGTATTCTGATCACTTGAAAATTATTTAGGTACATTCAAAAAAATATGTTTATTTTAATTAATATAAAAATTATTATTTACAGGGATGATGTTATAAAATAATACTCATACAAATAAATCAAGAACAAACCGCATTATATAGTAGAAGAAAGATGTTAAGAAACACAAAGATGTAATTTACGTTTCAATAAAATATGTTATCCAATATTCTAGCAAGAAGATTCCAAGTTCATTCTTCTCCGGCGTATTTTTCTTACATTTACCAAATACTTGCAAGTTAATAAAGTTTATAAATCAGTTCTATGGAAATATAACGTTGTAAAATGTTTTAATATAAATCAATTTGTCGAATCATTTCTCTATTTTCACTCGTTTTTCATACAAAATCAGACAGTTTAATATATACGTTTCGTTAAAAATTGATATTATTTTAATACGATCTCATATTTAAGAACACAGTGTTTTTCGTATTTCAACTTTGAGCGTGTTCATGGAAAACTTCTGTATACTATGTTTCGCACGCATATTCTATGCATACTTAGAGGGCGTTAATGTATGACATAAGTTTCACCGTTATATGCTTAATGCATATATAATGAGTTAACATTTACATGCTATTTGCGTTATTTGCTTTATGTAATCATTTTGAATTACACATAGCCATTTTTCAAAACAATAAACTTGTATATAATTATGATTATTGTTTGAGTGCTTTTCTTTGCTTTTGCATTTTAATATATTGTTATTTCAAATTGTTTTTAACAAGATTAGATTATTTAAATATACGTACATGTATATATATATATATATATATATATATATATATATATATATATATATATATATAACAACCCATACTCAATTTACACCGTTCTGATATACGTCAAACGCAGTCATATCAGAATATTATTTAGAAAATGCAATTTTATTTACTTTGTTTTAACCGAGACATACTTCATTATAGAAGTACTAGGTTGGTAGTCAAATAATTGAGGTTTATAACATTCAAATTCATATACATTATATCGAAGAGGCATTATATCCTTCGAAATGAAAAATCAGTGTTATCTGTTAATAAATTGTTGAAAATTGATGATCCATATATATATATATATATGTATGTATATATATATATATATATATATATATATATATATATATTATACAGAGAGAGAGAGAAAGATGGTAGACAGATTTGAAAACCACCAATATTTGCATAAGAACGAAAGGTTTGCAAATTGCAAGACAAGAAAAAAATAGACAAATAAAAAAAATTATTGACACAGATCTAAATATATTAGGTTGATAGAAAAAAATGCGGTTTATAACCTTCAAATTCATATACATTTTTTTAATTTAAGTAGTTTTAAGTGGTCCAGAACTGTTGGATGATTAACGCCTAACTTTTGTGTAAGTTCTCGAATTGTACGTGATTCTGATTCATTTAACGTGTTCACTTTGTTGCTATGAACTGAATAATGACGCCATAATGTTCTTCATCTTGTAAGCTCTCATCTCCAATACAAAATTTTTGGAATCACAATTACATAGTTCGTTTCTTAGCAATACCTACACCAAAAACCTCGTTTTGTTTACGAGCAGTTTCTGCTGCTTTACCACCCGTTTAGAACTCATACAAAAAATTGATCTCATTTGTTTTTTCTATTTTTAGTTCAGTAGTTTAATTTGAAGCAAAATTAACAAAAAAACCAAAATCAATATTATTAAATACAGATGGAAAAATGCACTTCAAAATAATATTAACTTGATTACGATAAAATGACAATTTCATTGAAAAAAATTATAATTGGAATTCAAAAAACAAAAGCCGCAATTATTTTCCCACCAATATAATAGTTTTATTTATAAAGAACCGTAATTTTAACTTATAAAAACTTATTTTTAATACAGTTTCCAAACACTTAAAACAAATTAGAGAACTTTAATTTTAGTTAACTTTTAAACTAAATCAAACATTTGAAATATATTTTGAAATATATATATATATATATTATATTAAGAACATTATATTAAGATACATCTCCAAAAGAAATTGTAAATAAAATTTCATTAATATAAATATTTCTTAATATAATGTTCATTAAATTAGGGCACTTAAATATTAGCATTACAAAGAACATCGTAAAATAAATTGCCTTATCTTTATAATCTTCGTTTTTAGGGTAAACTGAGTACCTGTTCTCAATTATATGTTTTGGCACGTATGCCATATTCAGATAGATATTAGAGATTAATCAAATTTAACACAATCAATTTTAATTATCTACAAGCTTATGAAAAAAAAATTTATCATTTCTTTAAAACTTAAATTTTAAATTAAAGATTAAATTACGAAAAGGAAAGAATTAATTACGGTTAAATTAAGACAAAAAATATAAATATTTTTATTTAGATTTAAATATAAAGAGATAATTATTAAAAACATAAGTAATCATTTAATTGTGAATATATATATATATATACATACATACATATTAACAATGTTAAATGATTGGTTTATGGTTGAAATGATAGTTTTTTAATGCATTGTTTTGTTTACATACACTTTGGAGAATGTTTTATTTATAGTTTTGTATTATTCTCTTTTTTCATAAAATTTTGTAATTGTCAAATCTTATTTTTTTATTTCTATTTGATATTGTACATTCATACTGACATATTTACGGTAATGAATTTAAATTAAAACACAAAATTCAAAGAAAAAAATTTAAGTCTATAATATATGTAATACACACATTGTTACAGTCAAGACAATAGACAATAAGACAAGTCAAATTGATTTTTCTTTGTCCTCTTCAAATGTATTAATAAGTTCTTTCCGCGCATCTTTAACTGTTATCGAAAAAAATAGCGGGGATATTCAAGATATATACACACACATCTCTCTCTTTCGCTCTATCCCTCTCTCTCTCTCTATATATATAATTGGATAAAGTTATATTCACGTTCGATCCATGAAAGTTAGGTAAATCTATTTAATTTGATTTTACAGTTGTAGATAAATACGAACGAAAATGTTTTATGATTTTTTGCGAGAGGTACGATAGGTACGAAATTTAATTCTTTTTACGACTGTGCCGAATCTCTGAGAAAACATTACGGAAGATTTTAACTTCATTTTATCAGTCATCAAACCACAAAAAAATCTCCACTCACATCGTTAGTTAATCAATAATTCCACCACATCTCTTTTATGACTTTCAGTTACGATACGAGTTGTAACGAAGGAATAAATGAATTAAAAGTATTCTAGCTAGCAATGCGTTTTCTTAATGTTCCCGCGTGTAGTTTCTAATTAAATTTCATGATTTATTTTATAGTTGGATGTATTAGTAAGTAGAAGTAATTGGAAAACTTAATAATATATTTAATTTATAGCTGTTTTTCACAATTTCATACTTTGGCCAATACTATGTTTTGAACATACAAATATTCTTAATCATCAGAATACAAAATATATAAATTTATATATATATATATATATATATAAATTAATAAAAATTTTAAATGATTTAAATTTGTAACTAACCTTTCTTAAAAACATTAAGAATATAAAAAAAATTAGTAATATACATATTTGCAAATAAATACTTTTGTTAAAAACAGACAAAACCGTTTAATGTGATAAGAGGATTTTAAAGTTTCGACAATATATCATAAAACATTAAAAATTTTAACTATTATACTAAATAAATTTATGATTAAGATAACATCAAATATTTATGAATTTTTTAACTTTATTTTATACATTATTAGATAAAATATATTAACAGGTTTTCTGTTCTTTTTACTATAAGGTGTTTATTGTACTGAAATATTAGACATATCATAATGTTTTCAGTAATTCTTAATTAGTTTAAAAGATATTTATTTTTAAAACTCCTAATTATGCAAAATATTTCATCTGTTTAGTGCTATATAACATTTTGTCCTGATGATCTGTGTCTTTTTGGATTTTTTTATTGTCTGTTATCCACTATTAGTTATAGCTTGTGTCTTATTTTCAGGAAGATAAGTCATGTACTATTTTCAGTAAGAATCTATGATAAATACTTCAAGGTGTTCTTCACACGTGCTGAAACTAGCAGTAGAATATACTCAGATAATCCAAAAGAATGAAGACAATCTGAACAACGTATCAATGGCAAAAATATTAGAGAGTCAATAAAAGATTTATAAACACTTATTATTTTAAGGAATTATTTGGTTAGAAAAAAGTCCACTTTTGTAAGATATTTCTCATCCTATTTCCATTTTTTTAATTTATTGTAGTTTTTTATCTTTCAAGTAGATAATTTTAAAAAGAATGAGACATACTATGTCATTAACAATGATTTAATCTATAAATTCGTACAGTCAATACAATGTTGAAATATTGTTGACTTAAAAATAGGAGAATATTTTCTGTTGTAAAGAAATATTTTTTTACAAAGAGTAACTGAAGTAACGAAAGTAAAGAGTAATGAAAGTAACTGAAAATATTTATTTCGTAGATGATTTTTACGTTATAAATGTGTAATATTTATTTTTTAACAAAATTTTACATATTTTATCATTTATAAAAGCTAAATAAAACAAGAAATAAAATAATACAGTGATGTTAAGGCAATAAAATTAACCATTCAAAGAATGTACGCCCCTTCCAGACAATATACTTATTCAGTTTTAGACTATATCAATGTCAATACTGAACGAACTTCAATGCAAATTTCTATGTAAATCGTACTTATAACAAATTACGCAACATCAAGGGTTTTTCATTTAATTGATTCTCCGAAGAAAATATTTCTAGGAAAATCTGTTCAATGAAAATAATTTCAATTCCCACAGCAAAATTTAAAGATATTATAAGTAATATTTGATTAACCTACAATTTTCTTTGAAAATAGTACTACGCAAATATCAGATCAATGAGAAAAGATACTTTTTATAATAATTAGAGAACATTTTATTTTTTGAAAAAATCAAATAATTTAATACTGAATATTTATACAAATTCAGGGACACAAAATGAATAAAATACATAATCTTGATATTTTATTAAAAAATATATTTTCTTTCCATATTTGGATGATTTTTTTTAATTCTACTAAAAAGATAACTTTTAGAAAAAATAGAGTATTACATAATTAAAAAATGATCAAAATTGCCTTTTACATCAGAAATAAAGAAATATAACACAAATTAATAAACAAACTATTTCCATTTTTAAATAGAGTAAGATAGGTAAATATAGTAAGAATTATAATAAAAAAAGAAATAGAGGTAACAAAATTTGTTGCTATAATTAATAGTTATATTACTTTAAGAAAATATTTAAGAACAGGTTTAAATTCTAAAGGAATTTTTTTATAGTGGTTTCTTTATTACTTGTATATTTTTTAAAAAATAAATTATATGAAAATATTAATATGGTACAATATTTTTCTCCGAATTCTAACTATAATTCGAGTGCCAATGTCCTTAGCTATCGAAGCGTCCTAAGACCCCAATAACCAACCAACATAACTATAACAAATGTGTTCTTTCAAAATAATTTACTTTCATTAAGAAGTAACTAGGCGCTCAATGTGATAAAATAATAACTGAACATATTAATGAACGTAAAAAACAATTAAATGAAAGACTTTAATATTCAAGCAAAAAGTTATTCTAAACGATTTATCATTAATAAGAAATAAATTATGTAGAATATATTCATGGTTACTGAGTACATATTGAAATAATCGTTCATAAAATTTGTTTCAAATAAAAAAATCAAATTTTTATTCAAATTTTATTCGATAAAAAAGCTGTAGTTATTTTCCCTATTCAGTTTCAAATTAACGTATTCAAAACAAGCAATAATAATTTCAATAAAAATCCACTCTCGTTCAGTGCCATTTTTTCGGAAAGTAATTATAGAGAACTAATCGTCGAAATCCCAAACATCCTATTTATAAACCAGTCATAAACACATTTTTCCCGCATATCAAAAACAAACAACATCGAATTTGATAATTTCATCATATTTTTAATTTTGAATGTTTACATTTCAAATACACGTAATGTGTTCATAATAATGTGCATGTATAGCATAATAATGGACATATCTTTATGAACTCGACTTGCATAATTACATTTCGGTCTAAAACCAACGAAAAAAAACCATATACACGCACACGCATTTATATAATTTCGTTCGGCGTGATTTTTTTACATAATTATCGTTAAACACACAGGTGGAACTCGAATGAAAAACGCATTTATACGAAATACCGTTGGCATTTACTATTGCCTGTTATTCCCGTGAGCTAGTAATGATATTACTCTAACATCCACTGGACCTGTATCACCTATGTGGTGACATCTATTAGGCTAATATTAATCACAAATAACGTCCGCACAAACCGGGGACTCCCATTCGCAATTAATAATTCTCGCCATATCCGTTTCGTTCATGTGACATTTACCAATAGGGATGAGATGAGACTGGATAAAACTGAGCCCTAATATATCACTACTCAGTGAATTTTTTTTATTGCCAATAACTCTTCACTTTTTTATATTCCTATATATATATATATATATATATATATATAACCATTACGTTCGTAATATTTCATCTCACTGACTTCGAAAATTAAAAACAATTTATGCAAATTACTATTTTATAAAAAGATTTCACTATTGACTTATTTCACATTTCATAAAATTACCTAACATATTTTTTTAATTTTTGTGTGAACTAGCTTTTATTTTCTTTTTCTATACATTCAATCATCAACAGTTATTTAATAATATATTTTTTTGTTGTTAAGTCGAAATGTATAGCATTAAAAACGTTTAAATGAAATAAAAATCTTGTAATTCTTCTTTTTCACAATTATAACTCCTCGATATCCTTTTTGGCAATATGGAGAAATAAGAATAAAAAAAGTTATATAAGAAAATGTTTTGAGTAATACGTACTAAGGGTTGCTGACATAATTTGCATTGGAGCTCATAACTCAACCTATTTAAGATACTAGATTGAAATAAAATAAGAAAAAAATTTTAAACAAACTTTTAAACGATGTGTTTTTTAACATAATTTTTATCACTTTCACTTTTTTTTAAAAAAGTAATGAAATAATTCACAAAAATGTCTTAAATATTTAACTTGTACTCATAAAAATCCACCAAAATATTTAATATAAACTTACTAAATAATCAATTCAGGTGTTATATAAAAAACTGGTAACTTTTGTCTATCTAAACAAACTCGAACAATTTTTTAAAATAATATATAATATTAAATATAATATAATATATATATATATATATATATATATATATATATATATCACTTCATAAAGCGAATTTACTTCAGTGTATTTTTTTGCTATTGACCTATTCCTAGACTATCGTCTTTAAATTCTTGAATTGATAAGATTAACATTTCATATAAAACGATAGAATATAATTTATGAAGAGTATAATTTTTATAAGCTTATTTTTAGCAACAGGAAATCGTTTTCAAAAGAAAATCGACGATTTCAAAAGATGTTTATATCGTGCAATTTTAATAATATTACTATTTATAGAAAAAATCCAATATAATAAGCAAACTTTTACATTTCTTTTTTTCTTTGTTTCGAATCTACTTCGTTGTTATTGATTCGTTAGTAATTCTCATTCAGCTTTAGTAAATCTGCCAGGTTTTGTACGCTCATTGCATACCACTGTAAGATTGACAGCTCTTGTGTTACGGGAATACGCCCCAGCGCAGTGGTAAAGTTGCACGGATTTCGCGGTGCCTCCGATGAGAATTTATGAGCTTCTTTTATTATTCTTGTCAGTGTGTTTGTTTGTTTTTCTGCAACAATATAAGGAAACCTATTCTCTTTCGAAGGCTTACTTATCTGTTCTTATTTATTCGGCCTTTTATAGTACTTATTATAAAATATTTACTTAGAATTGAATCATGTAGTTTTATAATTACCATGAACGGAAATTTAGTCTTATTATTTTTTAAAATTAAAATATAAAAGTTTAAATGTCAAAAAATATATTCTTTCTGAATATTATTGTAGCTAATTAGAGAGAGAAAATAAAAACATAAAATTGAAATTATTTTGAATACAAGTTAAATATTCCTACATGTGAAAATATTTCAATACATTTTCTATACAAATAATTTCTCCATTAAAACTCAAATTAAACCACATAATTGAACAACTGACTATTGAAAAATACATAAAACTAGTTGATAAAACTGTCAATAAATTTAATATATGATGAACAACAACAAAATCGATTCTAAAGCATTAAAAACTACTTGATTGGTAAATTAATTTTTGTTGATTTGATCAAATAGTTTTAAATAGTAAAAAATAGAAAACTTGAGAGAAAAAATAGTAAAAAATATTAGATAATATATTTATAAACTCATAAAATTTAATTCATTTATAAATACTAGATTAGTCTATAACTGTCCAAATGATATCGAAACAGTACATATTTACTTTTTTTCAAAAAATATATGATTTTAATAGAAGGTTTTTAAATATTTTACTTTTTTCTGTGTTGGAAACGTTACATTTTTATTATTAATTAGCTTTTTTCTCTTAAATATTAATGATGAATAAAATTTAAATAATGCACAAATATACTATATTATTAAATAAAGTTAATGTAAGAACAAATAATATTATATTTTATTAATCTTTAAGTGTTCTAGTTTGCTGCTTGTAAATCATAGAAAGTATTATAGTTAAATTATGAGAGTATGTTTGCAAGACTGAACATAAACCTATTAGTTTTTTTATAATTTTTCAATTTACTTTTTAGTGTGCTTCATAAAAAACTAATTATTTAATTAAATTATTATCATAATAACGACTAATATGATAATAATTTAATCGTGGAATCGATTTAGAGAATTAATTAAAATTTCGAATTTGTACTTTTTTCAACTTTGTCCTTGAATTATTCAATCTGAAATATGAATTTTAGACGAAACGTACTAATATTTGAATTCGTTTAGTATAATTCGTTTTTTCAACAAAATATAAATTACATACTCGCCCCCAGTTCTCAATGAATAATTATTCTACAGCATAATAGAATATAAAATTATTATTTGAAATTAGTCATTGATTAAAAAATTAAGAGTCTATATAATTAATATTTGACGCACTATATGGCTATGTGTAATCATTGGAAAAGTAGAACAAATAAATCTAAAAATTTTAGAAGTTACTGTGTTATAAAAGATAAACAATTGCAGTACATGTAAACGCATGTGTTTAACGGTTTTGAAGAAAAATGAAATAAAATTTTTAAAACTCAGGAACTAGCTTACACACGAGTATATAACTGGAATATAAATCGTACAGAAAAGGTTAAAATCCAACCTTTAACAAATTCAAAGCACCCGAGCTTTAGCCTGATCAAATATTTTTTAATGATAGTGGATACGGGTAGATGTGTAAATATATATATATATATATATATATATATATATATATATATATATATATATATGTGTGTGTGTGTGTGTGTCTTAATTATGCACAGTAAGTCCATTTAAGTGACTTACATTCATTCGTAGAATCCACATAATCTCCTATTTCATCTAGCTAATTTTCCATGGAACGTTTTGAACAGAAGACCCGTAAAATCATTATTCACATCCATTGTCTGCCGAATAAACTGGTTAAATAATTCATCGCAATTGTTTCCTGTTTTATCCCATCGTATAACATTAACAAAAATGTATACGAAACGAGCACACACGACTATCCTCACCATTTATATATTCGTCTCTATTTGACATTCATTTCAGTTTTATTTATTACGGATTAAATGCAAAAACACTACAATTGTTCGCGAAAGCACTACGCGGCTATGACACTCATGAATTTCTGAACGTATGTCCGTCCTCTAAATATGAACTCTTGTTTCTGTTCATCGTATTGACGTTTTTGTTATCAAATACGTTTCATATTCTTGATATAGAATTAAAGTGGATATTTGACACACATTTTAAGAGAACATGCTTTAAAATTGAACGATGATTACTATGTTACATATGTGTGTGTGTATGTATATATGTATTATATTATAACTGATTACAATTAATTACAGGAACAAACCTCCTATAAATATTTCAACTAATATTACACAAATAACATTGAATCGATATAACTGTAAAAACTATACATTCAAATATATTAGTAAATAACAGAAATTATTTTTAAATAAATTAATTTATTACTTTCTAAATTAATTAATACTTTTAAAAAAGTAAATGTACTTATAAATAAAATTAAATATCATCCAATTATTAGCTATTTACACAGAAAAAGTATTTATGTCATTATAATTGATGATTATTATAAAAATTTATTGTAAGAAAAATATCTGGCTGTACTTTTAAACGCAAAATATATTACTCTATAAAAATGATTTAATTTAATTTATGATTCTTATTTATAACACATTTTTTTAAAAAAGCTTATTTAACATAATTGTCTTTTTCCATTTGTTATTTTTGTTTTCACATAAAACTGTCATTTTCGTACTAATGACCTATTTAAAAATATTAATTACGAAATAAAAGAATAAGCATACAGATTTATTTCAGTATATATCGTTAATTATGGTCATTAACATTTTTACTTGTTATGTTATTTTTAAACACATGAATATTTTTATAAACAATAATTTAATAGATAATGATTTGTGCTATTTATTAGCTTAAATCAATTTTCTATTAATTATTTTTCTTAACGAAGCTCATTTGTATTAAAAGTATGTATGTATAAGATTATTTAAATGACATTTTGAGATTTATATTAAAGTATAATTTGCGATTAAGAGAATAGTGTAAGACAAACGCATTCAAAACATTTATTAAAACATATTGATCATTTTTTATGTAATGTTCCATACTCTCTCTCTCTTTACACACACACACATATATATATATATATATATACAAAATCAAAATTATCCACAAAAACCTTTATGAAACACTAGGTTGCAAAAAATAATCTATCTGCGAGAATGTTTATATAGACATACTAATATATATATATATATATATATATAAATCCATAACGTCAACTTATTTTTTTATTTAATTGATATGTTTATTGTTTCATTCAGTTACATGTGCATGCTTGTAATTGACAAGTAAGCGAACACAATGACCTCGGGTTTTGGTGAGTGCAGCAAGCAGGAGGCGAAGCCCCTTAGAGTATATATATATATATAGAGAGAGAGAGAGAGAAAGAGATTAATAATTATACCTGTATTGATAAAAGAAATGGGTTTTTTTATTTTTTATAAAAAAATATTTAAATGAATTATTTTTACAAATAACTATAATCAAAACACAACTTTGATTATAGCTATTGATTAAAGACAACTATTTTTTATTAAAATAATAAATTCCGTAACAATTTTAAGAAGTTTTTGAGATAAATGTATATTATTTTTGTATTAATTTAAAAAGGAATATCCTATAACTTTAAATAAGTTATTTATTCATAATTATACGAGTTAATATACATTAAATAGTGCACTTTATTCGTTATATCAAAATTTATTCTGAAATATTTATTCGAAATTTGTATACATATTCCCAATTCCTCTTTTCCTTCTTTCAAATATTCATAAATCTCAAAAACTGAATCGAACAAATTAATTTTTATTAAATTAATGCTATTTACAATTTAGATTTTATAATATTTTGTATTTAAAGAATTGCAAAAGTGATGTTTATTTTTTAGAAAGAAAACATTTAGTAGAAAATTTTATGTTTTTTATAAATAATTGTAACTTTTTCAAATATGATTACTGAGAGAGAGAGAAGAAGGTAGAGAGAGATTATATATATTACATATGCAATTATATATAAATAAATGAATAGGAATATAATCAAAAAACACAACAAGACTGCTTACGTTTTGTGAATAAAAATTATAAAAATATTTCATTTCAGCTGTCAGAAGATAAAGCATGATTGAAACAGTTCAAAAAACATATGAAATAAAAATATCTTCTGAAGTAGTTTGAAGTAGTTTGAAACTCATCACAATGCTAACTTTGAAACTCATACGACTGGAAAGTAAACGTACAATTCTGATGTGTAACAGTTTAAATAGCGTCAATGGCATCAAAATCAACTACAACAAACACTATGTCACTGGCTATCTGTGCAGGTGAGGCGAATGGCAGTAGACAATTTAATTAGAATCGCATACTAATAACAAGACTGTATACTAATGCTGTTGCATCACTGTTTAGAAATGTAATAATTACCACTGTGCTATATGCAGTACATGAATGCATATTTCATGTATATTATATAATTGCATTATATAATCATTAATTACATATTACTGATTTTAAAATCAATAATTGTCGCAGCAATATTAAAAAATGAATAAATAACTCAAAATTATAAAATGGAACTACTAGCTTCTGTTTCAAAATGAAAAACATAATATTTAAAAATACATTTTTTTTTATAATCTATACTTATTGTATTATTTTCTCTAAAATTCAGCATTAAATTATTAATATTTAATACACTATGATCGGTTTTGTCTCTTTATCCATCTTTAGATATATTAATACTTAATCAGATATCAGGTTATTTGAAGGAGTCTCTAGAGTATTAAGCTATTTAAAGAGCTAAAAACATTCGTGTAATAGTTATTTAATTGTGAATTTTAGAAAAGTAAAATACATATAATAAATTTAAAAAATGAATTAAAATTAGACAAAAAACAGAAATTGTTTAATTAATGTTTTTAAAATATTAGTGTTCTTTTTTAACAATTTTAAATATAAATAATATATCTGCCTTATTGTTTAAAATGGGGCATTAATGTTAAATTCGATTTACTTTAAACACATCTGCTTTAATATAAATAACTGGAAATAATAAAATAAGAGAGATACTTCATATGTATTTCAAAACTAAATGAGATGTATATTTAAATGTCATCTTGTAAAATTTAATGAACAGATGTAAAAATATTTGGAAGTAAAATGAGATTGTTATAAAAATTAAAACCTGTTTCTATATTTTCGAACATTTAAATGAAAAAAATATATATTTTATTTAAAATATCTTTTGTTATATTTAAACTAGCTTCTATTTTTTAATAGATAAATCATTAAATTTTGAAAAAAATATTTTTTATAAAAAAATTGTAAAAAATTCATGATCTGTAAAATTCATTCTATGTTATATTTATTATTTCCAATTTGTAAAAGTTAATTATGTAAATACTTAATTATGAAAATAGTTTCAACACCAGTTGTGGTATTCAATTCGATTTAATTTAAATTTCTCTTATATTAAATTAATATTATTTTATATATTCATAAGTTTTTCTATTAAGTATCTAATATATTTATTCAAACAATGATATTTCAATATTAAAATAAAATATTCATCCTTTAAAAAATGTACGAACAAAAAAAAGAACACTGACTTAATTCCTTATTATTGAACATTTTTTAATATTTCCGAGTTTGCATACAACTTCATTAGATACTTTCTGTTCAAAAATATATGAAAAATACCGCACAAGTTACGTAAGCTCTTCAGTATCAGGTTTATTTTTCTGCACTGGGGAGAAACAATTCGCTTTTTGCAGTTTATTGAGTTTCTTTACAAGTTTAGAAAGTTTTTTCAAGTAATCGCTTATATATTGTCTATATTTTGCTTTTAACTTAAAGGAAATATTTTCATTCTTGTACAAACATACACATCACGCATAAATATTTAAACTTACGCATATATATATATATATATATGAATATGTAGTTCATAATAACATTAAAGTACTTAACTAATATTTTAAAATTAACGTATATCTTAAATAAATTCAATTATTTAATTTATCGAATATTAAAAGGCATATATTATCTATTAATAAATTTACAAAATCTGGCCAAAAAATTTCTTTTTAATTCGCTTCTTAACAACTTATTCATCGTAATTAACATGGACAAATATTATTTGACATTTCAGTACTTTATATTTTTAAAAGAATAGTAACTTTAAGAATACGTTATTAACAAGATAAATTTATGTCATTTAGGATCGAAAATCAATTAATAATTTTTTCACAGAAAATTAAAATATTTTTTTAAAAGTATTCACTTTGTATGAAAATCGTATAGTTTTTCTCAAATAATTATTTTTTCCTATTAGTCAGTATTTCAATCTGAACTACATTTATAATATAAACTATTTGCTTCAAGATATTTTTCAATCAAATACTTGGAATATCATTAAATTATGAAAATTTCACAAAAAATGTCATAATTATCCATGGATTTGTAAATCAAAAAAAAGTCGATATATAACAAAAACTAAAATATTTACATTGTTTACCCTCTTTCTAAAAAATTAAACACAAATATTATTTATATATGGAAATCAAACAAAATCACAAAATAAATCTATGATGATGTTAATTAAATAAGATATAAATTGATTAAATATTATTTTTAACATAATATATATATATATATAAAGCAATAAAAATAATAAAATTAAGACGACAGAAACCATCAATTTAAATTTGTTCGAAGAATTTTGTTTTAACTATATTACTATGGACAAATTCAAAACTACAAGAAATTATTATTAATACTCCAGTAATCCTCAACATTATATCTTCAATATAAGGTTTTATATATTTCTTATACAATCCACACAACGATAGAGACCTTATATGGGCACTTGATATTCGCACCTTATATTAATCATATAAGGCATATAAAATGACTAAGTGATCCTTATACACTAACGAAAGTCATATTTTATAGGTTTAACAACCATATATGGATGATAGAGTCTCTCACTCTCACCTTACACAAACCATATATGGTTTGTGTAAGGTAAATTTATATGCTCCTTATACAATCCATATAAGGTTGGGAATTACTAAGATAGAGATAAATATAAAAAATGAGATATGAGTCTCATAAATATTTTCTTTCCGTTTCAAACCAAATAGTGGAAAAATAGAAAACAGTATTTTGAACTTTATAAACATGTAGAAGAACAATTCAATTATTACTCAAATTAATAATAGAAAATATTATTTAAAAACGGAAATATATCACTAAATACTGATTATATATATATATTCCTGAATATTTATCTATTATAACGATTTTCAAAGAATCACAGAAATATACCATACCAAAAATACACATTTATCTATTTAATATAATGGTTAGATTTTTCTTCAGAATTTTTTAAAGAAGAAGATGAAATATTACATATGCAGATGAAAAAATTGAATAATTTATTTACAAAAATATTTTAGTTAATACTTTAAGGAGATTAATATTTGTTCAGTTATATCGTTAATTAATATTGATTAATAAATGCAGTATGTGGAATATATTTATATATATATATATATATATATATATATATATATATATATACGTATAATTTCATATAGATATTTGTACATAAATATCAACTGTCAAAAGAGTTTTGTTGTGAAAACATCATTACCTAAGAATGAAGCGTTAAAACCACATACTTAACAGCACATTAAAATATTTTCAGTGAACACATAAAGGTTATTTATAGACAGAAAAAATACTACTACGTGAGTGTAGGCAATATACATTAAAATAAATAATGCCAAGCGATTTGTAAATGAACACATTTAAAACCCTGTTGCATATGTTTTAAACAGCTTAATGTTATATATTAGAAAAATAACTTACATTTATTGAGCCAAGAATTGAAAAACACACATACCTGCAACAAAAATAATACATTAAAATATGTTTTCAAATAGATTGAAATTAATAAAAGTACACAACTGAAAATATCAAAATATCAAGACATATATTAAAATACAACATAAACAAAATATAAATATTAAATTATTATTATAATTTCAGTTCATAGTACTTTTATAAACTAGTTACTAATTAATAACAAATATATTTATTCAAATTTTGGATACTCTATATAAGTTTTTTGTTAAGAAGTACACCAAAAACAGTTATTTATAAAAAAATTAAATAAATATAATTCTACATTTTTATACCAGTAATCGGATTAATACGTTGTTATGATCTTTTTCTTTTTTGACCATTCGAATTTCTGTCTCCTATTCTAGTTTCGTCACGTACATCATCATTAAGTAGACCAGTAATATTTTAGATATCTTAAATTTATACGGAAATGAATATATACTTAAACTGGTAGTGAAAAACTGAAATTTAGATGATCTAAAAGGATGAAGCGACCATCAGGACAACTCATAAAATAGAACGATGAAGAAAGATTAAATCAGACAAATAATTATAATAACGGAAGTATAATAATTATTGATAAAAATTAATTTTATATTTTTTAAATAAAATAAATTTTATTTAGAGAGTTTAAAATTGAATATTTAAAAAACAGGAATATTTAAATTGAAGAATCTGATCATTCCTGAAATGTAACTGTTCGATTGTGTTTAATCTCTAATTATAATGAAATATTCTTCAAAAAAGTGTTCTTCAATGTTTTATTTTTATTAAATTAAATCTAATTATAAAATTTTACACTCACAATTTATATTGAAAAAATGTTTTAGGATTCTTTTTTGTCAATGTGATAAAATAATAGTTTTCTTTAAAAATATTTTTGGTGTAATATAAATACTGAGTTTTGCAACAGAGACAAAAAAGGTATACAATTCTCATATATATATATATATATATATATATATATATATATATATATATATATAATCTCATATATATATATGTATACCGAAATTTACAAATCTATTAACAATATAGTTTGTAACTATATTGCTTTTCTACATGTGCAGTGAAATATATTACAATCACACATACATACATACAAAAAAGGCATGAAGCGAAATGTGAAAAGTATTTCAATTTCTGTTGTGTGCTGTCGCATTGAATGTTTTTGAAATTGTGAACATATGGTGTAAATGGTGTTGAAAATTTCAGATCTGTTCAGTGTTACAGAATTTAGTGATACTGTTTTTGTGATAAAAAAAACCTGCAGTGTTATAAAGATTTAAAAATCGATACGATATTCCTTTTTGTACGTTCCTTTTTATATATTCACGTCACATATCCTTTTACTAGTCCATCAGCTGGACGCTTGATTTATTTTTGTTTCATTTTTATTTGCTTTTCAGTAGTTTCGTAATATTTATATCTTTAAGTATTAAGAAATAATAAAGTATGTCAATATTTTTTAACTTAATATTTAATTACGTTATAGAAATAAATTAGTAATATTTATTCAATTTAATTTATTTTATAAAATATGCTTTGAAAATAATGATTCGTCATAGTAAACAATATTCATTATTTTGTATTTTAAAATAATGAAAATTATATTTTAATTCGTTACTCAAGTTCCATAGATAAGAGAAAATTTGCTATTACCATTATAATCTAAATATTATTCTATGAAAAACATAATTGTTTACAGACTTTCATAATTTGAATAATTTTCTAGATGAAATATATGTAAATGTAAGTATATTAAAATATATATATTTCACTCATTTTTCGATTAAACTGAAAGTAAATTTAATACACACACATATATATATATATATATATATATATATATATATATATATATATATATATTTGAAGTTATATTGCAATTAAAAAATATATGATTTACTTTGTATAAAAAACATGACCATTAAATAAAGTTATGGATTTAAATTTATTAATCTCCGTGCCATCGTTCACTGACATTTACTCTGTACAGAAAAAAATTCAATATAAATGAGAAATTCCAATTACTGAAAAGGATCTTCTATAATGGTAGAATTAATTCATGCTATGTGGGTAGAATCGATTTAATTACTTACTTATTAATAATTTTTAACGAAACAAAATATAAGACTATATATATATATATATATATATATATATATAGTGTGAGAGAAAGAGGAAGAGATATTTAAAAAAAAATAATTTTTTTATCTTTATTATGATTGACGAAGATAATAAATGTAGTGAAAGACAACATCCTGTATACAGTGCACTAGCACCTATCAAAATACAAAATACGTTATAGTGTGCAACTCCGTTTTGAAACATTTCTGAATCAATAAAGCCATAAAACAAACAGCCAAACGATGAAGTGCATGACGAGGGGTAACAGCGGTGGCCAGCAGAAAGGCACGACGAAATGGCACAAATGGGTTTTCCTCTCTACGACCGTATATATCGGAAAAGAAATTTGCAGCGGCGGTCCGTTGCTCGAAAGCTCATAAACGACCTACCTACCTACCAGCCAGTCAACCTACCCGGCTAGCGTTTCACCGTCAACCTGCCTTTACCTATATACGTGTATATCAAATACAACCGTCGTTCCTGTCTACCTATACGCTTGCCTGTATATATAAACACGCCTTTGCTATTGTAACAGACTCACTAACATCGATATTATTCATGATCAGATAAAATAACAAAGAGTGTAGTAAATCGAAATACATATTTTCAATCGGAGATTCTTTGGATATAACTAGAATGGAATCATCGTTGATGCGTTGCTTCTTTTGAATAGTTTTACGAAAATAAAATAATATCAAGTACATTTCGAAATTTTCCTGTGACATTAAATATTATATTTCAAAAATAACTACATCTACACATATAAGATAGTGAATAAAAGACAAAGAAACAAACATATATATATATATATATATATATATATATATATATATATATATATATGTATATATGTATGTACAGAAGATATGAGAACATTATTTACAGATGTCTGGAATATTTTTTTCAAATGATCCCCAACACGATAATAGAGATAATTTTTTGTAACAATTTTGTTCATTTATTAAAGAAATAATGGTTAACGATGAGTATTGTTAAATAAATATATATTTCGAAGTATATTTGCATGTGTTTCAAATTTGATATTTCTATGATAAATTCTATATTGAGTTTTATTTTATAAAAATATAATTTTACACGTATCATTATATTAATTCTTAAAAAGTCAAATGTACGTTAAAATGGTTCGATTTATAAGAATGCAATTTTCAAATATGCCATTAATTCATAAGGCTATATTATTTTAATATTGTTGCAGTATTTGATGAATGATACAATAAATAAAAGTATTATGGAATAAAAATTGATATAAATAACATTAAGGATTAGAAAAAATGTTAAAATTTTTCCCATTAATTTGAATGATTAGCTTATGAGTGTATCTTATAGAAATTCCAATGTAAAATAATATTTTCTTTATCATAAATTATTATTGTTAGTTATTTGGGGTTTAAGGGCACATCTGTAACTAATAAAATAATAATATATATATATATATATATATATATATATATTGCAAGGTCACTAATAGTCTCATTTTGTGATAATTTAAAACTTATTCATTATAAATTTATTATCCACAAATTTATTTCTCTCCATACAAATATATATATATATATATATATATATATATATATATATATATCTAGATAACTTGAACGGGACAATTCCACATACTACTTAATTTTTAATGGAATACACATCTTTTGATACTTATTTAACTGAAACAAGCCTATAAATTAATCAATTTTTAATGGTTGTAATTAAAACAACGATACATATTTTAGCCGAAAAGTTATGTTTACCAAAGCTAAACATATACATACAATCGATTCTTATTCGAACTTTATATTTAATGGCCTGAATTATTTAAAACTGTTTGTATATAGCATACTTCTATTGTAAACCACATTAACCCTACATTTTTAAAATATATACTCAGCATGAGTAAATTTGTAATATTCTCACTTTACAAATATTAATATTACATTGTGTTTATATAATATTTGTATTTTTTAAAAAAATATCTCCAACATCTACATGAAGATAGGACATGTTAAAGTTAGTTGTAGGAAAAAGACACTTAAATAACTAAAATGAATGAAGACCATCAAAAGTAATTATATATATATATATAATAAAAACGGAATATATATATATATATATATATATATATATATATATATATATATATATATATGTGATAAGAATATATAATTTAGTCAAATTAATATGAAACGATTTCAGTTTGTTTCATTTTATCAAGATTTTCATAGAATATTTAACAGTACTGTAAATATAAATAATATAATAAATAAATTTCTCTTTATTTCTGTTGGTTTTTTCAAAAAACAAAAAAAAACATTTAGTTATAATCATTTTCATGATAAAACTGTTTATAATTATACTATAAAATAACGATCTAAAGAAATGAAATAATAATAATTTTATACTTTTACTTCAAATTGTTGTGATATTTTTTATATGAAAATTATATATAATTAATTATATAAGATAATGAACTTTATATATAAATTATTTACACTTAAATGAATTATTTTTTTAACATTCACTGTAGTATTAAAACATGCTCTATTTTTTATAAATAGATGCAATCAATATGACTTTTAATACAATTACTCTTTGAATATAAAATCAGTACAGTCTATTTATCAAATAGATACAACTGAAAAATGTAATTTATAATTTCATTAAAATATATGTTTTATTTCAAAACAATAAAGTGCGATACACAGCATGAAAATAGGAAATTCCATTTATTTGTACATTAACAACTAATGAATAATTCCATTAATTTAAATTCAACACGAACGGTAAAACTATAAAAAATATTGCCTATAAATAATAACTAGATATATATTTCATTACCACAATCAAATGTACTCTACAATAGTTTTGATTTCCACCTTTAATTATTCAATCGCATACGGTGAATGTCACACACATAATGCGATTTTCGACCGCACGCAACGTCCTATTTTGTTTTGTATTGTATGCAAATGCATTTCAAAGCTTTCAATTATATTATCTTTTTAATCAGAACAATGACAATTTAAAAATCGCTATTATTACAACTATTCTACAATGAAAGACCATTGTGATTTATAAAACCTACACTATCATTTATTTAATAAATTGATAACACAAAGTGAAACATAAAGAATATGTGTTTGTTTCTATCCTTTTCAGTTCTCATCAATTTCTAGATTAGTTTCGTAAATTTCTCTTTAAATATATATGTTTTATAAATCTAGTTTGTTCCAATATAGATATATATATATATATATATATATATATATATATATATATATATATTAAATATACATACATAACATATATATATATATATATATATATATATATATATGTATATGTATATATACATATATATATATATCGCATTGTTGGAAGAATAATGACGTAAATGAAAGAAATTTTAAAATGAAAAATTGCAACATAAACTTTAAAAATAATAACTTGTGCCACTGGAACAATGACGTGTTTAATACGCTTGGTTACTGGCAGAGAGCATGAAAGAAAAAAATCTAAAGGAACAAAGGAGCTGGAAGGGGTTACTGTAGGATATCTGAGGAATATGGTACAAAATCAAGCGACTACAACTATTTGTTGTTATTTGTTGTGAATGGCCAGTAATTGCTGAATGTTCAAATTATCTATCCATAGCTTTCCATTATCGAAGCACAAAAATATAAAAAGAAAACATTTTAGTACGAATTCTGCAGATAAAGTTTTGGTCATAGAAATGTTTACAGTAATTGTTAAACATTTTGCTTAACAAAAATAGATGCAAGTATTCAATATATAAATTATTGAATTATTCAAATGTATCACAAATTTTAATAGATTTTTAAAAGAAAAACTCACAAATTAAAAAAGTATATAGAAGTAAAAATAACGAATAAAAACTCCAAAAAACATAAATTATATAATTATTATAATCTTAGTATTATATAAGGGAACCACTAACAATATATTCAAAATTGATTTCAATTTCTGGCCTTTCCGTTTAAGTGGATCCAACTCTATGAAACACGTACGATCTAGAGGATCAATAAGATTTTATTACACGAGGTTTCACTCTGCATAGTTCATAACGTAGAATCTGCATGTAATAGGTAGCTATATATGTGTGAAGCCAGCAGTGCCTGTGTTCCTCTCTACGAGGGATTAGAGAAAATGTCGTAGTGATTATCTCACACTCACTGAAAAATTAATGTTTTGATACTAGTGCCGGTCTCGTAGCATCTATAGTGCGGTCATTCGTTGTCGCTTCTTGTCGCTAACATAGATTTACACTAATGTATTATGTCGTGTGTACATGAATATTAAGAATGGTCTTAATTGTTAACTTCGGTGCAGGATTTTTTGGTAAAGCTCTTTATAACACGTCATTTCATTTAGGTCAACTTGCTCGTTACATTTTTATGAAAGAGGTGATGTATTTTTCTACATTTCACTGGCAGACTTAAATTTATATAATTACGAGTGAACATATAAAAACCCTTTAGTTTTAATATGAACATTGGGCGTTCTTCTAGATCAATAATACATTTATTTGTTAAATATTGATTAATATTCCTAAGCGAATAAATTAATTTTCAGTATAGCTGAAGATGATTTAATATATATATATATATATATATATATAATATTAAAAATCATTAATTACAAATAATAATAACCAAAATTAATTTCTCACAAGTTTTATAAAAATATCGCATTAATATCTTAAATGCATTACTGAAAGGAAATAATTTAAACACAATGTATATTATAATAATATATGTACTTTACTTTTTGGAATTGAAATTAAGAGAGAACTGTTTAATTTGTTTTCTTATTTGTGTATATTTAAAATTTGTGCTATTTAAGAAATTTATTTCATATTTTTTTTCTGAAGGAATATATATATATATATATATATACATATACAAGTAAATATTGAAAACATCTTGCGTATATAATCATAAATTTAAAAGAATAAAATTTCTCACGACACGATTAAGCGATATAAAAAAGTCAATGTTTACAGAACACACAAAAAAATCTCAAGCATTTAAAAGATTGTTAGTTTTGGCACATTTTTCATGGCGACTATCTTAATTAGTTCCGTTTTATAAAATACATACGTGTATCACGTTCATTAAAATGGATTCTTTTTCATAATAAAATGTCAAAGATATTTAAACGACGTTTGATACTGTCATGGATATCGTTAACGACCCTAATTTTTCGCCATCGTTCGCGTCTTTAAACATTCTTGTTGAAATATTTTATGTTTTATTTACATAGTCGGAGTTTATTTACGAGTCCATTCATTACAGTCATTTAAATTTATAGAATGTGTAATTATGCTGAATATTCTCATGATATTTTAAATTGTTTACTTTCTTGAGATTTGTTGAAAATTTGTTTACTTTGTTGTAATGTTTTAAAATTGTTTAATGTGTAATTTTTGTTAAAAATATTGCATAAGTAATGAAATGTATATTTAAATTCTATATTTAACATAGAATATTATAACAATATTAAATATAAGAGTAGAAACATCATGATTGTAATTAAAAATAGTTTTTTTTATATATTTTAATATTAAGTACACTTTATAAGATTGCAAAAATTTGAACAGTGTTCATTTTTAAATCCATATACGTACAAAAAAATATATTTGTAAAAAAAAATAGCCAAAGTATCCAAATTATATTATAACAAGGCTGCACTCAAAATGTATAGTTCTAGAATAATTGTATTAACATAACAGATATTATTTAAACATTCTAAATTGATATTTTTGATAACATTCATCCTGAAATCAATAAATACAATCATGGAAAATCTAATAATTGAACTAAATCTTAAGTGAGTAGCTTGCCTTTACGTCCATTAGTATACTTGAAGATTCATTAATTAATTGTGAAAAATATAATTTTCGATTCTGAGACCACAATAATAAAATATTTTTATATAAATTTGTCTTTTAAATTGAAAAAAATGTAAACATACATTGCTAGGTTAATAATAAACTAGCAACTTATCTGTATTTCATATATCAATATGTATGTAGGTTTTTTAGACAACTACTTTTTGTCCACCTAACTTTGTGAACAGTATTTTTCATTGAATTACCTGTTCGTAATTCTATAACCGAAACACAAATAAAAAAATATATTATGTTAAAAAAATCCACACCTTATTTAAAGCAGACCAGCATAGTTTAATTAAAGAGATTTTTTTAAAATAGTTTATAAGGAATTTTCTAATGTTTTTACTATTTATTATAATTATATTTTGTTTGAAGTATAATTATATATTGTTTAAAAATTAATCTTAACCCAAAATTACATTTTTTAAATAACGATAGTTTTTTAATAGTACGATTATTATTAAAAAATTAATAAAAGTATTAAAATGATTAAATATATATATATAGTATTTTATATAATTTTTGTTTTTAGAATATCGAAGTTTTTAGAACTTAATTAGATTTTTCTAAAGTAAACGTTTACGTTCATAATAAAGAAAAAAATGTTATCAGTGTTTATTATCCAATAGTTATCTATGCATCTTAACAAAAAATATAATAAATCATTAATTTTTATGAGTAGTTAAAAAATCTATACAACAATTTTATTTATTTATTTCTTTTTCAATGTATTTCCTACTTGCTTGATAATTTAAATTTATTCTAAATATTAATATTTTAACAACGATTTTTATTATTACATATTGTACAGCTTGATTAATTTTCTGATTTTAATTATAAAATATAATCAAAGTAATTACTCATGTGTAATTAATAATTCAAACTTTACTGTTCAATTATTAATAATCTTAATTAAAAAAAAAGTATTTTGCAGTAATTATAAGTTCAATTTCCTTATAAGTTTCGTTCGATAATTCTAAGCAATAATTATTTTAATAAATTCTCTGAACATTTGCTTTTAATAAAACTTCAAGGAGAAAATACTAAGTAAGTTATTCGACAAAGGTATTCTAGTAATTTGAGAATTTATTAAATTACGAGATAATCGTTTTGTTAATGGAGAGTAAAATAGTTCTGTAGTTGAACTTGCAATTCAGTGGTTACCAGCCATTGCTAACCAATGAACCAGGAGTAGCTCTTTAGCAGTCTCCTCGTTCAAATCTAACGATAAGCTTGTCGACTCATTGTGGAAAAGTTTCTTTCACCTTATTTTTTACAAAAACCACTCTTTATAAAACACTGTTTAAATACAAATTATGCATAGTCTACTGAATATCCTCGAGGGAAACTTATTATTTTTTTTTTTGCTTAATTTTACAAGAAACGATGTGAGATTGTATGTTGAAAAGTTATATTGATCAAATAAAATATTTTTTAAACAACTATAAATATTAAAGTCTCGATTTTGTATGAAAGTATCTCTAATAATTACATTGTTTTCAGTCAATAACGTTATAACTATTTTATGTTTAATATTCAGATGTTAGGAAGCTGCGAACGTTTGAAATTGTTCATTAAATAGGGAGTGAGACACGCAGGTGTTGGCGTACCTGCTGCGTATTACTGCACAAGTTACCTTATGATTAACAGTTATCGTTATTACGAAGACCTTCTTGAGTGTCCATTCAAATTCAAGCTACAAATGTATATCTACTTTCTGTCGTAAAGTAATTATTACAAATAATTAGTGTCGATTCATACCAGCAATTAAAATTATTCCCTAAATATATTTTTTTTAAAAAAATAATTAAAGAATATGCCTTTTAAAACAGTAATATTTGTCAATTTTTTAAGTCGATCAATATAAAGAAGCATAATATATGAGGCAGGAATTGAATAACGTAATTTATATTTTTATTACAACAATGTATATTTATAATATAAAAATCATTTTTTTTTTAATTTATTTATTAGAAAAGTGAGAAACGAAACAATCGATAAAAACTGCAGCATCAATAGTCGTATTCATAATAATATATACACATGTATAATAATAAAGCGTATCTGCTTTTGCTAATTACTTTTATAATTTATAAAGTAATTCCAAACTACGTTGGTTAATTACTAATCATGAGATGATGCTAACAAATTAACTAAAGTTCGCGTTACCTGTGTACATTAAAAGAAATAATAAGTTTATATATAAAATGAACATATATGTATATAACAGAATAAACAATTTATTTATGTGTATAATATATTATAAAATTAAAAAATATATCTTAGTATTCTTACAATTTTTTAATTAAAATAACTTGGAAGTTTTAATA
>CM068321.1:15026525-15104025 GCA_034766995.1 Acanthacorydalis orientalis | reverse complement strand
AATACCAAATATAAATGGAATAAATTCACTATCAGTATATATTAAAGTAAAAATAATTGATATTATTACTTTAATTATTTGATTTGCGTGTTTTTAAGTAAGTAAGTTTTTGAATAAAATATCATAATTTTATATAAATAAATAATGAAATATTTACACCAATTTACGGAAATTTATTCTAAATAAATTTATATTTATAGAATTATCATACATACATTGAATTATACAAATCTATTGTTATCAGTGATATCAATACATTTTTAAAATATTTCATATTTGAAAATATAATATTTATATATTTGAATTAGTCTACTTTTAATCAATAATGTTTGTTTATTAGTCATGAGCTCTAATAAAATTTAAAATTCTATTCAATAAAATTCTGTTGCATTCAAAAATTTATAAACCTTAACTCATATTAAATTGCACATCCTTCTGTAATAAAATAAACGGATGAACTTTTTGTCCAGCACGTATAAGTACTTTCAGACTTGAACACGTGACGGCATGAAACATATGTGATATGCAATAAAATCATTTTAATTCAGTTTATTTTATAGCACAAGTCAATGTTTTGTTGAAGTTGTGATTTATGAGTATTTAATATATATATATATATTTATAAATTATAATTTTGAATTATATGCTGTGGAAAAAATAATTTATTTTCAATAAACCTTAAACAATTATTTTTTTTCAAAAAAACACTTTTCATTATTGAACATAGATTAAAATTATTAGCCATTTATATTTTGATGCATAGCAGAATTGAATGAAGTTTAGTTTACTAATTACACTGTTATTTTCAAATAAAAAAAAATTAATTACAGAAGAATAAAAAAGCATTTCCAATTTTATTTAAAAAAATAATCTATTACTTTTTACTCAAATGTAATGTGTGAGCACGAAAAATAAAAAAAAAATACACTAAAACAGAAAATATATATATAATGTTTATTTTTTTTAAATATATTTATGAATATTTGTATATTTTGTTAAATATATTTACACAATAGGATAAGATTTTGTAACAATTTCAGATTTACTTTGACTATTAAAACATATGTTTATGTACTCGTAATGTCAAATAGCCGAATCCGTGGCTTATACTACAGAGAGAAATAATCAAATTCAAAATGTATATTAAAGAATAATTATAGGACTGAATACCACAAATCATTGAGCTATTAAACTGCTGCATCTGTACTGTGTATTTCATTATATATATATATATATATATATATATATATATATATATATATATATATTATTTTATCATTATTTCATTCCAAATCTATACTATTAATTATTTATCCTTTCTAATAATTATATTGATAAATACTATTATAAAATTCTGTTAAATTCATACATTTTAAATTATTTGTCCATGAAAAATACTTTTATAAAGTTTAAATTTTTAAAATAATTGTTTACTTTTTTAAATAAAATGAGGAAATAATATAAATAAAACAGTATGTAAAAGTATGTTTAATTATTTAAAACAAGTCTCAGGGTCAGGAAAAGTTTATGAAAACTCAAAAGTTTAACGTGGTAAAAAAATACAATTAAATGAATGTATCCTAAATTATTAACGGTTCATATTAATAGAATAAAAGGCTTCAAATATCTAAACACAAATTAAAATATACAACTAAATAAAAAATATATTGCAAATTTTATAATAAAAATGAATGAATGAATATTACTGAGAGGAATTGGTTGGTCAATATTCATTTTCAAACAGGCATTGTTTTCATTGTGCGATAATTTATTTCATATAAAACCGGCCTTCGAAGTACAGTGAAAAGGGAATTTAATGTAAATAGAAATTAATTCCAAGATGGATCTTGGATACTAAATTTGTACTCGTTAACAATTTGTGGTATATTCCAAATATATATATATATATATATATATATATATATATATATATATATATACAATAACATTTACTTGAAATTCTGTATAGTGTTATATGAAAGAGTAAAAGATATATAATTTTAAGAATAGAAAAGTATTATTAAAATAATTAAAAAGAACTTCTGAAGAAGAAACAATATTTTAGATTTTATTCAATTAAAATTTGTTTACACATTTAAAGTATTTATATTTCATTATCATTGTTTTCATAGATACAATTTAATAAAAGTATAGTTTTTAAACTGAAATAATAGCTTTTCAAGTTCGAATTAAAATAAAAATAATTAAATTTTCAATAAATGATGAAAAACTGTCATAATATTACGAATATGTTTATGAATATCTAAAAATGTGTTGTAGTATAAAACTGAATATTTGGAAACGCATTTTTTTCATACCATTATCATTACAAAAAATGTAAGTAATAAGACAGTAATCTGGACATAATAAGTCTATTTAATATTTATGGGGAAGGAAAATATTTAATTTATTTGATTTCATACCATTTTTTATTGTTATTTGGAATATTTATATTACAATTTTACTATACATCAAAATAAGATATTTTTAATTAAATAATAGTTATTTTTCTAGAGTTTTTAAAAACATATATACTTTAGAAAATTGACTAAAAGAATACTTCACTTCGTCTTTTTTTTTAAAAAAAATATGAAAATTGTTGTAAGAAAGATACGCGATGATACATTTATTAGATAGATTATTAGTTAGAACATGTATATTTTCTAAAAATTTCAATGTTTATTGTGATATTTGAACCTTTAATGCAAGAAAATATCTTAAACATTATCTAACATTACCTTAGGCTACAAGCATCTTAAATTAAATTATTCTTAAAAAAAATGAGAAAAGACAAACCTACACAAAGTTTAGAAACTATACGTGTCAAATTTAACTATTTTTATTTGACAAGATCTATAAACCGAAGAACTATTTGGATAAGATGAATACATCTAAATCGACACAGATGTTTTCAGCATGTAACATCAATAAGTAACTTAATATATGTTCTTTCTCATATTTGTTAAAATTGTTTTAATAAATATTTTCTCACTATTTTAAAAATTTATTTAAAAAATACAGCAGTCCATTAAAAACTAATTAAAAAGAAATTGTATTTTCCTTCTTTATTTTGGTAGGGACAGTGAGAAACGATATTTTTTTATTTTAAAACCTTTCAATAATATCTCAAGATATATATAATAAAAATTGCAATGAAATCGGCTAACTGATTTTTGAGATATTTGAAAGAATATATATATATATATATATATATATTATATAAGCAAATCACAATAACAATTCCAATGCAAGTAATATATTTGATAAGAAAATCAAACATATATTTTTTTAAGCTTTGAAATAATGTATATACTAACATGTATTACACTTTAAAAACAAATATATTTGCTAATGAGAACACGTGACACCATCATATATGTAAATTAGCATTTTTTGTGGAAATTTTAACAAAATTCTTTTCAAAATTAAAATTTAATTGTTCTTATATATAACGTAACATACAACATATATATATATATATATATATATGTATGTATGTATGTATGTTTGTGTGTATTTATACGAATGTTTTTGCTTGTACGAAATGTGAATAATTAATTACAAGCATGTTGATAATGTAAACTTGATGATATTGCCACAGTGACACAATTAAAAAAATATAATATTGCGATAAACATCAACATTGAATAAGTAATTAAATTCCTTTTCACATAGTCACACCAACCGCATGCCATATAAATATTTTTCAACAAACATGTTCCTTTTCATTCCGTCATTTAAAAGAGAAGAAAAAAGTGTTGGAAAACAGTTCTGATTTATACCGTTCATACATTTTCTTGGCGGTAAGCTGCTAGACTCCACTTAATCAATCATGCAGTGACAAAAAATAGCACAAAACAGAATCGTATTTCAGAATTACTATTATAATTAGTACGCCCCGGTAGCTTATGATTGACAGTTATAACAAAGTACATACATTAAAAAAACATTTCATATAGTGTTTGAGGGTTCAATGCCATGAAATAATTGTTGATGATCAAATAGGCGTGGTTCCTAATTTGTATATTTTTAAGTGTTCTATATTTTATGGAAAGAAAAACCGTTCAATATTTGTTATCTCAAATATATTTTCTAATTCTCATTTAAGTAATGTCTTATTTTTAATCAGTATACTCTGAATCTAGTTGTCAAACATAAACCTAATAATTTTTAAATGCAGTTGAATTAAACACAAAATCAACAATTGCCAATAAATAATTTTCTCACGGCATAAATTTCTCATCAAAAATGTTTAACAAGTTATTATTTATTAAACATTTTTGATCAAAAGGACATTTTGTGATTTATGAGAATAATTAACTTATGAAAATGAATTCAATCACAAGGTCAGAACTGCATTGTTTAAAAATATTTCATTTAATACATCTTGGCTGCTTTTAATTACACAATTCATATTCCAAATGAAACAATATATACATATTACTTATAGATACTTTTTCAAAAATTTAAAGTAAAATAATTTATTAATTAAAAAAAATGTTAACTTGTATTCTTTGTGATAACGTCTTATATATATATATATATATATATATATATATATATATATATATATATATATATATATTCGAGTAAATTCACTATATATTGATACTTAAATTTGTGCAATTAAATAGTAATAATAAAACGGAATTCATATTTATTGAACTGTTAATAGACTTCAACTAATTATGAAGCCAATTTGCATGTTATTGTAATTTCATTACAAATTATTGTTATATGCGTTGATGAATACCTGTATAAAATTGTCAAAATAATGAATGTTAATAATTTAATAGTTTTTTAATTAGATTTGAAAATTGTATTATTTAATTTTTAATTATGAACACAAGATATCGTTTTCTTTTACTCCTGCATTTCATGATTTAATTTTTTTATTTTTTTAATTATCGATTCAGACTATTTATTTAATATATACGTTCTTGCATATATATTTCATTGATATTTCTATTTAAAAAAACACTATATATTTTTATTGCATCAAATATTGCCTGTATTCATGTTTGGTATGTGTTATATATTCTCTTTAGTTTGTAAACAATATTTAATTAATAATAATACTTACATGTTAACACAAAAGAACATAAAAATTATGAAAACCGCACGTATTATATTTTTATGTATATATGAAAGTGTGTTTAAGTGTGTGTGTATGTACGAGTACGCACTTTCAATATAATGTTAGTATGAAAAAAACGTATACCGAATATATTTTTCAATTTTCATCTTTGCTAATGATGAAAAATTGAGCAGCTTATCCTGTTTTATATGACTCCTTTTGTGGAGTGTGAATTAATCCCGATATGTATTAAGGCAAAAAAGTCAAAGTTCGCCTTTTTATCTTTCGTTGAGATTATGAATGACTATTATATAGGACAAGTTTTTTTCTGCTGTAAAATAACTTGAAAATCCCATACACTTTATATGAAATATGTAAATAAATTTTAGAATAAAACTGTAGATTTTTTTGTTATATTTTTGAACAATTCAAATAAAATGCTAATTTTTTTATATTTACAAAATCAATTATTATATTTAATATACTTTTTTGTTTATAAATTCATTTTAAAAACAAAACTAAATTAATAAATTATAAATAGAAACTCTTTAAAATATGAAATCAAATTTAATTATCTTACTAAATAATAATTAATCTAGATATAGACTTTTATATTCACATAAATTAAAGTATACTTTTAGAAACAAGGTGTATATAAAGAAACCATTGTTTATTTGATTGTGGCAAGTGTAAACATTTCTCTATCGTTTAAATACATATAAAAGGATGAACTTAATCGGCAGTAACGAGGTCGTATATTTTTTATGTTCACGTTGTAGGATTTTCTATAAAGACAGTTCTACTTTCGAATTCATTTAAACTACTACCATTTGCGGATATTAGAATACCGAAATATCTATTACTACATTTAACACTGACATTTATCTAAATTTTATAATACATTTTATGATATTATAAAATGTAACTCGAATTAGGTTGAAATTTAAAATCATTATTTTATCTTTTATAATAAAAAGCACAAGAATTGTTTCATGCCTTATTTAAAACAATTTTAAAATAATTTTTTGTTTTAAGGAAAAGCAAATATTGAAACGTAGATTTTTTTATCAATTTAATAAAGCAACTATTTTCTAAAAAAACATTTTTTAATACTTATTCATTATTATATTTTTATATTTTTAAAATTTTGATCCAAATTAAATATTTAATGCGATTATCAGGTTTTTATCAATAATTAAAGAAAATATAAATAAAAAATTAAATATTTTAGGATATCAGAAAACAGGAATATAATTAAATATATAAGATAAAAGAAAAACTAATTTCTAATTCTATTAATTATAAAAATAATGATTTTGAATGCACTTTTCTATGATAAAAATATCGGTAATATAATTTTCAATAAATAATAAAGCTTTTATGGAAGAAAATTTGATTTCAACATGCAATAATTCAAGCGTCAAAAAAAACCATTAAGAAAGATTGATTATTTACTCATCTGATATTTATAATTTATTTCTTAAATATTTAATGTACATATATATATATATATATATATATATATATATATATATATATGGATAATAAGTAACAAGATTACACAAGTCAATTCTCACTTATACAGTTAATATTCCGTGAAAGTGGAATTTATGAAAATATAAAACACATGTAGAAAAAAGTTTATAAACTTTTAGTACAGTCCTTCGATGTTGAATGAAAATACTTTTACAAATAATGCCAATTAAATGACTCCCAGACACGTGTTCTCATCTCAAGAAGTTTTGTTAGCACAAACTAAAACATCAGTCACGTCTTTTTCTCAAGAATCATATTATATAGTTGTACATCCTGCAATTCATGTTCTGGTTAGCATCTGAGTCAACTCGTTCACAAACTGACATATATTTTCATAACGTTTAGCGAGTGAATGTCCCAAATAATTTATGAACTGTCAACAAAAACGAAACAAACTTCTACAAACGCATGAGTGTATTTAGTGTATACTTATATACGTGTTCTTATGCTTTTAGAACAAAACTTATATATATATATATATATATATATATATATATATATATATATATATATAATGTTTGTGTATTAGCATATATACACGTGTGTAAATAGCAACAACATGAAACTAAAATTAGTATATAAACTAGCATTAAACCTAGAACAAATATTTTGTTTTCTTTTTATTACAGACTAATGTTAAATTTGTTACATCAAAAAATTAAAAAATAAGAATAGAATTATTTTTTATTCCTGATTTTAACTCATACATTTACAATATTTGACATGGAATAATTAAGAAAATTATTTTGTTTACGTTTAAATATAAAACTTCAAAGTTACCAAACTGTTTTACTATGTGAAGCTTATATTTTTTTGCTTCACGGTGGCCTTCACTAACATTAAATCGATATTTGAATATGTTTTTGACCGTGAAAAATACGTCTATATGTGATTACTTTTTAATTTTCCATCTTTAAATAATCGTTTTTTTCAAAATGTTTCATATAAAAAAATTATTAACTGTTTTGAAACAAAAAAATATCAACGACCTCCTGTTAACAATTAATTCCAGAATTAAGAAAAGTATAATTTTATATATATATATATATATATACTCGTATATGAGTGTGAGTGCATGTGGAAGGAGAAAGTGAGAGATATAATGTTTTACGTACGCTTATAAGTTTATATGTATTTATGCATATTCGTAAAATATTGAAACATTTTATTTGGATTGCGTAATATATGCACCCTTCATTTCTGATCTTTATCGAGTACAAAACGCTTAAAGGATAAAGAAGCTAAAATTTAGCATTAATATATATATATATATATATATATATATATATATATATATATATATATAAAGAAACTTATATACGAAGTCAGAAAAAAATCGATTTGAAATTAATACATTAATTTTTAATTACTTTATTATTAACATTAATTTTTAATCATTCTTTTTGATTTATGAATCGAAAAAAATTCTAGATGTACATATATTATATATATACATACATATATATATATATATATATATATATACATATATATATATATACATATATATATATACATATATATATACATATATATATATATATATACATATATATATATATATACATATATATATATATATATATATATATATATATACATATATATATATATACATATATATATATATATATATACATATATGTATACACACATATATATACACATATATATATATACACACACACACATATATATATATATATATATATATATATATATATATATAAAAGATATTTAGAAACAGAATACTTTCACTACAATATAGTTTCTACTCAACTATACATTTGTTTACAAAAGTTTATTAAATGACTATTGATCATTTTTAAATTCAATTGTGTGTCTTGAATATTTCTATGGATTGAAAAATAATAATAACCTAAAATAGGAGTATATTTAATGTCGAAATTTTTTCTAATCAGAATATACATGCTTGGATCAAAATAACTATAAATGTTTAAACAAGGAATGAAATCTTATAAAAACGAATACATTTATGTAATTATGTAAAGAAATTTAAAAATAATATATTTTTATATATTTTTCCGCATAAATTTATGATTGTATAAATATATATTATATACATTTTAGAATACTAGAACTTTATGACAACTTACATTGTCAGAAAGGATGAAAAAAATAAAGGCGTCAATATGGTTTATATTCTTAAGTCATATACGTCATATAAAATGGAATAAAAATAAAAAAAGGTAAACTTGCACTATAAAAATACCAAAATGAAAACCAAATGTTATATATATATATATATATATAGTATATATATATATATATATATATATATATATATATAGTATATATATATATATATATGTATGTGTGTGTGTGTACGTAAAAAATCACTTATAATATTGTTATTAAAAAAAATTGATAAAATTTATTTAAATAATAATTACAAATTCTGTGAACTACTGTTGTATATGAAATTATGATTTTCTTTAAAATCTCAATATATTGAAAGATATATATTCTTGTAATTTGAATAATCAGATACTCTCTCTTTCTCTCTCTCTCTCTCTGTACATATATATATATATATATATATATATATATATATATATAAATATATGTATAACTTCATGGGTATACAAATGTAATACAAAGTTTTGACTACGTGCCCAACCCATGTTTCCGTCAGTGACCTGGAATCTTACTTGAAGACAACTCAAAAGCCTTCTGGTCATGAAAGTGCTCTACCTGTAAAAGGTTGAAGACAAAACATGAATGTTTAAGTGATGCTAAAACTAATTTGAAATCTACTATTTTGAATACAAAAAAAATCCATTACATTAAAATTTTCTAACAGCCAAACACAATATATTTACTTCAATATATATTCTTCTTCGAAATTTACTTAAATCATGAATATATTATCTTGATTTACTTATTTATTTAAAAATTAAGGTAAAAACGATAGAGGAATATATATATATAATTTTAAAAAGAATTCATTATTTATGATAATTTTCGAATTGAAACAATATTTTTGTATACAAAAATCGTGTGCAGATTTCCAAACATTTCCCTGTTCGCAAATAAAATGAATATCGTGCTAAATTTATGCACTTTATGCATTTACGTTCCTGTCAACAGGAACAGTATTTGTGTTAGTGGAATTAATATGAAAAATGTGTTTGCAAACAATTTATTTTGCTGTTATGATGTTATATTCATTTCAATATATTTCACATTTGTGTCAGAATTTTTTCCTAATGATTTAATGGTTTAATACTATACACATTATTTATACAGTATTTAAAGTTTGAATACTAGTTTTTGACTGTAATAACAAGCTCATGATTTATTAGTCTTTAGTTCAAATACAGATTTAATAATACTATTACTTTTAATTAGCAAACATTTAGTTTGTGATAGTAATGTTAGTAGGGATTAAAACAGAACAAGTAATTTATAGAGGAATATATTACATGTATCTACTTTTTATATGAACATTATTAATAATAATCTTTTCATGAATTACTTGTAATTTAACAATGTAAATAACGTGAAATATTTTTTTCTGATATATTTATTTAAAGTTCAATACATAGTTTCAATAATAATTTTTATAGAAAATTAACTTATAAATTTTGACAATATATCTCTAGTAACAAATTATTTATTATCACGTCTCTCGTACTATTTAAAAACAGATTTATATTTTATGTTTAAATTCCTAATACGATAGCTTTTCTGAGATATATCTAAGACAATAAATTGAATTTCCATTGTCCATTTCAATGAACGGAATTTGTTCGTGTCTTAATTTTTTTCTTTGTAACAAATAGTTTGTACTGTGCTATACAACCAGGTAAATTATTTCCTTGAAACGTGGTCGTATAATTTTATTACTCAATACAATGTTATCTTTAAACTCAATATTTTATTAATACTTGTAGAAGTACGAATTGGATTTTCTTGTGAGGATTTGGATATAATGTTATCTGTTTGTCAATAAAGTTTGATTCATTAATTTAATTCTTACTTAATTTAATTGTTATAATTTATGATATTATAACAACTACAATTGGTTAGAAAGTAACCTCAAACTTATGATATAAAGTACTAAAAATAGGTACTTGAATTCGATTTTTACACTAGATTCTATTTTATATATAAAAGTAATTAATTTTCAGAAAACTTTCTTCAGTTATGAACAATTTTTTTTTAAATACTATAGTAAATATTTTAATGCATTATTTGATAATTGTATTTACAATAATTCTATCACATTTTATCCCTCTCCTTCAAGTTTAGCTAAGTAATTATTTCTTTTTGTCCAATAATTATAAAAGATTAATATATATTGTATATAAACATATATATATATATATATATATATATATATATATGTGTGTGTGTGTGTGTGTAAGAAATATTATTTATAAAATATATGAGGAAGCTTCATTGTTTCATTATAAGAAAATATAATTAACATATAAGATATACAGAAAAAGTTATAATTTATCGCATTATACAAAACCTTTAATTGATATCTTTTTTAAAATATTTTTTTAAAAAAATTCAATAAGATTTTCAGTAATCTAAATATTTTTTCTTAAAGAACAATTTCAAGTCAAGTTTTAATTTACATAAATATATTTTTAACTAATAATATCAAATTTAGTATAATAAATGTATAAGTTATTAACATTTCTTTTAAAATTTATATGAGAAATAAGATCATTGTCAAATTCAAATATTACTTTCTACATTACTTCTGAAAAAAGACAATCCTCCTATATTTTTATTTCATTACTTGCGCTTTTGTGTATTTATATATATATATATATATATATATATATATATATATATGTGTGTGTGGGTATGTGTGTATGTCTGCGTATATGTTTATGTTTTTATATATGCCAGTATTCACAAATTCTAAAAACACAAATAGATGGTGTATGCAGACATTCGAAACAAACTTTTATAAATATTAATCATCCATCATAAAAAAATACAATCTAAATCCTTAACATAGTCCAGCTAAAATATAAAACATGTACAAAAACTGACGCTCATAAAGCTCTATCACAGAGTATAAAATTCAATTATACATCTCTGCTACAACTTCATAATAATAAACTGGATGGTTGAGACCACCAAAAACACGTACAGCATCGGCAACTAAACTTTAATCTCGTTAATCTTGCTCACATATATATATATATATATATATATATATATATATATATATATATAACAAAACATATATATGTTTATTTATATATTAATATAACGGATATGTATCTTGTCACGTTTAAAAATGGCAACAAGCCTGTTGTGAACCTATGTACAAATACACTTGCAGTACATATTTCATGTACAGGAAATTGTCCACGGATAGTGAACATTACCCTCTGTGTTGTATCTAAAATAAACACAAGCAGATATATCTACGTTTTCATAACACTGAACGTAGTAACAAAAAAATTTATGTGACAAATGCCACTGTATTCAGAAAACTTTTTTTATCAGACATTCAATCTTAGAATATAGGAATTTATTAATATATTATTAATACACTTTTAGATTCACATGCCAGCAGTTTATTTTTGATTTTTAAGAAATTATTCACATAAATAAACATACAATATATACATAACACAATTACACACATACACACACACACATATATATATATATATATATATATATATATAAATTTCTATATACAGACAGTATATAGAAGAGGATTAACTGTGATCTCACAATGCTTTGAAACCTTAAGGAAGTTGATAAAATGTGTTTGTCGCTTTTGAGGTCACTGTAACACCAAACTGTAATTCAACATAATAATACGAGACCATAGATCCAGGAAGTCCTGTAGCTGGTCAAATATAATACCTATCCACGTCCTCATCAACACCCAAATATGGTTCTATCTGGCTTTCACTTGTTCCTAACATTGAAGCATGATCTCAAGGGACGACATTTTGACTCTGATGACTAAGTAAAGCTACCATGAATAACTGGACAGAGGAACAAATACCATATTTGTCCACTCTTGAAATAATGAAACTTGTTATACAGGAGAAATATTATCATCTAAGCTTTTTGTATTTTATCAAATATCTTAAACTATTAAGTGTTGACTTGAAGTTTAAAATTTTTAGCTACCTTTTTAAAATTTATGTTTATTGTACATAACATTTTAAACTATTTATTTTTAGTGAAGTGTTACGTAATTGAATAAATTGAATTATCACATGTTTTTTTTAATAATTGTAAATTGCATTTGTTTTTTTCAATCTGTTTTATCAAAAAATCGTCGAACATTTTCCTTATTACATTATTTTAAATAAGTATAATGAGATACAAACACACACACACACATATATATATATAAATGTATATGTGTATATATGTATATATATATATATATATATATATGTACATATATATATATCTACATATATATATATACATATATATATATAAATGTATATGTGTATATATGTATATATATATATATATATATATATGTACATATATATACATATATATGTGTGTGTGTATGTTTGTTTGTGTAATTAATAAAATTTTAATTAATGAAATATTTGTGTTTATGAATAATAGTAATTAAGGTAAATACTGAAAATTAAATCAACAAAGACTAAAGTTTTGAAATAACTAGTATTATTATACATACACATCAAAGTTACATTGGGGAACAAACTATTAATCTATGTGCATATCATGCGGTAATAACTATGCATTCTTGTTATATGGAAACAGTTCATAAACGTTTCTCAAATCACCTGTTTGATTTTGAAACATTCTACGGTACACAGATTAGTAACTAAGTGAATGTGGCTTGTGCAAGAAAGTTCTATTATATGTAATACTGCATCTCTTGTCAACACAACTAGGCAAAAGCATGGATTTACTAAAATCAATGGCTTTGGTAACGAGATGACTGTTTGTGTCAGAAAGGTTTGCTTCTTTATCAAGGTACTTGGAAATTATCTAAGAATCTTAAGTTTGATACATTATAAATTATGAAAATGTAATTCTCATCATATTTATCACTCAATTGGAATTTTGAATTGATTCTCTCTGTAAGTTATATTTTTTTTAATAGTATTAGATCTATTTAACCATTAATGATTTTAAATTAAATTTTCATGCCTGTTAATTTATAGTTTATTCCTGCTGTATAGTATATATAATTTACTAATTGAAATATTTTACTTTTTAAAACAACTTTACCTTCTATAAAAATATGAATTTAAATATTAAGATTAAATTTTAAAAGAAATAATATTAAATTATAATAATATAAATAATTAATTATTAAAAATATAATAAAGAATTATAAATTTTATAAAAAAAGTCTTGGAATTTAACTTTTTAATTCTAAACTTTATGTTTATGTAAAGAATCGACAAACGCATGAAGATTTAAATCTAAGATGTTAATTTCGATTCAGTAGATTTTATCTTCTGAAAATTAAGGTTTATAATTAAAGATAATTACTTTTACAACAGCATTTTGTGAATTAACTTGAAAATACTTGATAAACAATTATGTTAAGGGAATTGATTAATTTGGCATTAACGCACATAAAATCAACGATTTTTTTCAATTTTAGATATACCACATTAAAATACATAAAATTTTCTTTTACAGTCGTACACATTCTTTTATTCCTTATCTAGACTTGTTTGCTGCATGTACAAATAATTTTACGCTGCTGCAGAATAATAAAGTGTAACCTCTTTTACAATATAAATAAATAGAAAATTAGGGAAAAAATGATTAATGATTAAGAACTAACTAATCTTTCATAATGATTTACTGAAAAAAGTACCGCAGGTTAAACATAAATATTCATCTATTCGTATATCAACAATTAATCCAATTTAAACTTAATTAACTATACAATTACAGTACTTTATTCTAAACTGTTAAGTTTTAATGAAATCGTCATAACTGACATTCAATTATTTAGATAATAAGAATTTTAAATTTAACATGCAATTAAAAATGTATAATATAATCAAATATAAATAACTTTTTTTAGATCTTTGTAATATTTTCTCAAAGTATGAAATAATTAAACTGGAAAATTTTAATAAAACAAAAGTGATTTATTAATCACTAATGTTTTATGTTTATCGTTTATTTTTCAAACAATTCTCTATAAAGACATTTTCATTGGTTTTAGAACAGAAATGAGTTCAAAATATTTAAAGAAATAAATATTATTGTTTCTTTTTAAGTTTTTCTGGGAAAACATTTTCAATATATTTGATATACAATTTAGAAAGTATATCAAATATTTTATTATATTTGATGTAGATTTTTTATCACTTATTTTGTAAAATTCAGTAAGAATATTTTTAAAAATTAACCAATAAAATAATTACAATATAGTTAGGGAACTATGCATAATTCTACTTTTACAAACAGATTTTTCACATTTATTTGTACTTGAGCAATTTAGAGATAATCACCATCGAAATGTGCACAATCAATAATCAATAATAATAAATAATCAATTATTAAACATTATTGTGGAGAAAACAGTTTTGTAAAAAGAATGTGCAATACTTTGCATTGTTAACTCATTAATAGTTTTTTTAAAATCTATAAATGAAAATATAATTCAAATTTTATTTAAGCTTATTTTAGAAAAATCATTAAATTCTTGATCAATATATTGACAAATCTAAGTAACGTTAACAAGAAAATATTTTAATTTAGGAAATTATTATTCTAAGGAAAAAATAATTATTTCTCCGAAATAACACAAACACCTGAACTAAAAAAGTTACTAGAATTCAATCATTTGTTTTAAAAAATCTGGTTAACATATGTAAGAATTATACATTTTATTATGGCTGAAGGTAAATTAACATATTAAAAAAAAATAATATTTTGTTTTACGAAATAACTGATATAATTAATGATTTTCATTGAATAATTTCTTCATAACAATATTATATATATATATATATATATATCTACATAACAACATAAGTAATTATTCGTATAAATTTAATAGGTTTTATAAAATAACTTCTAATAAAATAACATACACCAAGATATTTTCAATTCCATTAAAGAAGTGTAATTAAAAACATTGAATATACGAGTACTATATATATTAAAGAGAAACAGGCTTGATTAATAATTAAATAATATTTATTAAAACAGTAATTTTGTAGATGTTTTAATTCATTATATTTTATAGAATAAATTTAAATTTGTTCTATACAAAAGGCAAATATTTATTAATTCATTAGATTGATTAATAATATATAATGTTATTTTTTTAAATTATGATCTTAAATACAAAAAATTTTACTATAAATTGTTCAAAAATATGTTTAGTTAATCCACTTTTATAAAAAAAGTCAACGTTATTTAATAAATATAACTTTCATAAAATATAAAAGTATATACTGCACATGTTTGTTTCGCTACACAACTGCCACATTTATCTTTGTATTCGTAAACATTAAGATATTTATTAGTCGATTTCATATTTGCTCCATATATCACATCCTAAAATATTCCCAGCGCACGACAATTTCTGAAAAGTATACGCTAGTGCGTTTATATAAAAAGATGACACCGGGTCACAGAATAGAAGCTATAATAAGCAACGACGGTTCGTGGCATTATGACACGTCACTCGACTGGGATGTTACTAGTATTTAAGTGCAAATAAATTATAGACGATGTCAAGTTCGACCGTCGAAAACCCTATAACGCGCTTCATTTTCTTAATGCACGTTCGCTATTTAACGACACATAACCGCTTTATGGCAGTGCCAGTGTAGGCTGTACGCCAGAACAAACAGCTGTTCGTGTTTTGTCACAGTGATTGGAAACATGAAGCTCTATACGTTTATTTTTTACGATTTCATAGATTTATATCGTACGAAATGCTATTTTCAACGAAAATACCATATACACGCACGTTGCTGTAGCGTCCCTCGTGTTCGCTGAAAACAATTTGCTCTAACCTTCTGTTAAAACTGATTTGCGAATTAGTTTTACTTTAACGTCGATCTAGAGATTTTATTACCAGAAAATATAAAAAAGTTTATGTTGCACTGAAAGTTATTTAAAATCTGCATGTTCTGATAAGACCCTTTGGTAATATTCCTATATTTAACGCCTTATTGTACATAAAATGATAAAATTACACTTAATTTCGCTACATTAAAGTATGGATTTTCAGTATATATTGTAAATTTAATATATTGAAAGTTCACTTATTCGGGTCTTATCAGAAAACAACAATGTTTTTTTTCAAATTTCATATATAGATTATACAAATATTTTTTTTATATTGGATATTTAAAAAATCTTTAAATAATAAAATTAAATATGAAAAATATGAAATAAAAATTTGCCTGAATATTTGTCTACCGAATCGTATAAACAGTACAAAATAATACAAAGATATTTATTTATAAAATGTTTAAAGTGTTTTAATCTCGATAGAATAATAAATCATTCTAAATATGAAACAGAATTTTTAACAGAATTAATATTGTTTCAGTCTACCCATACTAGAATACTTCAAAATATACATAAATAAAAAATCAACATATAAACGCATCAATACTAGCTAAAACAATAAATCAGATTAACCTTTTAATTTTTTAGGAAAAGTATCAAGAATAATGTACACAAAATTTTTATAATTGTTATATATAAAAGTAAATACTTGCTAGAGAATAAGTGTAGATGAAAGAAGACGGTGTTTCTTTTATAACTGTAATTGATTATTATTATGTCTACAATTCCGTTAATGGGTGGATTTACATCTTTTTATCTCATTCATTTGTTTGGCTAATATACTATCATTATATCTGGTGGGTTTTAGAGACTCAATCCATAAAATCTATATAAAGATAGTATATATGCCAAAACTAGTAGTATAGACCAGATATTCAGATAATCTTAAAGGACGAAGTAAAATCAAGAACATGTTCCGCTTATGACCAAATGTGATCCATTTTGAAAGAGACAAAGAAAAGGACTACATATTTTAGAAAAACAAGAATATAATAAGAACATTTCAAATGCAGAAGAATATTGAAAAAACACATAATTGGAAAATATAATCACTTTCAAGATATCAAGAATAACACTCAATAGCCATATGATCTTGAGTACTGAGAATTTCTTCAGTGATAAACAAATTTAAAATTAGAATAAAAATAACAAATGTAATTACGAAAAATGGTCAGTGGAGTAGATAAAATTCTACTTTATTAAATATTGTATCTTATACTTCCAAAATTTGCAGAAACAATTCATCAACCTAATATATATATATATATATATATATATATATATATATATATACATACATACATATATAGTATAGTATGCTCACATATGTACGCATAAACAAAAAAAGGAGAACCAAATCAACTACAATTATAAAACTAAAAAACGACTAATGCATAAAAAAATTGAATCTAACTACAAATATATGTTATTAAGACTATCCAGTAACGAACTAGGTATGAAAAAAATAATCTACAACTTAATATCTATTGAATACTATATATATATATATATATATGAAAATACTTGAAAATCTGCAATAAAAATTAATACAATGCAATAAAAAAAAATCTAAACCGCCTACCTGAACTATTAAAAATTAAAGAACTAAACAATATGTTCTAAGAGTATCATAAGAGAAAAACGTATGAACTTTATAAAAATTCGCCATCAATATTTTAAAATTAAAAAATAACATATCTCATATTATATATTAATATTTATTAAAATATATTTTATGAGTTACAAATATGACATCAGTTATTTTGTAATTATAAACTAATTTTAAAGATAGATGTATGGGAATCTCTGTACACATTAGAAAAAGTATTATATTAATGAAAAGAATAATAAATATAAATATTTCTGAGAAACTACACATATAAATAACAGTAAAAAAATAATATAAAAATTTTAAGGATTTTATTTTTAAAGATTTCACTAAAGTTTAAGTGCACTATTATATTTTTTTCGTATAGTACACTTTTTCCTAGTGATAAAAAACCAAGACTTCAAATAGAAATTGTCTTGATGAGTTCTGTACAATGAAGTACAGAGAGTATTGTCATGTTTAGCTCGTAGCACTTTCCTATTGTAAGTACTCTCGTTAAATTATATCCTCTTTAAAGTGACGTTCAAAATCATGAAAATGTTTATCACTCTGAAGTAACTGTTTCCTTGATAAAGAAAGGACCCACAGGCTCAAGGCATTCACTATACATCAAACAGCAATTTTATGTAAACCTAATGGACTTTCATATATGTTATATAAATGTTCACTTAACAATATAGATAGATTATTAAAGAATACATTAAATAACTTCGTAATTTTTGATAAGTACATTTTTAAAAATGTTTATGTGACAATTTTTTAATCAAAACTGTTTTTAAATTGACGTTAATTTTCTTTTAATAATGTACATTATATACATAAAAAATATTCAAACTATAAAATGTTCTAATAAATATATGTTCTAATAAGTATATGTTCTAATACAAATATTCTAATTTTAAATGTTTAAACATTTACAAAATATCACAAAAAAAGGTTCTCAATTATTCAAAAAACGACATATGGAAAAAGATAAAATAAAGTGTACTGCTAATAGATACTAATATATTGACTAATAGCCACTAAGTTCTAAATTTTGTAATTTCACAGAGACTAACTTATTTTTAAAAATATTTTTTACTGAGATTTATTGAATAAATTGCATTTTAATCGAAATTAGCATAAGAAACAAATTGATCAATAATCATTTATTGTACATTTTTAATTAGAACAAATTTTTAAGGCTTGTAGGGTGAGTGAAAAATTTATTTATTAAATTGAATTTATTTACAGTGTTAGAACTATATTGGTAATAATTTATTTTCTTAATAACATTAAAAACATAAAAAATAAATTATACTAAATGATATGTATGTGTTATATAATTTAATACCTTTAACTATTCTCCAAGAAAATACTTAATTATAAATTTTGAAGGGCAAGACTCAAGAGACGAGTTTATGTAGTAATCTGATCCCTTCCATGTCGTAAATAATGTGAAAATGACAAAGTAAATTCTCATTTAATTTTAAATTATGTTATTGAACCAAATATATTTAAAATTCTAAGAGATAAGAAATATTTAAGTTATCTATTAAGTAATTAATTAAAAGAACTCGTAATAACGAATGTGTATGACACTTATTTATTGCATTTTCAAATAATGTGAAAGAAATATATATCAACTATTACATACGTCTAAGGTGAAATTATAAAAACACTGTACCCACTGGAGCTTTGGACGTAAAGAAAATTTTTTATACTGGTACATAGTTGCACCAAAGTGCATGAACTATATTTCTCTCATAATTTGTTGGATAAAGTTATATAGAATATAAACTATTATGCATTCAATTTATGTTCAAAATGTTAAATATTAATTATACTTAATACAAATGAGTCAACGTTGTAAATATAGACTTTTTTATAAAAAAATATCCAACTAATTTATTTTAATGCTTAAAATTACTTTATCCACCTCAATACATTTAGAGTCTATCCTACTTCCATTTTAAAATCTAAGATATATAAACATAATAAAAACTGAACAGAAAATTATTATTAAGAGAAAACAAAAAATAACAAATACTCATAACTGACTACCACGTACTTTAATGTGAAATACATCTTTTTAGTATCTTAAGATAATAATTGTCTAATGTTTATATTAAATTTTTAATGAAAAAGCATTTTCTCAGACTGTTTTTTAAGTACTAAATAACTTTTCTTTTCAAATTAGTAACTTAGAATTATTATATATTTATGAAACAATTATTTTCTTTACGAATTATAAAAAATATTTTAAATACTCCTAACGCAACTTATTAGAAAAAAATGATAACAAAAATCATATTTAAGTACATTTTAATGATTTGGATAGCTTTTAATTATAACAAAATAGTAAATATTTAAAATTAAAATTCAGCTAAAATAAAAATTGTTGATATACTATATTCAAAAATGTTAATTTACTCCATTAAAAGTTATAAATAACAAACATCTAATTTCATAAACTTTTTATACAGATTATTAATCAATATATATTGATTTTATATGTTCAGAAAATAGAATTCTAATCCAAGTAAACGATACATACAGCTAACTAAAATTGTAGTCATGTTCTCCATTGTACTCGACTTGACAATCTTTGTTCATTGTAAACTAAGTAAACTAAAACAAACAGTTGATATGTATGTTTTCTGCATGACAGAAGGTTAACGGATTGAGAACCATAAGTGATCAAATACCTTTAAACTTCTCTCAGTATTTGGTTGATTATTTTATTTTTGTCCTTACTATAGGAACTTTTAATTAATATATCTTGAATTACATTTTAAAGTTATAGTAAATATCATCATTTATTCGAGATAAGTTATATGAAATGTTTCATACTTAGATGTCAAAAAATTATAGTTTATCTACAAAGTAAATCTATATAAAATAAAATTTTAAAAAATTACTAAGCACCAAAAAGATACTATTTTAACTACAATAAAAATAGATAAAAATGTCTAAGAATTCAATAACTAAAAATATTAAACGCTATTAAATAATATTCGGCAAAGCATATTTTAAAAAATCAAAAATATTACATCAGGTATAATTAATTATAATGATTAGGAAAAAATCATCTGAAAAGTCACTGTTAAAAATTGTTTAAAGATATTTTCTAAAATAATTTTTTTCTAATAACTTGATATAGTTAGAACTTTATAGTGTTCCATTTTTATTGCACACCTTTTTTATTTAATCGATCTAAATAATAATTTAACGCTGTTAATTTGTTTTCTAAATAAATAAATTATTCAACATAAAACTTAGTTATTTGTTTTATAATTGTAATTGTAGGATCTTATATCTGTGATTACGTTGATGTGGTGGTTTTGAATGACTTTTTAGATCATCTGTGTGTCGTTTTTCCACTACTAGTGTCATATGCCATCTTCACGAAGATATACTTTAGGTTCTCTAATCTCTATCTGGAGGTAATACGTATGGTTAAACTAATAGTGGAAACTATAGATTCAGATGATCCTAAAGAACAATGACTATCAGAATTACTAGTTTTAACTTCTTATCTTGCCTGCTACCAACTAGCATTTTAGTTTTTCTTTTTATTCTCGTGCATTACTTGTCATTTAATATTATTATCATTGTAATCAAATATATATATATATATATATATATATTTATATATATATATATATATATATATATGTATATATATATATATATCATTATACAAACATGAAAAACTACTCTCAACATAAAATTAAATCAAAATGAAATCAACTGTAATAATAATAACCTCTGAACAAACACTGATACCTCAAACCGAACCGTACAATATAAATTTACATATGTGACATAATATAATAATAAACATAAAAAGAACAGAAATAGCTCCACAGTATTACCAAAACCAATTTTATTTTCAAAAATATGTAAATATTAAACAATAAATGTAACAATACCAAAGTGAGAAATGAACATTTAAACAATTTATTTTATACGAAATAAAATAAATTTGAATTCTCTAACGTTGTGTATAGTAATATAAAATTTAACATGTTAGAGCATTCTGTTTTGTATAAAATATTTATGTAACATAAATGTTTTTGAAAAATTATAAATGGAATAAAAATATAGACAGGGAATTTTATTACATTATTTTATTCATATCATGATTATGACATACATTTTGTACGTATCATTTTATCTATCTATTTATATATATATATATATATATATATATATATATATATATATATATATGTATATGTATATACATATATATGAATATATAAACTGCCATACAGAACATATTTATATAATAAATAACACAAGGTTTATATGATTTTTTGAATCTTTTCCCAGATGTTCACTATTTAAGATCAACAACAACTGATAAACACGTCATAAATTGTCTTGGACCCTCAAGTACGGCCATCAATACCATGATGACAAAAACAAAAGATGTCCAATACCTCAAATACATAAAAAAAGTAATATACAAGCAAATACATTACTTTACCTAAGATTTTTTTTTTATTTCGTAGTTAACATTGTTTTTAAAATCGATACAAGCTAATACTAGTAAACATATAGATGTTTTTTTACAATTTTTTAATTAAAAAGCTTGTAAAATATTTTATACTACTTAATTAACTCAACTTTAAATGAAATTATATAAAAATCAACTATTCTTTGAGCATAAATACAATATACCTGTAATTAAAATGTATATAAAATTTATACCAGGATAGATCTTTTAAGATTATAATAATTGTGTATATTATAAACACCCACACACACACATATATATATATATATATATATATATATATATATATATATATATATATATATATATATATGTTTATAATACTAAATTATATTTGCTCATAAATAATTATTTTTAATTAATCATAAAATAAAGCTATATTATGCGCAATTAATTTAACTCTACTTACAAAACTTAAATAACTACAGAAACGATTACATTGTATACACCACCCACGTCGTTTGCTCGTGTTGTTTTATAAAAGTATTACATTGTACTAAGAACGCTTGTTTTAAAGTAAAAACAAAGCAAAGTTGATCATTAACACAAGCTAATGATTGGTTGGTTACACTGTATCGGTCTTGAAATAACTCATTGCACTTGACAGGCGTTGCAAGCTTTTAAGTGAAAGAACAAGATACTCTACTCAGAGTTATACAGGCATTGTACTCAATCTGTTTTTCAACTTGTTATTCTTATATATATATATATATATATATTTCATTAAGTTGTTTTGAATGCAAGACGGCATTAAACACGATTTATGTATAAAGTCCATTATAAAATAAGAGTAATTGAGTAGAAAAAACGTGTCAACTTTATTGTCACTCAAGTCAAGTTACTTTGTAAGAAAAATAAGAATATTTTATTGAGTATCTGAAGTTTTTTTTTACACCAATAACCATGGAATTGTTTAAATTGAAAACTTAAATTATCTATAAAACATTACAATTATTTATTTACAATAAAATTTTTTTTTAATTTTATCCAAGAAATTTATGGACCACTGTAAATTTGTTTTATTTCATTAGTAAAATTTAATATTGAAAACAGATTATAATATCATATATAATATTATATATATATATATATAGAGAGAGAGAGAGAGGGAGAGAGAGATAAATAGATAGATAGCAGATAAATAAATACACCTATATTAAAGCTATCTTTAAATTTTTGTTTCAAATATAAATATAATAAATGTACATTAGAAAAATTAAAAAATAACGTAATATGAATATTGAAAATTGCTGATTTAAAAGAAAATACGGAATAAAATTCCAATTCTAGATACTATTTTGTGATATGCAGTAAAAAATGAAGATAAACCATAATGAAAAACGTTATAGAACATAGTACAAAAAGAGATTAAGAATAATTTCCAACAATGATATAATTTATTGTGAAAGAAATTTCCAACAACATAGTTCTGGCCTGACCTTTAGACTAAATTCACCTTCACAGATGTTTTTTTCTTTCGACTTACAAGCCACAATAAATTTTCCAATGAAAATATCCAATAAATGGTTATTGAAATTAAAAAAATCCATATATATATATATATAGATCATATTTCTTAACAAAATAATTCAAACTAATTATATTTACCAACATCATAGTGTTATTTATAACTATATGAATAAATAAATAAATTAATACCACTTTAAAAAACATTGTCAATTAATTGTATATTTTTTAATATAATTAATTATATAAGAAATATCAAAAAGTAAATTTCAATGGCAATATATGATAGATTTATTAAATTAAATACATCTTTACGCTAATAAAATAAATTTCAAAAGTTATATTTCTTACTGTTATCATAAAATTATTATCTTGTACGAAATGTACCCCGTGCTACGCAATTACATATTTAAGAGGTTAATAAAGTCATAAGAAGTTCTATCGGTATAATCACTCTTAAAATTTATGTTGATTTTCCAATATTTCCATGCGATGAACGTGTTTTGTATGAAAATCACCCATTCAAGTGTTGAAAATGTAATTACTTCTACCTGAAATGTTTTAGTGGACAGTTTTATTTCTAATAAAATGAATGCTTTTTTTTATTTCTACATAGTATTTAATCTCGTTTATTTATAAATGAAAATTTATATTGTAAATAAGTCATTCAGTATTTTTATTGTTATATCAATTTTTTATCTTAGAAAATATTTTAATTTTTTTATATGCACACAAAAATTCTACAGTGTTTAATAATATTATCAACATGAAATATTTTCCAGCTGTGATAAAAATCTACTATACAAATACCGATAAAATTTATTAACTTTTATAATTGTTTCCAAAGACATAAAATGTAACTAGTATTTTTGAGATGTCTTGATGTGACTGTTCGGTGTTATTCAGAGCAAGAAAATATACAAATAACCTAATTCAAATAATATAAACATTATTTTTTACTATAGTCTAGAACATTACGAGTGGCAAAAGTGAAACCATATTATTAAATGAATAGCTTATGTAATATAAACAAAATCAGAGAAAACTCACATAACCTAACAGATTATTTAGTTTATCGTTGTTTTTCTTGATTTTCGGAGGTGGTCGTTTGTTCAAACCAAGTAAACAGTGTTTGTATAAGATGTGTTTTTGTAGTGGTTTTGTAAGTCTCTATGGCTAGAAATCTCATGAAGAAAAATTAAAGTGGTATCTACATCAAACATTTAGCCGTTATAAGAAATAGCTGGTGAATCAAGGCTTTTATATCAGGACTCCAAAACTAAAATGTAAAGTCATTGGTGGATAGAGACACTGTCTTCCTACCAATTTTAGGAAAAATACCAAATTTCAAAGCAAAAACAATATTGACTATCTTTTTCGATACGAAGGTATCATGTTTCATGAATATCTCCCTTTAAGACAATTACTCATCACCTTTAGATTAACATTCTAGAACTTTTAAAGGAAATAATCAATCTCAAAAAATTGCAGTTTTGATTCAGTAAGCAGATTATTCATCATGATAATTTATTTTTATTTAACTTTACCAGTAAAGCAATTTTTAATCCAAAAACCAATCACCAAGATGGAACCTTAACCCTATTTACCAAATCTTGCTAGTTGCGACTTTTTCTGATTCTAAATCTAAAAAAGTTTCTCTAAAGAAACTTATTTTAACGATATGAAACATATAGACATACAATAAAGTATCAAAAAAATATTCTTGAAGAGATCTTCTACAAATGTATCAACGTATAAAAGGAGAGAATTAAGAAGTGTGTTAGAGTCAACAGGGACTACTTCGAAGGTTTAAGATTTATAGATTTTTAATAATAAGAGTCTCTTTTACTTTTTTCATGCTTTTCATTTTTAACATCTAGAATAATTAATAGTATAGAATATTGGAATAATGCATGATATTTGAATTCTAGAATACAAAAATTTGTAACAAAAATATCTTTTTAAAGTTTTCCAATAACTCAATTGAAAATAATTAAATAGTTTAAGAATCAGTTAATAAATTTAATGTAATTTTATATAATTTTAATAGGTTAAAATACAGTAAAATTATCCTTTTAAATTAAACGTAAAAAAGTCAACCTAGGTGCATACCCTCAAGTTTTTCTACGTACACATTCTAAACCTTCGTTTTATAGCTTGCATGGTTTGGAGTTACAGCACTTACACACAAACATACATATATTTAATTTTACTTAAATGAAAATTTGTTTTTAAAACCATTCAAAAAACATTTGAAAACATTGATAATATAGTTTTAAAATTTCAATTTGAATATCAATATATACCACTTAACAGAACTAAAACAGATTTGATATTAAAAAAATAAATATTTTAATATCAACAAAGCAAACACATGTTTTTAATACACAATGATTCATATTTTTAGATAATATTCCAAAGATATTTCCATTTTAAAAACGTTCCCTACCATAATAGTACTGGTAAAAGAAATAAAAGACAGTAAAAAAATATGAATACAAAATCGAGTTGGTCGTAGCGATGTGATCCTCGGATAGAGCAAGAGAAAATAGAAATATGAAAAAGAATGAATTTCAACAAGTAATAAAACTACCTAAAATGATATCCGTCTGTATATTCTAAAAAATGAAAATAGAACAAAAATAAACTGACTACTGCATTGTCTCTTTTTTGATATTTTATTCAAAGGAATAAAATTAATATAACAATTGTTATACACTATTCTGTTATTGACTAAAATTTGTTTTATGTAAATATATATTTAGTAGTTTCAATCTTTTTTTAAAAAAAACTGCTATTTTACTGTTTTTGAACAGTAAAACAATGTTTTAATTAATTTATATGAAAAGTGTACAAGAAGTATAATTATATTTTTAATTTTAGATATGTTTTAAAATATAAAAAATACCCCTAACAAGAAAAGTTTCATATAAATAACTGAATTTATTTATAATTTAATTACATATATATATATATATATATATATATATATATATATATATATAAAGCAGAAAAAATAAGGTCAACCTAAAATTAAATAATACATGTTATAACTTAAATAATACATATAATTAGTATAAAAAAACACTTATACTTGTACAGATATTAATTTTCGATAATACGATATTCATTTCATACATGTTTTTAAATAAAATGTTTTCCATTATATGATACTTTTCTTATTAATTCATGTTTAAAAATTCATAGTTAATTACAAGTGTGTCAGCCTTATGTTTAATACGTGTAATTAATTCTTCAGCATTTTATAATTCGTTTTATTAATTTTTTTGTCATTTTTTTTACATTTTAACTTTATTTTTAAATATCGTTTGAAAAATTGTATTATTAAAAAAAATCTATTACCCCTCCTTGATTATATTTCGTGTCGAAATTTCGTTACGTGCGTGTTAAATAAATTGATAAGCGGCGATGAAAAATTTTATTTGCTGTATTTTTTTTTATTTGGTACTTAATAACATTCATAAAATTTCTGTAATAAAATATATTAGTGTCATTAACGGTCTTTTCGGTTTTAACAGATACGAGTATCCAGCGAGGAAAAATAAATTTTATTTAAGTTTCGTCAATCTTAAAGGATTTAAAGTGTGATTTTTTTCTTATTACCTAATAATTCTTATAAACTTATCTCAGGATTACTTTACAAGCAGCTATAATCGCTTTTATAGGGACATTAAAATTATGCTAAGTCTGAAATTTATTAATTTATTCAAAATTTTATTTCGGATGTAAAACTTTGATTTTACCTACACAGAACTATTTTAGCGTACTTCCGTGTATATGTATACGAGTATATATATATATATATATACATATACATATACATATATATTCTAATTTTTATTGATATAAAATTTTTAATAGTTTATTCTTGCACTAATTTCTTATCTTTTAGAAGCAGAAAAATGGTTTTACTAACAATTAAATCGTAGAAAATGTATGGTTTTCAACAGTACAAACACAAACATTATTTGAATAAATTTGAGTTCTAGGAAGAATATCTTATCGAAACAGAACGGTTCAATAATCTTTGTATACAAAAATATGCGAAGCTCTGTTATTTAATACTTAACTATAGGGATAATAAGAAAATTTAACAATTAATATCTTAAATAGATGAAGAAAGTACTGACTGATGATAAGGCAGAGAACGTAACGTTTTGAGAAAATCAATAGTAAGAAAATAAGAGCTTCTTTAATTAATAAATTCCTTAACATTTATTTAATGTTTTTAAATAGTACAAATTTTCGGATTTGACTATAAAATGAATATTATTTTAATCTTTTAACATTTAAAAATTATATTTATATATATATATATATATATATATATATATATAAATACACAAAATTCAACATAACAATGATATTATACTCGTTTAAATATATTTTTTAATAGATTTTTTAGACAAAAATTAAACACTTAAAAGCTGGAGATCAAAAGTATTGAAAACATTTATAAAATGTATTCATTATTAACATTCTAATTAGCTGTTCCTTGAAATGATAAATTTGAATGACAACGTGTATAACTGACAGAATTAAATTGACGGTTGTCGTTAGCAAAACAATTTATCTTTAGGTAAATATATGTTATCAATATTATATTTACAAAAAAAAAAACATTAAATAATAATAAAACATTAAACAGTTTTTTAAGTCAGTTTGCTTAACTTATAAATCCTTAGTACCTATAATTTTTTTTGATAAAATATTTATCCTTTTTTAAATTTCTACAGAATTTATTGAAATAGAGAAATGTAAAATATATTTAATGTACATTAATTATTTATACTGGTACATTATATATAATATATTTATATTTAATAAATATACTCTTTAAAAATGCTATTTTCATCAATTACAAAACTTAGACTTTTCTTCTCTATTTTTTTAAATATTATATAAATGTTTAACATTTTATAATGTTAAAAAAATGTCATATCAGGTATGCTTTTAGTAACAGAATAATACGAATCATAGATACTCAACAAATAAATTAAAAAGACATTGAATCATACTTATTTATACATTAAAATAAATTATTCATATATAATCATTATTTACTTTTATTTACTAAATTTCAGTACACTTTTATTTATAATGTCTTGTTTAAATTTTAAAATACTAAAAAACTTAGTGTACTCGAATATGTTAAAATGTATTGAATAAAAAAATATATATACTTTCGCAAAAAAATTGTAAAATAGAGTGTTCTTTTATTAAAAAAAAAACTATTTCTTGTTTTAGCAATGTACAAATATAACAATAGCTACATGGAAAAAACATGTTTGTAAAAAGAACAAACAGTACGAAAAGTCAATGTGATATTGAAAACAAAAAAATAAAAAAAACTAAAATACACATTAGTAACAATAGGATAACGATTAAGATGAATCAAAGTGATGAAAAACTGGAATAGATTTTTTATACAATGATTATGATTGATGTATGTTCGCATATAAAAATAATAAAACCTCGGTAGCATGCTACACATTTTGAGCACAAGGAACAATGATATTAATAATAAATGTATAAAACATATATGAACACACACGATTGTAAATATACATATATATATATATATATATATATATATACTCATAAATAGATTCAAATCAGAGTGTATGTACAAGTATATTTTTTTAATAAATAAAACTATAGATTTTAAATTAATACTTAAAATTCGAAAAAAAACTATAAAAATATAACAAGAATATAAAGTATATTTTTAAAACAATATGAGAAATTTATATATTATTGAAGATCGAGAATTTATCTTACTTTTATGAATAATTTATTTTATACATTATAAATAATGACTATAAATTTGAAAATAAAGTACCTGCTTTCGTTACGTCTAAAAGTATCTTCAGTTTATAAATAGAAAATCTTCTTGAGAAAATGACGAAAACTTACCTATAACAAAAGAAAACAAATTATTAACCTTTCGATAAGTTACATGCTAGTATACATTATATACATTTATTTTATTAAAATATCAATTTTAAAAGTATATCAATTTTTTCAATTTGTTTTAAATTTAAATCAATAACATATTACTTTTTTCAACATAAACGATTCATTTTTTTAAAAAAATTGATAAATTGATAAATGAAAAGAAAAATATAAATAAAATTCAATTATTTTAAAAATATTTGTTTAACAGAATTGTACAGTTTATATAATTTTACTACCTTTTTATGAGTGCAAGACCAAAAAAAGTTAATTTTTTATAAACATGAAATTAAACTTAATATTTTGTTTCAGAAAGAGTTATTATAAAAAAATCTAATGAACGAAGATAACGAATGTTAAACATATTATATTTTATCTTGTTAAAAAGAATATAAATTTTTAATAATAAAAGATTTGACCCGAAAATTGAAAAAGTAAATCAATGAAAAAAATACGATTCCAAATATCAATTTTCAAATGATATATATGTGATTATTAATACATACATACATACATATACATATATATAACTGGAATACGACATGGTTCCCGCCATTTTAAATAAATGTATAAATTTAGAATTTGAAAAACCTACTAATATAAATATTAGTTTATTCTATATAGATTTGTGTATATGTGTATAGTGTGTATATGTTATCAATTTAATTTAATTTCTAAATTTATATTTCACAAAAGTCATCTTACATACAAATAAATCTATATTAAAAAATAAAAATGACAAATACGTCTCTATCTTACACTAAAACACTAGAAATATACCAAGAAATCGTTGTAAAAATTTAATAAGTTTCAAAAAATTAGTAAACAGATTCAATCTCAGTTTTAAAGTATAAAAAAAATAAATAAATAATAAAAAGATTTCATACGAAATAAAACATAAAAAATATAATTATAATAATAAGTTACTACGTGTACTGCACTCATATGGAACATTAAATAATTTTTTATGAAAATTTTTAAAAAATCCACTTTTTTCTTTTTTAATTCTATGAGTCTTTCAGAAAGAAACTATATTAACTACTATGTAAAGGTATTTGAGTTTAAGTTTCACATGTCAAAAAATCGATAAAATATCAATTATCATAAAAAGACTTATTTATCTCAAATAAGAGAATTTATGTTTCATTATCTCACAAATGATTAAAACTTTATATACCTTAATGGTCTGATAATAATAGTAGCGCTCTCAAAATACGCATAAATAACATTCTGAAACGATCAATAATTATTTATTGAACACTTTTAATCAGAACATTTTCTGTGGTTCCTGAAGTAAGTGAAACAATCATTTGTAAAATAATTCAAATAAGATTTCGGTTTTAAATTCCTTCAATAACATTTTAAATATCAAAAAAATACAAGTAATGTGTTAAATTAATCCTTAAATATTATCCTAATCCATACTAATATACATAAGCTATTCCTTTGATGCAAAATTTAAACAATTTCAATTCAACTAGAAGTTGTATAAAAGAACAATTATTATTCTTTACGTATAAATGTTTATACTGAAAAACTATATATAGTATATAAAAAAACTATTATTTTATAATATAATATTAATACAAATATACGATGAAATACGGGTTTGTGTTAATAATATTATATGTGTTATCATTTTAAATCAACTGATATTAAAACCAAACATTAAAAAATGCATTTAATATAAATACATAACAACTAGCGTGAGTAAGATTATAAATTTAAAATGAATTATATGTAAGCAAAGCACATGCTATAGATTAAAAATAATTTTAAATGTCACACAAAGCTATTTCAGTTTCTTGAAATTGAAGGTTGTATTTAATTATATTGCAAAGTAATTCTTTCTTTTATTTCTTACTAATTGAAATATATTTCCATTCATTATTCACGAATACAATTTACACATTTGATTTATTATAAAATGAATAAATTATATATAATTTACACTTGAATAATGAAGCAATATTATTATAATATTTAAAAACATGCTAAACAATACTTTTAAATACATTAAAGGGTTTATTTAATGGGATTAACTGTTGTTAAGAAATTATATAAAATATAATTGATTTAAGATTTTATTGTAATTTTGTAATCATTTTTTTATTTAGCAAAAAGATAGAATCGTTAACAAATTCAAGAATAACTCAAGAACAAAAAGAAGCTAATTAGATAAGCGACGTATATAAATATTCATTTTTCTTAGTGTATCTTCTTAGTAATTATTACGTAGTAAGATAATTATCTGAGATGTTTTCTTAAACTTTTTTCGTAAAAACGAATTTCATTTAACTACTAACGATTCTCAGCAAGCTAAAGCTTATCTAAACATTAAATAGCGTCGTGGTGTAAATGTAACTGTTAACTACCAAAACATTGTTCAATTTGATGAACATGTGTTTTAGTAAAGTGGTTTGGTTTTAAAGGATTAAGATCTGATCAATAGCGTTTATATTGTATTTAGCGAAGGAGGGATAAATGCAAGTAATTGTCTTAATATACTACCGAAAAATGTTAATTTTAAAATTAATTTAAAAAATAACTATAATAGAGGATTATTGTTTAATAATAATTAAATATAAGTTTTGTATAGTCATAATATTTTACTTGACTTTCTTCGAACAAATTTATTGAAACGTAATGTTAATCATCTGGAGCTTTTAAGGATGAATTATTAATTATAATAAAGTAACTTTCACAAATGAATTTTTCATTCGTCCTACAAACAAAAGAAAACTAGTTTCTGATCTCAAAAATTTAAGAATTGATTTCTCATCGTCTATGACTGCTTCTTACAACCTTTTCGATTGTGACTTCATACTCTTTAGAGAATTAAACTACAGAGATTTTTGTGTATCTTAGCACTCTGAGGATAATGTTATCTACATAGAATATATATATATATATATATATATATATATATATATATATATGAGAAGAAATAATAATCGATTATTGAACATTTTTGATCGGAATTTTTTTATTTTTTATGAGTTGAGTAAGAAATTCACTTGTGAAAGTGAAAAGAATTTTACACATTTTCTTTTCATACAAAAAATATAATCATTGAAATTAAAAAGCACTTAAAATAAAATAGTGTCGTTTCAAAATAACTAACATTTATTTTTATGTCATATTTTATAATGTTTGTATTGTATCATAAAATATTTTTTAATAGTTAAAAACTTATTTATATTATTAAATAATAAATAATTAAATTAATATTTTTTTTCTTTTATAAAACATGTTTTGAAATTAATAATTTTATATTTAAGAATTTTGTTTATTCCACAAAAATTTCTAAACACTAATATTATTTAAATAAACTAACTGATTATTATAAAATAAATAAAACATTAAGTAATTAACATTTATGAACGTATATTTAATAGAATTGAATATACTCATTGAGTAATTCAAATTTTGTTCAAGAAATTATAATTTCAAATACTTAATAACGATCGTCAACCTAATTAAAATCAGTAGTTTTCATGTAAATGAAACATCATCATAATAATGTAATCTGAATATTTTCTATAATGACGAAATTTTCATTGCTGGCATCATTATTTATGAACACCATTAGTAAGTACTAGAATTATATAGAGCAGGAACATTGAATAAAATACAATATTAATTAAACGAAACTTTGAATTTATTTATGATGTGTCGTATCCAATTAGTGACATAGTAAGAGACAAAAATTAGTAACATAATAACATGTTTAAAAACATAGTAATAAATTTTAATAATATTTTATTAAATATTATATATATATATATATATAAGACAATACATTAATGTACCAACGAATAAAATTATAGTATAAACAATAAAATAAATTCAAATTTTGTTATATAAATGTAGAATTGAATTAAATGGAAAGCAATGTTGAATATGGTAGAAAGAACCATTAAGAATAGTTGATAGTTTAATGAAATAAGTTTATTTAATTCGACTGGTTTTCAAATAATATATCACTGTCAGAAGATTTAACCTGTATACTGATATATAGTGTATAGGTTAATGCTTCTGACAAGGACATATTGGTTGGAACATATATAATAGACGATCTTAAGAGTTAGCGATGTGGGTTCAAATCCTATAAATTCTTTGATATTACGTTATTTAGAAGTCAAATTGAAAAAAATCTTAAATTGTTAAATTCACTAACTATGGCGTGACTGTTAAAAGGTTAAATTAGTTGAAGATTTTTACATAAACTATAAGTAAGTAAGTAAGTATACGTTATTTCAATTTAATTATTTTACAAGATTTTCCCAATTCTTTTTGGCAAACGTGTAGAATAAATGATAATTTTACACAATTAAAGATAAGCTTAAAAAAATTGATCTTACAATGGAATATTTCTCATATTTACCTATGTATACAATCATTTCAAACAATTACCAAAGTATACACACTAACTTTTTCTCTCTCTGTCATCCACATGCACACACACACACAAATATATATGTATATAAAGATACATAAATATATTAATTAAAATATAAACTAACCTAAAAGTAAATATAAAATTAAAAATAATATTTTTATATCTCCAGTAAATTTACTGATATGCTACAAAAATATATCTACATAATCTCATTTTAACCGTTCTGAAACATATAATTCTGCACTCAAAATACGTTTTAATTCTAAGAAAATATACAAAATTTTAATAATAATAAAAATATATAGAGAGAAAATTAGTATTTGTAAAAAAAATCAATTTTGAAATGAAGTTACAAAGTTTTACATGAAAGAATAAAACTGACAAACCATTTCAGTATCACAAAAATATTTTTAACACAATTATATTTTTTGGCACTGTGGCTAAAATTCACTTTCACAAATGAATTTTTAGTCTTCAGACGGTACAAAAAATGTTTCGGATTAAAATGTTCGAAATTTATTATTTATCATTTTGAACAGAAAATTTTTGATCTATGAGTCAATCAACGTTCACTTGTATAATTGTTACATGAGACAAAATATTCAATTAAAATTAAAAGGAATAAATTCAAATGGCATTCTACAAATTTTTGTATTTAATAACGATTTATTACCAAGTCACGTATATATCTATTTTGCAAGTAAACTTAAAGCATGAAAAGATATTTTGTCGTGCTATCTGTCTCACTTTTAAATAAACAATTCTAAGAATTTTAAATAAAATAATTAACAAACCATAATAAAATATATTTAACCAACGTCAAATATTATAATTACAAACCTTGATTTAATTAAGATAGAAATTAGCAAATTAGAAAAAGCATTAATATTTCTTTTAACAGCACTACAGTTTTCGAATCTTATACATGAGTTTAGAAATTGGTACTCATTAGCAGCCATAACAAACCGTGACATAGTCTTGGTAACTGAATCATTTACGCAAAATTGCAGAACAAAGGATAATAAGGGAGAATGTAAATAAATTATACGAAATCTTGTTCTCTTCTAATCTTATGTTCAACGATGTCTCGATTGAGTTCATGAATATATATTAAACAAAATCTGCGAATAATACTTCATAAAAATATATATTACAAAAAAAATCAGTACATTGTATTAAGGTTACTAGTCGATTTAAATAAGATAAATGTTTTTCATCATTGAGAGAAAGAAGAATTTGAATATTAAACAATTATAGAATATAAATATTTACGAATGATATTTTTGCTAATAGAGGATGGTAACCACAAAAAAATATTCAGAACCACAAAAAAATTATTCATCGAGACAATTAATATATATAAATCACTTTTAAACTTTTTATTAAAATATTATTTCAATATGAAGGCAATTAGAGTCCTACGTTTTATACAATAGAATTAAGATATGTTAAAATCGACAGGTTATGCAATGAAAATTATATGGAAACTAAATATAATTTGACAGCGCCTAACGCTGTCATATTAATTCAAATAGAAGAAATAAAAATAGAGATATATTCAGAAATTGGTTGCATTTAAATTTTAAAATTACAAAAGTACACTAGAAAAAATCAATGGAAAATATATTCAAGCACAAAAAACAAGTAAAAACAGAAATATTAATAAATTTACATACAAAAATATGAAATAAGTTACGAAAGAATTGTACTTTTCTCTGTTAAACTGGATTCCATATTTTTTCCTAACTATTTACAATATTTTTTGTACCTGAATACATTTTTCCATTGATTTTTTTGGCAAGGACAAATAAAAATGAAACTAGTATTAGACCGAGAAGTAAAATTTACCAATTGAAATATACAGTAAGAAAAAAATCTAGAATTTCTTTCTTTCTTCAGAAAACATTTATACTTTTTAACCGATGCTAAAAGCAAATTGTAAACAGAAACTATCACTGATATTTTATATTAAATTTAGCAATACTAGTCTTAGATTATATTTTTTCATTATTTTTAACACAACTCGAGAACTGCAGTTTTTTTACATTTTTTAAAATTTGAAACCACAGAAAATTTTAATGTTTTTACAAAAAATGGTATTGTATAATAATTACACCATATCCTATTAAGAGTTATAGTGTATTAAAAACATGCCATTTTGTTTTTTAAGTACAAAATTGACTTAAATATAATAAATATTAACAAGCTATAAGTACAAACTTTGTAAAAAAGATGGTATTCATTTATAAGTTACACTTCTGAATCATTTTTTTGTAAAAATATAAATATTTGGAATTGATTATATATATATATATATATATAATATGTATATATATATATATATATATACACACACACGCACACATAGTTTGCAAATACTAACGAGGAATAGATTTTGAATCATAACATTTAATATTTACAACTTATTTAACATAACAAAATTTCATATAACATCATTTTTATGTTTTGAAGTAAAATTTAGAATAGAAAAATTCAAAATCTTATAAAAAAATTCTATTTTTATACTTTTAAAACTTATATATATATATAGATATATACATGTATATATATATATATATATATATATATATATATATGTATGTATATATGAATGTATGTGGCTTCTATTAAAATTTCAATAGCTCAAAAAACTTAAAAGATAAATATTATACTACATTAAAATTAAAAATAATAATTATTATTTTTTTAATTCTTTTAGAATTTGTCTCCTTAGTTGTACTACCTTCTTTTCTACGCTAGATGATTTAGTTTCAGTCTTTCAGTAGTTTATATTTTATTATAATCATTTGTTCTCTTTCTTTTTATACTTATATATATATATACAGAGAGAGATATATATTGTGAAGATATATGGGATTTTAATTATATCTCGAACATATTAATCAAATCTGATTAATTTTTATAAGTAAACTCGACGTGTTAAATTAAGTGTTTACAAAGCAATAAGCATTACACGTGTATCGTGTATCCTGTATACGTGTACGTATTAAAATGTTCTCTGTTCACTATAAATTATTCTTAACAAAGCGACAAGTTGCAACCAAAATCTAGATTAAATCCGGGAACACACGTTGGCATCAGAGTGGAAGGAATTCCTGTAAAGAGAGAACGCTAGCAGGCTCTAGCTATTACATACACGGACATACACACCCACACACATAAAGAGGGAAAATACTATATAGACATAGAGCAAGCGACGTTCAGAAACGGCGACAAAATGACAAATTACATATTGTATAGGGGTAGAGCAACGTGAAACTTTGTTAATCTTTTTCGGCAAATTCCCAAATATAATTTATATTTTATTTTTAAGCTCGCTGTATAACGGGGGCACAAATCCCGTGTCTAAGGATTAAGTCGTACAACTTTTTTTCTCTCTGTTTCAATAACGAAATTAGGAAAATTTTCCGTGTGACAAGCGATGCGGTCTGGTGAAAATGACATTTACATAAAGTTGGCATCTCTGTTCTGAATGGGAAACTTTGAGACATATTTTTGATATGTATTTTTGTTTTCAATATCCCTTCTAAATACATATATATATATATATATATATATATATATATATATATATATATATATATATATATATATAAATAACTTTAATTTATCTTATTTATTAAATTACTAATATGATAAGATTAAAGATTTAAATATTCTTTCATAATAGACATATAAAAAATTAATACTAGTGAGCATTTAATAGTAATTTTTAATAAATGATAATTAAATAATAAAAACTTTAATAGTAATAATAAAAAGTACTATAAAACTAAAATACATTTAAGTAATTGATCCATAAATAATTATTAAAATATTATAATACATATATAGAAATTTCAATTAAACTTTCAATTTATTAATGCACTAAATGAAAAGTAAAGAGTCTTTTAAAAATTAAATCTCATTATATATTTTACTCTATATATTTTTTTGTAATTCGTAAAGTGAATGAAAACTTCATTAGTGATGATAAAAGACAACTAAAAGGAAGCACTGTTGAGTATAAAATATATTAAGACTTTATGCTCTTTTTTTCGTTATCTTTCACTGTAAAAAAATATTTTTACTCGTACAACTAATAACAAAAAAATTTTTTTTTGTCAAAAATGTTCAAAAATTGGATATTGATCATTTGTGATTGTTGATTATAGATATTTAGATGGCGAGACCATTATTATCAGAGCACTGAGTACAAGAAACTCTGCAATAATGTTTTTGATTAGAAAAAAGTGTTTTACAGCATAAATAAAACATTCATTTGTAGGTATGAATTTACTTATAGAAAATACCTATGATGTATCTTTCATTATTTAAAACCCAATGAGTAATTGCAATCTTTGTATCCTAGTTTTTGTTCAATTTTATTACATAGACTATTAATTGCATAATATTTTGTAAATGTTATTTATAAACAATGTTAAAATTTTGGAGAACGATGTCTTTTTATCTTTTTAAACTTGTCTTTCTATTAATTGAAAAAAAATTAATGTAATTTAAAACATTATTTTCATTTTAATTTCCATAAAACCGATTCTTTTTTTAAAAAACGATATAAGTGAATATAAAAACATATTTCAGCATACAATTATTTTTATTGACAGCCGTATGACAAATGTTGATAAACGGTAACGATATTGATTTTAAGTAGTTCGAACTTTTTTATTCATACAAAAAAACTTTACGCTTCAACTTGTTTGTTTGACAGATAGTTTTCTATATGTACTACTAGACCAGTAATCATTTATTCATGCTCTTTGATCTATATCACTTTTCATTTCTAAATACATTATAAATGATGAATGTTAAATAACATATCTAAAAAAATATGTTTATTTTAATGTTTTGTTTTATTGGAATGTAATAATATACAAGTATACAATAAGTTTAATAATAATTTTGCAAAGTTAATGACAGTAAAATAGTTAAAAAATGGTTCACTACTTACATAATATATTATATTGTATTATGTATTAAAATTTTTATATTAATCAGTAATTATTCATAGCTTATATTATGAGAAATTATAAAAAAATAAAATATATGTTTTCCGTCTAGCTTTCATCGTCATTATTTTGTCCGGCTTTTGAACATCAATATATATATATATATATAGAGAGAGAGAGGGGAGAAAGAGAGATAAATAGATACACATTTTTGCTATTATATTAAACATATCTGTTATTAACAGCATGTTTAACAAATTAGTCTTAGAATTTTTAATGACTGTCAAAAATATCTCAATTGATAAAATATTTATAGATTATTTTTTTTCCTTTTGAATATATATATATATATATATATAGTGTGTATGTGTGTGTAAACATAGAAATGAATTTCATATAATATTTAAGAGAAATTTAATTTTACAATTAATTGAAATTTGACCCGTTTTATATTTTGAGAGTTGCTAAGTTATGAAAATACAGTAACATTGGAAATATGTGAACAAATATTATGGACTTCTATATCTAAATTAGATTCTTTTATCAAAATTTCAGATTTAAAAATGAGAGGAATAACATGAAAGATGAATTACATTGCTATATTTATACTGAGATATCTAATTAAAAGTTAAAATTCAATGTACAAACATTTATTTAGTAAATAGTAGTGCATGCAGTTATTTATTTGTAAAGAAATACAAAAATAAAATACTTAATATCGCATAAATAAATAAATTTGTAAATATTGAAATTTATTTTTACTCTTTTCTTGAATTATTCTGAATTGATAATTAGATAATCATGCTGTATATGTGGACTTTTGATATGATCTGTATTAAAACAAAAAAAGTCAAGCATTATCAAAATGAAATATTTTTCTTTAAAATAATTTATTTAAAAAATGAAAAAGTAGTGATTCTTTTTAAGATGATAATTTATTTCCAGAAAAGAATTTTTACTACTCCACAATTCAGAATTATTTCTGATCAAAAATGATAAATAATTCAATAAAATAGTTGGTTGGTTGCTTATTGTGGTTTTAGGACACTTCGACAGCTAAAGTCATTAGTGCCCAAAAATATAAAATAGTAATTCAAATCTAACAAAAAATTCTTTGTTAGCACATACATCACAATATCTAAAAAAGTAAATTTCATTCGATGAAATGCCACAGGTTCTTTTAAATTTCAAATATCTTAATTCTGTGTCAAATATCTGTCTCTAATATCAAAAGTTATGTCCCAAATATTTTAGTTTTTGTCTTTAATTTTATGTCTTTTCTTAAGAAACAAGTTATATTAAGATTATCAAAAAGTAATTAATTATTTTCTATTGAAAGCGCATATCAAAACTGATCAATATTGATAAGAGTCTAATATTTCTCTCACCAAATTAAAATTTTCACATAATTAACATATCAAAATTTTTCTACTAGTTACCTAAACTAGATTAATAAAAAGATTGTACTTAATTCAATAAGTATTATAGATCACGTGATAAAAAAGCATAAATGTACATGTAAGGAATAAAAGCAGAAAATTTAAATTTTAAAGAAAATTTTTTATTATACATTTTTTTTATTATTTTAAGAATACTTTTTAGTAGTTTTTAAAGTTTGTTTACTAAACGTATGAATAATTTATAAACATTTTACTACATGATTTACAAAATAAATTGGTAGTAAAAGTATATAACTCATTATTTTAAATGTGAAATCATAAATCATGATACTTTATTATTTGATTATATACATATATATATATATATATATATATATATATTTGTACGTGGATATAAAAGTTATGTTCAACGAATATAAAAAAAATGTATAAATTTCGACACCAACTGCCGTGTTATTTTTCTCAATAAAAATTCAAATCACTGAATTATTATTACTTACATCAAAGATTTCGTTTTTGTGAAAAACCGATTGCAATTTATTTATGACGCAACATGACCGTGTTAAACTGAAAAGTGAAAAACGGCTATGTAAATTTTTCAGATAAAAGATCATAGGTTCTCGCATGTCTAATATCAATTACCTGAATTTTTCTTACATCTTTCATAAGGAAATGTATAAAACTGTGAAATAAAGTAGGACATAAAGTAACACACACACATATTTATCTATATATATATATATATATATATATATATATATATATATATAATGTACATAAACTTATCAGTCACTTAACAAATTAACTAGTGATTTTTAAGGGTGCAAGAACACGTTTTTTTACCTTGATTCTGCTTTTTAGAAAATTGTGTACAGGTGGGATACAAATCGTCGTGCTGTAACGCAAGACTGGTGATTGATTGTGTTTTTTTACGTCATATGGTTATGCTACATATATCAGTTGGTAAGTATTTCGAAGCGAATCTAATCGATAAAAACACAGTCTATCAAGTAACGATATTCTAAACATCTCGAAAATAACAAAAACATAACAAGTTAAACTTACCGCTAATCTTTTAGCAGATGCTGTAAATTTACCAAACATAAATATAGCTTAAAATTATTGTTCGCAAAATGTAGAAAGTTTGACAGTTTTTTTTTTAATTATGTAAGAGTTTTTAGACTCAATTAGCACCCTAAATATATTTAACTTTTTCAAGTCGATTTATGTATATACTTGGAAATAAATGGAGTTTTTTTATACGTACCTCGCAGCTTTTATTAACTTATACGAAAAAGGAAATTTACTTATGTTCTTCGTGACAATCTTATTTATTAATAAGTAAATTATCATTAATCTCTTACTACCAAATTTGTATTCATCTTTTTTAAAATATAAAATTATATTTTCATTCAATTTTGTTTATTTATGCACGAAGATTTTTTTTTTAAAAATAAATAATGTTTTAAATTGACTGATATAAAACTATAGAAAATTTTTAATATAATGAAACGACTATAATGACAAGACACTTTTAGTCTTTTTCTTTTATGTTTCATTTAATTTATTTGTTTATTGTTTGTTTTAATTTTAAAAGGTACATATTTTTTTCATGCAAACATACTGAGACATCAAATCTCTCTCTCTTTATATACACATACATACATACATATATATATATATATATATAGACTGGTGGTACCACTATCTAATGCTAAATACATAAACTAATTGTTGCACTGGTAGAGTGTATGTTTATTAATGTGTATGTATTAAACATTTATTTAATGTTATATTCAAATCTTTCAATTTTGACCTGCTCGTTTATTTTCTGATAAATTCATTTAAATAAAAAACGGATTTTTGTTCCGAAAATTTCAAATATTATTGGTTATAATTTAGATGTTGAAAAATGAAAAGATAAAAATCTATGCAAGTGAGTTGAAGAACATAGGAGTATGTACTCTCTGAGAATAAAAAGATCTTTAAAAACCAGATCTAATGATAATAGATACATAAACTGCTAGAAAGTTATTCAAAACGCAAAGAAATTTATTAGCAGACTTTCTCTTGAAAAAGGAATTTATAAACAATGAATTGAGAATATTACATGAAAAATAGTTGAAGGCGTAGTAACCGTAGTAGTAGCCGCGTAGTAAACGTAGTAACCGCCATATCCACGGAAAATGTGTTTTTTTGGTATTTACTGTATTTCTTATTTCCCGATGTTAATTTTGTGAAAGATATCATATAGAACACTTAAATGCGAATCGATGGGTGTGAAATAGTAGTTATTTTTGTAACATTTTGCATATTTTAAGCAAGAAAAACTGGAATTTTTGCGGATATTTCGCGGTTTTTGTGACTTTTTCGGTATCTACTATTAACCGATGGAAATTTTGACTCATGTATGATGTAGAACATTACATTACGAATAGAACAGTATGAAATAGTTGCTAGTTTCATGACAATTTGGGTATTTTATGAAGGAAAAACTATAATTTTTGCTGATTTTTTGCGGTTTTTTTGATATTTAAGACATTTATAATAGACCGATGTTAATATTATCAAAAAATATACATAAAGCATTAAAATACGAATCGGCCGGTATGAAATAGTTGCCGAAATACCCTACATATCCTCAATATAAGCCATATCTGCTATAACCACTATATACGAATTATCCGCAATGACCGCCATATCCGCAAAAACCCATATCCGCAATAACCGTGGTAACCGCCATATCCACGGAAAATGTGTTTTTTTGATATTTACTGTATTTCTTATTTCCCGATGTTAATTTTGTGAAAGATATCATATAGAACACTTAAATGCGCATCGATGGGTATGAAATAGTAGTCATTTTTGTAACATTTTGCATATTTTAAGCAAGAAAAAGTGGTATTTTTGCGGATATTTCGCGGGTTTTGTGACTTTTTCGGTATCTATTTTTAACCGATGGAAATTTTGACTCATGTATGATGCAGAACATTACATTACGAATAGAACAGTATTAAATAGTTGCTAGTTTCATGACAATTTGGGTATTTTATGAGGGAAAAACTATAATTTTTGCTGATTTTTCGGTTTTTTTTTGATTTTTAAGACATTTATAATAGACCGATGTTAATATTATCAAAAAATATACATAAAGCATTAAAAGACGAATCGACCGGTATGAAATAGTTGCCATGTTGAAATGGACAATACTGTTGATGTAATTAATAACGACTGTGACCTGAACTAAACTATATTTTTTAGTATTTTAACTGTCTTTAGATATGTGTTATAGACCGTGGTATACAACTTGAAAACAAAACTAATTTTAATATAAATTTGAAAGTAGATTTCTCAAACAGTCTATAATCGAATTCTTACCTTATATATGTATATATATATATATATATATACTACATGCCAAAGAAAAAGTAATCTATGTTAATAAATGAAATCTAAATATTTTACAAATCTTATTAGTATTTATTTTACGTAAAATATTAAATTATTACGTATATAATAGTAAACATATTGTAATTATAAAATACATTAGTAGAAGAACATGCTTGTTAAGTGCAGAAATAAGTTTGTATTTTTTATAATAATATTTAATTTTTCACGTTTGTTTCCTTAAAACAAACATAAATAATTCTAGCCATAGTGTTTTCACTAACACCTGACCCATATTTCTAAAACTTTTTGACAATATTCAACAATTTAAAACTTAAATGTACAGTATAATATAATACACCTGTTCACTCTGCATTTTATTTTTATACAACGGACGTGGATAGCTATAAAATTTTATGAATGAAAATGTGAAATATCTAGCTTTGTTGTTATAAAAACCTATGTGCAACACGTTTTTCTCATATCGATTGATTTAAACAACGCATTCATATTCAAATTTCGAAAATTTATATATTGCTAGCACAACATTTGAATAAAATTGTTACAGTTTCAATTCATGTAAAAAATATGAATTATTTATTATACATACATTACATACATATAAAAGTATATATATATATATAACGGTCTGATTTTTTATTCTTGAAATCTTTTGCTTCCTGCAAATCTTTTTATGATATTTCCATCATTTTTTTACTTCAAAAGAAATTTCCAAAATATACATTATGTACGATAACAAACAGGCATAATGTGTCAAATATTACAAAAAAGTCGCACATTTACCAACGCAAACATTTTATTTATGTAAACAGAAACAGAACACTAATAAAATGAGTGAATATGCAATATGATATATTCAAATTTTAATAAAAATTGCGCTTTTTAATGTTAATTTAGAAATTGTTTTATTAAAATACTGATTACATTTATAAACAATTTTGACTATATACACAAAGATATAATAAATAATATATATATATATATATATATATATATAATATGAATTTCAAATAAACATTGACTTAATAAAGTATTAAGATCGTCTGAAAATTTTAATCAACAAAATTTGATAAAGATACGAATATGTGAATAGTCTGTTCTAATTCATTTTAATTTTGAAATAATATTCAAAAATGTGATTGAATTCTTTCTCGGAAATGATTACTTGTGTTTACGGATATTCTATGTCATCAAAATAAATAGAAGATGTATTAAGAAAAGCTATCTTTCTAAGAATAAAAAGACACCAAAATGAAGACAGTTCGAATAATTTGAACGATGAAGGCGAGAGAGTTTTTATAACTTAGAAAAACACTGACATTCAATACTGAAAACTATAATTCATAATATATTTATGCTTTACACATTATACTAGAGCAGTGTTCTTCAAACTGTGTTTTGAGAAAGCCTTCGGGGTTCCTCAAAACACAGTGCACTCTGTTCAGAGGTTCCACGAGTCGAGGTAAAAATTTGAAAAAATTTTCTAAGAAGAAACCCGAAAAGCCGAAAATTCAAAATAGTTAATTTATAATAACTTCTTTTATATCTATAAACAGCTATTATTACCTATTATTATATAATAAAACTATATGAGTATACATTACGATCCCGCTTAATCAGATGTAAATAATAAAATTTGGTCATGTAAGATAAGTGATTTTTAAAACTTGTGGGGTACGCATTTTAAGATTTCTGAAGATAGCAGGGGTTCTGCAAAGAAATAATTATCTCTTTAGTACTTTAAATATCAATACAGACGTTCAACAGGACTGTATGTTATATATATATATATATATATATATATATATATATATATATATATATATATATACTCGTATGTATGCCGAATATGCTTTATTGACAAGAAAAAAAATTGGAAAGCAACAATGTTTGTAGACAATGAGATAGAATAATTCTTCTAAATTGGAACATCTAAATAAATATATCGCTTAAATAATTAACTATTAGAAAATCAAAATTATGACATAGAACCGAGAGAAGAGTAACCAAAGTTGGTAATAGTAAAAACATAGTTGGATTTTCTATTTTTTGTACAACGTTAAAGCAAGATCTAATCATAAGAATGACCAAAAATTTATTAATGCATTTGAAATTAATTACTGGAAGAACACGTTTATTATTCTGTACACTTGTATATCTTAAAACTAACGACCATTAAATGGAATAAATATCTATCTACTATAATATAATCTTAAATTACTTTTAAGAAATTTGGTAACCTTATGTGGAGAAAGTCTATAAAAGATCAAAAAAACTACCGAAAGAAAACATTGTAAATCGCTACAAGGACATACGAATGCCATTTAGATAATATATATATATATATATATATATATATATATATATATATATATATATATATATATATATATATATAAACATATATAAGACTGAGTATAACTCTGAGTATAAGCAAAATCAAAGTTACTTAAATGGAAAAAAACATTAATAACTGTGTCGAGCAATATTCCTATCTATTCACAATATATTTTATAAAATGTTATAAAATTAAATAGAGATACGTTATCTCTCTCTCTCTCTCTATATATATATATATTATTATTCTACGACTTTGTCAACAATGAAACTCATTAAGTATTTTTTGTATGATGGAGTTAATGGTTTTTTAATGAAAGATGGTACACGTACAAAGCTTAAATTTGAACTCAATACAAATTAGTCATCAACCTAACGTATAAGCGATTTCAAAACAGGAATTTTTATATGAAAATAATTATATTTTTAAATATTGAAATTGATATTTTTTATACTCTTCCAAATTCACATTTTTAAATATACGTAAAAATAAGAACATTAAGTCATTTTTTTAATCAAAAATAAGTCTAACATATGTTTGTTTATCATCAATCTATTTATCACTGAAGACTGAAAGTATAGATTAATATACTCGTACATACTTTTATTATGGAGAAATTGATTCTAGCTTTAATACATTGACCTTATACGATTAATTTCAAATTGGAACGATTATTTGACTCAACAAATATGTCATTTTTTCAGTTTATTCATGATTCATTTTTAGTACATATCTGATTTATAATAAACTAAATATAAATTTAGATCTTTTATAAATTAAATTCAAAAGTAATTCTACTATAAACAAAGTAAATAATTTTATTTGTAATTTCCTAAACTGTTTTAATTTTACTGTAAATGTAATAATAAATATTATTAAATGTATGATAAAACAAAAATAGAGTGGAAAAATATGTTTTTAATTAGATTTGTAGAGATTTGAATAGAAAAGAATTCATCTTTAAAATGTAATTATTTACATTATTTTCCTAAAAAATATTATGTAGTTACTCAGCAAATGTATTCATTATCACTGTTTGTAATTATAACATTTTTATTCATAACAATATTGTAAATTAAATTGTAAAACAGTTCATATAATACAAATATTCCTGTTCTAAAAATGTGTGTTTTTGAACTAAATGTTACCATTTAAAATTATTTTCAACTGTAAATAATAAATTAAGGAAAGTTTTTTCTAACAAATTTATCAGAAATTTGCACGTCATCAACCATTTAATTTTGTATTTCGAGTAGTCAATATTTAATGAGTGTATTTATTTTTAAATTAATTCAGATTACTTTATTTACGTGTAAAATAGCTCTTATCTTGCATATTTAACAATAAAACTGTATTTTTATTTATTGCTACAGCCAGATATGCTATTGAATTGTTGGTGTGTTTTTTTTTGTCGACGTGTAGAGAGGTGTATAGTAACATTCGACGTATTTTGAAAACGAAATAACATGTCATCACTTTATTCGGCTGAAACGAGCTTTGTATGATTTATTTTGTTTTCAGAAAAATCAATAGACTATAATATTTCATACTCGTTTATGTGTACGCAATTATTCAAATCGTTGATACCTCTCGGTTATAATCAAAAATAAATACTGAGATATTTGATAATAAATGAGATTAATAGAAGATTAAAACGTATTTTTATAAACGTTTCGTTTTGTTTTTTTTTCGCTTACAATTGTTTATAGAATAATTATACATATGTCAAGTATTCTGTTATCATTTTCATTTTCTGACTTTAAAAATAAAAATTATAGAGAGTATTATTATACAAATGCTATAATAATAAAATAGAAAATGGAAATTGTTATTTCTGGAGCACGTCTAGACACAATAAAATTTTATATCATATAACTGTCATTCACTAAATCCACTCACTTAAATAATATATTTTGGCTTACAATCAACTTTCAATTGCTACTTTCTGTAATTTGTCTCAAAAGTTTTACGGTCAGCTTTTTAGGAATTCTGAGATTCAGTCTAGGATTTCCAATATATATATATATATATATATACACATGTGTGTATGTATATATATATATATATATATAATTTTATGTATTAATTGGGTTTTTATTAAAGAAAAAAATAATAAAATATATTTATTACTACTTAAATATACATATTGGAATATTATATGTTAAAATCGAGAAGAATAAATAAATTAAAAAACTTATTAAGTTTAACATATAACTGAAAGAATAAAAAAATCGAACTATTAGCAATACATTCTAAAAAAAATCAAATTGAGAAAATAAATATTTAATTACATAAATATTTGATTTTAAAAGAATTTACAAATTATTAGGCATTAATTTTACAAGTTCGTTTAAACAGTATTAATTACTTTTCGAAGATATTTATTTAAATTATTTTTAACTTTCCGTCATGTATTAACTTGTGAAATACTTCTTTACTTTTCTTTATAACTATTCTATAAGATTCTTATCTTTCTACAGGAAACTTGTTATGAGCTATTTTGGTATATTTTGTAAATATTTTTATCAATTTTCGTACCACATTGGTTATAATCATTATATTGTTTTAAACCTGAAATTTATAACCTAAGGTTAGCTTTCGTGCACTGGTCTTTAAATTATACTTTAAAATATTAATGTAAACATACCGTTCCAATTTACCTTTAATAAAATAAATGTTCATAACTCCATCCGGTGACATGCAAATCTTGACCATGATAGAGTTAACTATATGTTTTTTGTACGTTGTTCACTTTTTTTATTATACTCAGTACCTAGTTTTTTCTATACAATTTTTGTTATAATGAATCAAATATTTATAATTTTATGTTTTACTCTAAGAGTGTTTTCCTCGGTAAACTTTTTTTTATTAATTTCGTTTATTAATTCACAGTTCTTTCATAATACGTGATCACGGTTTCATAATTTTATCTTATCGATTGAGAAACTCTTTCAATAATTAATACAATTTTAATTTTTTGAGGAAAATATCTTTTGATTTTACACATATTTTTCTAAATTTACCCCCTAGTTAATTTTTACATAACTAAAATTTATTTTACTTTCAATTCTTACTTAATATTTTAGGTCTTCTTATTCTTTAGTTAATTTCTAATAAATTTTCAGATTTGCACTTTCTAATAATCGCATTGAATTACTTGAACAATTAGACTAAAAATTTGTCTTAGTGAATATTATTTTTTATTCATATAGACTATAAAACCTCGTACATTTTTTTTACATTCTTTCAATTTAATTTTAATAACAACAGATAACAAGTTGATAAGAAAATAATTAGAGTATTCAAAAAACACGAAAGATGATAAACAGTATTTATAACCACTGAATAATTTTAAGGATTAATATTTTCCTACGCAGAATTAACTGGTTGGCAGTTTCGTCTATTTAGATATCTAATATTGAATAAAAAGTTTTTTGTTGATATATATATATATATATATATATTCTTATTTATAAATATAATAATTTGGACTAAAATAATAAATACACATAAAAATCTATTCTTTCACTCTAAATTAGATTTTTAAATTAAATTTCACTAGTCCTAAAGATGGTCTGATTTTCTATCAACTGTTCTGTATACATACATACATACATAGATATATGTTTGTATATATATATATTATTTTATTCGCGAACTGTATGCAAATAAGATTATATGAATGATAAAACATTAAAATAATAAAAATTCTATTAAATATAGTTGGTATCTCGCAGCAAACTACAATAAAATAACTTTGAAATAAAAACAGACTTCACTATGATCTATTTTAACAATAAACTATTATTCATTTCTAGGAAGTGTATGTATCCGTTCTGTTTGAAAACACATGAACATTGCAGATATTTGCATTTATGCTTTACGATTACATTATTAAATTTAAATTGAATATACTTGCACTATAGTCCATTGAAACACATTTCCTTTGTTGTTCAAAAGTCTTTAAATAATATTTCAACTACTTGTGTAAATATTAAACTTAGTAACTAGATAAACAATTTCTTCGCGATCTGAAAGGTTAAGCTATATATTTCAGCTAATAAAAAATAATAAAGTTTGTATATAAAATTAAGTTTACTTCCATAATTTAATTTACGTACGTACAGTCTAATCAGTTATGTATCATTTTAATATATACGTTTCATTAAAGGAATTACTGTACATCTTTTCATTTGTGAAATGTATGATTATAAAAGTTAACAAAGATAATATATACATTTTATTAAAAATGTTTTCTTTGACAAGTATAACAAAACATACACAAAACAAACATTTTTCAATAATATAAAACATAGATGCGGTTTCATTATTTTTTGCTTATAATAAATAATGACATAATACTACATTTTCTATAATGAAATATATAATTTTTTTCCAGTACTAATTGGATTTGTATATGTTGTTTTTTTGCATAAAAGGTATTTAAATAACATATCATTTATCAATCAAATACATTTTTTCATAAACCCACCTATGGCGAAAATCCGATACCCTGTAATAAACAAATAACCAATTTTTCATTAAAACCAAAAACGTTATAATAAGTATAATTATTTTCATTATTTGAGTAATGAGGTACGGGAATTTGAATACTAATAGATAACAATATTTTATATAGAATAGTTTATCTCATTAACACGTATTTAATAATTTTTAATACAATTTTATACTACTTACAATTTTTTTCTAATACATTACAAATTATTAACAGTAAATCGATTATATCATCTCTTTAGAACTTTAATAAATTGACAATAATATTCGAATGAGAATTCAATAAATTAAAGAACTGTTACCTTTTAAATTTCATACAAATTTATTTTTCATTTTTTGAACTAAAAATAATTCGCTAAGTAATATTATAATATTCAAAATGAATCATTTATGAAATCTCTCATTTTCATTTAACCGTCAATAAATGTGAGTGAAGCTATTCAGTTCTTATAAGAAGCATTATCGATTATATATATATATATATATATATATATATATATATATATATATATATATTTGAGAGTATAGGTGTATGTAAAAAATCTCAATATTTTATGAAAATTTATTCATGCTTCCTCGTTGTATATTCTCTTTAAAGATATAGCATATTGTAAATCAATTTACGCTGTTTTATATCTTGAAAAAACATTTTTTTAAATCTTGTTATACCTTTCGAAAGTATTCATAAAAAAAGAAGCGTTATGCATGCAAAATAAGGCTACCTTTCATATAAAATAAAGATTATCTAAAGAAATGGCTTCAGCAATGTATATTCTAAGATACCGTACGTGAAACATTGATGAATCAACAATGTCTGTTATTCGATATTTTCATATTTTATATTTCTATTGATCACGTGTTTCTTTTTGTACAAACCCACATATATTCACCCTAATAGATGAATACACACATGTTGAAGATAAATATGTATATATGGAAAATCTGGATAGTAATATGTGTTATATATATATATACTCGTATATATACTACGTGTATATATATATATATGATGGACAATTCTAAATATTATTTTAAGAGAACATATATAAATATAGGAATGTATTATTGTTGAATATAGTACTTTCCCATTAAAAACAAAATTATATATATATATATATATTGTTTATTTTGTAATAAAAACTACTCTTGCAGAATAAGCATTAAAAAAGCTTAAATCTCGATACATTTATATATACATTTATAAATTTTCATTCATTATATGTATTATTTTCTTCCAGAATTAAATACCTCAAAGCACCGTAAATATTTTGTAATAAAAATTATTTTTAATGCACATTTAAATAGAACATACACATAGAAATTATTTTTTGTAGCTCATCTGTAATTGTTGTTTTTTCATAATAAAAACCGAACTAAAGATCCTGAATTAATTTTCAGTGTTAATATAAGAGTTATTTATTGTTTAAAGATAAAACTTAATTTATTCATTTAATTACTGCATAAAAATACATAGCCTTCAGTTAATCACATTCACACACACACACACACATATATATATATATATATATATATATATATATATATATATATATATATATATAGCGAGAGAGAATAAGAATAGTTCCGAAAGCATCAATGCATGATTCATTTGACATTTTATATATGACTTTTCTTATGACATAAGTTTCTGAATAGAAAACAGAAAGTTTTAAATAAGGACAGGTAAGGAAAAAATAGGTAATATAAGCCAACGACATAAGGCCAAGACAGTACTGGTCAAATTTAAACAGGTTTAATTGACATGATAAAATATCTGTGATCAAATTTTGTTGTCAGTACATATGCCTTTAGTATGTATTGTTAAGTAGTGATTATGATACACAAAAACTGTATATATGCATATTCAATATGCATTTTAAAAATTGATTTTCAAATTACGCTATACTAAATCTATATCGTTTTTGTATTTTTTGAAAATACTATTATTTTCCACTAACTACAAATATGAGTAAGATAAGGTCAGACAAAGACGTTAGATAAGATTAAGAAGCATTATATTTATATATATATATATATATATATATATATATATATATATATATATATATATATATATGTATATATGATCTAATAGCTGGATTTAATTTTAAAAAAACTAACTTACATGTTTCTTCTTCTAAATCTATACACTGATCTGATCCATAAAATTTTCTTTTCGAATCCTTCTATGTAAAATTATTCAAGTCGAATCAAATCACGTCGTCATGTCAAGCCAGGCCAGGCCAGGCCAGGGCATGGCAAGTCGAACGTATCTAATCAGCGTTTTATAAAAACAGTATATACATATATACATATATACATATATATATATATATGTGTGTGTGTGTGTGTGTGTGTGTGTTTGTGTGCACACGTGTGTGTGATAACTATTGTGTCTTAGAATGAAACAAGACAATAATTATTTGACCTCAACTAATAATAAATGATCAGATCAAATCAAACATGAACCTACCTGTATTAGGGCATGGTCATACTTGATTAGATATAATTAAATCTGTCTAAATTAGATCAAACTGGATCAGACCATACCAGATCAAGTCATACTCATTCACACACTTTTATGTTTGTCCTAACCTTACCTCTATTTATCTTATCTCACCTCTTATTTTTATTTTACCAATATAATAACCTGCATTTTCATATTTTTGTCAAAAAATGTAACTCAATTTGTTAGTCTTCAAAAATTTTGACAAACATTATATAAGATTAAAGGAAATGATATACCAAATGTTCATCGAATCAGGATTTTGCTGGTTTTATAATACCAGCTATATATATATATATATGTAAAGAATTGTAGATAGATACATAAAGAAAGAGAAAGAAAATAAGAGAGATAAATAACTTAAAAAAAAGACACACAGATAACGAAAACATAAGAATCTAAAAAAATAACGACATAAATTACCTTTAATATAAATATTAATTCTATTTTCATTAAAATTTTAATTTATAAAAGTACCATTCGTTAAAAAAATATTCTTTATATATGATTATAAAAAAATATGAGAAATAAATAACCTTATAGAAATGTTCAAACATGTAAAATGTACTGCTATTTTTTATAGATAAAAGAAAATGTGTACTGAATTTTGTTACGTTCACTTTCAAAGCAAATAATATATCTGAGAAAATAACGTAATATTGTACAAAAAGAAAATATTTTATTTCAAACAAAATTCCTGCAATGCAACACAAAACATAACAGTGATATAATTAATATCCATTATGTACCGCAGAGAGTCGTAAAAGAGAGCAACTGAGTACGCCACGATCGATATTTATGAAAAATATGTATATATACGTGTACAGACACACACTCATATATATATATATATATATATATATAATCGTTATTTATGGATATATATATATATATATATATATATAAATGTCATATGACAATTGATTCTCCATGAGGATTTGCTCCACTTTCTTTACTTATTTTTATCTTTTTTTGTATTCTCTGTATTTTTAAATAACGCATGACTGAACTTTTGTATTTTCAATGTGGAAATAAAATTCAGAGATAAAAAATTATCGAATTTCTTGTAACGTTTAGTGTTAATGTTACATAAATATATTTAAATTATATTTCGATTCAAACAAAGGAATAAATCAATCTAAAATAAATAAGAAATAAATTTGTAAAATAGAATGAAAGTAGATTTCTGTCCAATTAAAATTTATTTTGTTTTTAACCGTTTTATGTTGAAATTTTTTTAACTATTTTATATCGTTTTTGTTAATATATTTTAAGTACTCTTTTAAATCAATATGGTTTATTTTCTGTAAGTTTTCTTATATAATAATTAGTATTTTAAAAAGAAAGAAATTATATATACATACATACATATATATATATATATATATTATAACAATTTTGAATTATGACTATAATCATGTTAGTTATTATATTTTGTTATTATTATAATCATATAGTTTAGTTAGGTCCAGTTAATTCAGATCATATTACATTTTTCAGATATTGTCTATTTTTATAGCTAACTTCATGAGACTTGACCTATCTCGGATTTATTTGACCAAACATTATCTTATTCGATCTTTAAAACATGTTATTTTAATTATATCATCACATCTAATCTAGAAGATTCATTTTCTATAAAAAACTCAGTTTACTTTGGTAATCGCCAAAAATTCTTTCAAAAATATTTTTTAATACTAGAAGAAAATATTGCACTTGATTTTTAGTAACTCACAGAGGTTCTAGAAATTAGAATATGTTATTCTACTCGTATACTATTTTAAATGAAATAAATTTGTTCCACATTATTTATTTTATAAAATGAATACAAACTTTTATATGATTTATTTAAAAAAATAATACTTTAACTACACAATTTATTAATTGTGAAATATTTACTATATACAATCATTTTCATATAATTTTATTACATTACTGTTTCATTTTTGTATACTTCATAGAAATGAAAATGTTTTGTATTTTAGAACAATTACATTAGTTTATTTCGATTCATTTTTTACCTTGACAATATTTAATTATCTGATATATAATTATTACAAAACCCATGATCTTCTTCACTTATTATTAATTTTGTCAACGTAACTCATTTTATTTCCATATTATTAGTCTGTTTATTTCAAAATTTATAATTAACTTTTTATTACAAAGCAATATTCCGTACCATTGTTCTTTATTCAGAAAATAATATATTATAATATATTTTATTTCATTTATATTCAAGTTTCTTTTACGAAGATTTCTTTGAGCCATTTAAGTTAATTTTTTAATTTAATTTTATTTTCAATATATTAAAAATATAGTATAAATATATTCTTTCCCTATTAACATTTTTATTAATAAAACAGTAAACAATTCTCTTTAAAAGTGATTATTTTTGGTATCATGTTTCATTATATTTGTTATTAATATAATTACTAATAAATGTATGTATATATATATAGAGAGAGAGAGAGAAAGAGACAGATAAGGACTAATGTATTTTCAAGTTTTCCTGCCAAAATGAGAAACATGAAACATCAATTCAAGAATGGCACAAAAGCTCAAGCTTAAACATAATACAAAGAAATGTGAGAAGTTCAGAGAAAAAACAGGAAGTGAAATGAATGAATCCAGAAATAGACTGGTATTTTAAACATGAATATAAAATTTAAGCTTCTTTACTAAAGAATAAGTTGAATGTATGACTAAAGGAAAAATTATTTTTGTCTGAGCTATTTAAAAATTTCATCAATATATATATATATATATATAATTAGTAATATTTAATATTTTATTTAACTTTATAAATTAACTAACACAAATAGTTAGGTATATATGAACATTTTTTCGTATAAACTGATCTCCTATTTTACATTTCTGCTTAAATCATACATTAATATTACAAAATATATATATATTTTCAATCTATTTGAGACAACCAATAAATAACTGATGTCTATGGTTTATCAAGTTATTTCTTATATTTTCAAACACCTTATATTTTAAATTTGTTTTCTTCGTAGTAAATAAATATGATATTATATACACGTGTGAACGGTATTTACTTCACACTGTTTGGAAACATGTTTACAATATAATAAGAATAATAGTAATAATTTAATAAATGACTTATTAACTAAATGTAATATTATTCAATCAACAACTCTTCTGCTACAAATCATAATAAATAAAGAATTTAAGTAAAAATATTGTAGTGTATTTAAAAAATGAAAAACGTATTAAAACATTTTTAGTTGGTACACAAAGCTTATGGCATATATGAATATAACGTTTCAATAAAGTACTTGAATATTTTAGAAACCAACTTGTTATTGAAAACTACAATATATTGAACATTTTCATTCAAGTTTAAATATCTATTCAAAGGTAAATATGTATTTCCTTTATCGAAATTTCAGTATAACAAGGAAAATAACAACAAAGCGTTTAATATTGGGTTTTATACATTTAAAAATAATCAATTAATTAACATAATAGAAGTAAAAAGACAAAAATGTTTAAGAAAATATATAAAAAACATTTATTATATTATCTTTGAATAAATTGAAAATATACAGATTTTTATTTATAAAATCAATATATGTATGTAATATTAATATTTAAGGATATTTTATAAATACTATATTAAATATGTATATATTTTTAATTATTATAATCTTTATAATGTCAAGTAGTTCAAAACATAATGATAAAACCCATACGCTCTTCTTTGATCTTTACTCTGTTTTGAACTATTTACATTACTAAAATCTTGTAATGTCAGTAACTATAAAACATACGCATTGTTTAAATTACATTTCTTATACATATTATTTTCAATACAAAGTTTGTAAATAATGGTAACAGTACTCATTAAGTTTGTTACTACATATTTTGAAGCTTCAAGCATGTCAAAAGCATACGTTACATTTAGCTGCATGTGTATATATATACATAAAATATATAATAAATATATGAGAAAAACATTATTATAATAAACAATGAACAGAATTTAATAATAAAATCCGTTAGTTATGTTTAAATTACAGTGAATAAAACAAAATGTTCAGGTAATATTGAATACCAGTAATATTTGAGTAACGAAACATAAAACATATTAGTAATTATAAAATATACAAATGCAAGCTTGGTGTCATTTGAACTTTATATACATTACTTGAACTTTATATATATATATATATATATATAAATATTCAAAAATGTATGTATAATAATAATAGTAAAAGCTTTGAAATGAGAATATGCGAGACAAATTATAACCCTATGACATCTTAAAAGCCACAGAATACAAAAACCTTTAATGGAAATATGAATAAATGAAATAATAATAAATAAAACTGTGTTTAAGGTATATAGAAAATGAACTACAAAATCGATCAAATTCAAAAACTATTTGTCTAGTAATGTATCATCAAAGATAACTAATGATGGATTTATGAAAGACAGTCAAACTATTCGAAAAAAAAATTTTCTATAGCGAATTTGCAACAGAGTTGAACTTACTATAGTTTGAAAAACGTCCATCAAATTCTTTTTCGACTGAATTATTGTGTCATTATATAATGGTTTATTGTATTATTTATTTGACAGTGTGTAATATTTTAAAATTCTCACACTTTAAGTCCGAAAAAAAACTTTATTGTTCAATGTTTGTCTTATAGTAAACCAGCTGAAATTTTGAACAGATTATGCATACAGCATGATAAACATACATTTTCTATCAGATCAAAGTAAAAATAATTGTTGTGTTTAAAATCGGATACAACTTATTATTTGGTGAAACGCCAACCAAATGATACACAGTAACTAAAGTACTGTATGAGCACAAATTAATACTTTTAATTACAATGATATGCTAATTCAGAACTTAACGTCAAATAATCGAACCATACGTCGTTAATTATTGACTGGTAGAGTTATTCTCATTTATTATAACGCCCTATCTATTATTCTACTATCGATGGCATAGGTGTACAATTTTCGACTCTGACATGAAACTGCAATCATACTAGTGGAAATCATCATAGTCGTCACATCCCAAAAAGTGTATTATTATAATGGGAAGATATTATTGTTACGTTTTAATATTTTAAGTCTTTTTTAACATACATTTATATTTAATAGATAAATAGTCAATTAGACCATTTATAAAAATTTTTCCTGATATTCTTTGTCTGTCTGGATCACTTCAGTGTCTGTTTTTATTATTTGCTTACGCATGCGTAGCATACCTCAGTACAAATATATAATTTAATAAAAATTTTACCTAAAATATATATGAATATGACACGCGTGTCACAACTAGTAATAGAAAACAAAAATTAAATTTATCTAAAATGATGAACACCACTAGCAATCGCATCAATAAAATCACAGGGATAAAAACATACAATTTCAATTTTATTAAAAAGCTTAAAATGGCTAATAACTGACAAAATTAAGAGAAAACACCATGAGTTTTAGAAAAACTATCTTTATTTTTAGAACCATTACTCCATATACTTCTCGGTTTTTTTAAGAATGTTTGGAAATAAAAATATAAATTTGTAATATTACACTATGTGTATTTACTCGATTTATACCCAGAAAATAAAATTCGCTTCATAATAAAAAGATTCTAGGATATTCCAACAATTTAAAATAATTTGAAAGCACAATTTAATTGCATAAGGTTTGAAGACTCGCCTACCATAGTAAGTACTGAACAACATTGGAAGAATAATTTGCAGAGAACAAAGTATAATAATAATATGTTTATATTATTTTAAAAGTTAAATTTAGTTTTTAAAAAATGTTTAGTTATCCCATAATTTTATACATTTTCGGTAAAATAAATACAAAGAATGTAAGTAACAACTATACTAGGAGAAGACTACATGAATAATTTAGTTTATATATCACATACAAATAATTTTATTGTATATTTTGTGCATTATATTTATATAAAATAAAAGAATACAATTAAATCAACATATATCAAGACAGTTATAAGCATATTAGTAATTATTTATTTTTTAATAAACTACATACCAACAAATTTTTTTGAGATTTTGTCAACCTTTTTAAAGTATTTACTTAAGTAAAATTATAGCAACTATTAATAAAAAGATTGAATCGTCCACAAACACTGTAACTATGAATTCGAATAAAATCTAAATATTGTTTTAATAATTTCATGTTACAAAGTTAAAGTGTAACTTTAATTTTAGTAATATATCTTATACTTTATAAATTTGTTTATTATTTATTTAAATTTATTGTTTAATGTCAGTAACTTAAATTATTTAAAAGAAGTGTAAAAATATTAAACAAAATCAGTATTTATAATAAATAATCATATCAAAACGAATAAATAATTTATTTATAATGATAATAAAAAAATACTCATTTTAATTAAATACTAATTATTTAAAAGTTTGCACATATTTAAATATATAATTAAAGAAATAAACATTTTACATATTCTGCGTATAAAATATTTCTTTTTTATCAGATATTTTCTGTGAAACAAATTTCAAATGAAAAAAATATTCATATCTGAGTAATATTAAAACTCGTGATATCATTATACAACTTGGCATAAAATTTGATATAAAAGCCTGGTTCGTACAAAAGAAAAAAATCGTTTGCATGTTTTATAAATTGCAATAATAAATTTAAACACGTCTGTTTTCTTTTCCGTATATTAGTCTTTTGTCATGTCAAATTTAAATATATTTCTTATTACAAATGAAACTATAATTTGTTTCAAGGAATGAAAAATTGTGGTTATCAACATTTTATTTATTTCACTATAATAAAAGAATGATAAACCTTTCAATAAAAATGTTGTAACTTTAGTCGTGTGGTTATTCTGATTTTAAAATAAATACTAATATATACAAATTATATTTTATATTTCAAAAATAGTTTTAACCAGGAAATTAAATATGAATACATACAAAAATATATTTACATATATTTACCAATGTTTGATTTCAAATGGTTTTATAAATTCAAAACATTAAATTTTAAATTAGTACTTTTATAACAACATGACATATGTACTGTGATTCTAATTCATAAGTCTGACCTACGGGATTAAATGTGTGCATAATTTTACATAAATAACAAGGCATGTATATCAATTAGAGAAATGTGAATATTCAAATAAATAATTTAATACAAGGAGATGTTATTTCCGTGACGTTTTATACAGGGAGGAATATATATAAATAAATAAGTTTGTTATTTACGTAGTAAAATGCAGAAAATTTCTTACATTAGTCTTATTCTCATATAACTTATACTTTATGTGTGTATATATATATATATAAATAAATATGTATAATTTTAAATGAAGTTCAATATTTAACCTAGGTTATTTTATATGATACATTTTATGCAATAATTTATATATTTACTGATTTCTTCTCTAAAACTTCTATTTTTTTAAATATAAAATTGACAAGTCTTTATTAATGATTTTTTTTACTTCTATTTTCATCGAAAAACTATTTTTCTCTGCATGAAATGTATGAATAAGATTAATTATTCACAGGATTTTTATTGGAGGCGTTGTTGTTTATAGAAATAAGATATTTTCTTGACGCAATTAATATTTTACAAATCGACTTTCATATATCATTTTTCAACATTCATGATAATATTTATTTTTTATTTATTATTATGTCTAAGAATATATAAATATATAAGTTATTAATGGTTGTATTATTTTCATATTCAATCACTCTAAAACAGAAAATATTTTAACTAAAAATGACATTTAAGAAAATTCAGTTACTGATTTTATATAGGAAAAAAATAGAAAAATTCTCAGAAAATTAAAAATTATTTCACCATTTAAGTGATTAATACTTTGAAATTTTCAGTTTTATTTTTATTGATATATATATATATATATATATATATTGTTACTTGAGATTTATTTTTTACATCAGAAAATAAATATTTCTACACGTATTCATAAATAAAATACGTTTGAAGGTATCAGTCTTGTTGTAATGTGTTTAACTGACAATGATTAAAACAATTCCGGACTATTTTCTGCATTATTGAGTTATTATTTTTAAAATCATTACTTCTTATTTTATAAATTTATCACCTAATTAATATTTTGAATAATATTTTCAACAATATCACTTCATTAAACTTTTTAATCATATAATTATGATTAAATTATTTAGTATCTCACTATAAATTTTCAATATGAAAATTAATATTAAATATGCATTTTTAATATCTAATATAATATAATAAATATATTATAATATTTATTTAAAAATTTGGATAGCAATTATAAAACAAATTGAATGTTTACTTTATTACAATTTTCAATTATTGAAAATCTGCCATTATTAAACACACAATCATAATACCGGTTTTAATATGTCATAACAAAAATATGCCTGATTAATCCAAATAAATTTTAATTTAAAACGTTTAAATCATTTAAAGTCAATTATAGATAAATTGTAGACTAATATTAAGGTTTCTATTAAAAAATATAATCAATAATCTAGAAAAAAATTACATAAAATTAATATTACTTAGAATATTACAGATTCTTACTTAAGTTTCATTTTACAAATATTAATTAATATAAAATAAAGACTATTATATTTTATATTTAATTAAAGAATATGTTTTAATGTCATCAGTGTTCGAAGACATTAATAAAATAAGTAATTAATCTTTCATCAAACATTAGATACACAGATTAGTCTGCGACTACTTCTTACATTATAAACTGAATGCAGATTAATATTACTTTACACATAGATACATGTCAGTGTAACTTTGTTTTAGAACTATGCATGTCTACATACACAGGGTGACGTTGGTTTGTTGAGATAGTTCAAAGACGTTATGAAGATTCACATGTTTGCTAAGAAGTACCAACTTGAACTATCTGTTCAGAAATAAGTACAAAATGTATATCTGCATTCAGTCGTTCGTACAAACCGGCAAATATTGGAAGTCTCATACTTTTCTCTGGTAAAATATTAAAGTAAATGACCATACATTTGAATATCTGTCGCAGCTGCTAACCGAAATATGTGAGTCTGAGTTTAAATTTTTCATTTTTCATTAAGAAAACTAATCCGTTTGGTAAAAAATCTAAACGAGTATACCTTTTGTAATATTTTTGAAAGTTTCAATAAAAATCACAAATATTGAATTTTTAATAAAATATTTGTAATATAGTTAGAAATCGGTCTCTGATTTTAAAAATAAACTTTTATTAATACTACTCGACAGGTAAAATTATAATCTTTTAAATGATATATATATATATATATATATATATACACACACATATAAACACACATATATATATATATATATATATATATATATATGTGTGTGTGTGTGTGTGTGTGTATTTAAAAAAAACTATTAAAACAGAATACCAACACACACAAACACATATGAGTGCATTTATTACTACAGTATTTCCGACTTTTGAATGTTAATAACTTTGGAAAATTTCCAACAGAAAAAAATCAGTGTCATTAGACACGAATAGTAAGCATTTCATTTTCATCACCCGTGCAGGAAACTATTCAGTTCTACATTTTTTACTCCATTGTTAGTCTTATTTTACATCTGTTTAAGTGTGGAAAGGTTACTATTTCTACGCCAAACTCAGTGTATATATATATATATACACTTTGTATCTAAAGATAAAATTTATACCTAGAATTTTTATTCTTAAGAGTTATATATAAAAAGTGATCTTAAGTGAGTGACAAGCGACGTGTCTTCAAGCAATATGTCATTAATTATAATTTGAACTTTTGAAAAACAATAAGGTTTTTTTTGAAGAATGTTATGTTTAACTTAAATTCAATTTAAATTTGTTTCACGAATCAATACTTTTTGAAAAGTATCCTGTTTTTAAATCATTTGAAAGTACAAATGAAATTATTGACATATTGTTGAAATATGCTATTTACTATTATTATAAAATGCTTTTTTATATTAAAAAAAATCATTTTTTAAATTTAAAAAACTTTAAATCATTTATGGAATAATTATAATAAGTTTAATAGTTTATATTAAAAGTATAGTCATATACTTACATTTAGAACAAATAAAAAGCGTTATTAGATTTATTTAACTATGTTCAAGGATTGGTGAATCTAATTGATTAAAAATATTAAAATAAGAAACGTATAAATGTTGATTCCAATTACACCTCACACATTTAATCTATTGGAACAGAATTTAAAAACATTATATTTAACCACAAATCACTTAAAATTCCACATATAAGAGAGACATAGAAACGATAAGAAAACCAATGCTTTTAACAGAAGAATCTATTCTTGTTACCATAAGTTCTAAACGAAAACAATTTAGAAAACCATGCACGTATGAAACACAAGGAGTTTATTGAATTGCTGCAGTGCGGATGTGGTTCAGCTCGATGCACTCACGACACGGCTAATATTGAAGCTCTTTTATTTCAGTTACAATCCGGCTAAAGAAAAAAAAACTGTTGATAGAGCATTTATCGACACATTAATTAGTTTAATGTAAAAAAATGTACACGAGAAATTCCGTTGTCTTCTTTTTTTCATTACACGATGCGTGTACGTTAGACAACTTGTATAATGATTAATTTTCTTCTAGTCTTTCGCGTGCAGCGCTTACTTAATATACGGGTTTCGTAATGAAATGAATATTGCGGTTTGTGTTTGTTTAAGATACGTATTAAGGTAAATAGAGACTTAAATTGTTCTTTATAACACCATTGCTACACACTTATACTGTTTATTGATATTACAATAGCCGAGATGAAAATTTTACAAAACTGATGGGTAAGTAAATTGTGGGATGAAAATTGTACACACGCATTTTTCTTTCGTATTTTCAACAAGAAATTTCATAAAATAAACTCACTGTCTATTATATGAAATTTTAACTAATAATCCAATATTATGTGATCATATTATACAATTTATATTCATAATATATATATATATATATAGAGAGAGAGAGAGAGAGAGAAGAAAAGTAAATGAAGAGAAAGAAAATTTCGTTAAACCTTTCATGAAACAATTCATGAATTTGCTTTCGCTGTATAATAAATCAAAAAGAAAAATCAGAACGGCCGCTAGTTACAGAGCTACGTAGCTCGCTAACGGTGTAGTACCTCGTACAGTCATTTGAATTATTGAGACAATACTTTTCCTTTCATGAATTTTAGAAACAATTCGTAGAAGTATCAAAAAGAAAGTTATGAACAATCGTTCTTTTTCAAATACTAAATTTAAATACTTTATTAAAGGTGAATTGAATAAATACTAATTATAAAATATAAATACAAGAAAAAGAAAACATATAAATATACCTTTTACTACGCTGAAATTTATGAAACAATAATTTAAATAAATAAATAATATCAAATAATTGAAAACGAAAACAAGATATTAATAATTCTACGAAAAAGATTATATACAATTTTGGTTAATTAAATTTTTATTATTGAAAAATAAAAACGCCACTTTTGTCGTATGCCTATTAATTAATTCAATTTTAATTCTTATAAAAACAAATGTCTACCTTCAAACTGTTTACGACACAAATCCTAATACTATGTCACGCTATGCTATAAATAAAAAATTTTGAATATGACATAAAGCTTTTGAATTAATAACTTAATTTATGAACAGCAGTTATCTACAAATACATAACGAATAGGTTGGTTATATTAAAAATTCATTTCGTATTTTGTTCAGGTTTTCTTTGAAACGTATTTATATATTTTTTACATATTGATTATAAATAATACATATATACTTATACATATATATATAGTTATAACGTACCTTATATGTATATGTTAATTAAAATAATGTATCAATTAAAAACACAATAGATTATTATAAAATTGCAGATAAAATTGAAATTCATTTTCTGACACGATATATTTTCTTAATTAATATGCTGGAAAATAACTTTCGTTTCCTTATATTTTAAGAAGTGATTTATATAAAATGAATAATTCTTAAAACGTTCACGAAAATATTATCAAATTTTCCGTAATACCACGATCATTTTCATAAAAAATATTCGCATTTTTTTCATATTAAATCATTATATATAGAACTGATTCTCACTTCCTATTTCTATGTAATACGCTTTACGAAAAAAATAATTTCTGATATAATAAAATTGTCATTTTCAATAGCTTATATTAAAAAATGCTTCGAAATCAATACTGTCAGAATTTTAATATCTACTGCTGAAACCAGCACATATATACATATTATCATCAGGGTAGTATAAAAACAAATTTAATCTACATATTTATGTACGTTGCTTGAAAACTTTTATATAACTCAAATTGAAACAGTTTTTTTCATGTTGTCATAGTATATTTATTAAATTTGATTCTTACTCGTATATGTAGTATATTCAACATAGTTTCATATATATATATATATATAGATAGATAGATATATGTATATATATAGGTCGTTTGATAAGTTTAGTAAATTTTTATGATATGGAACCACCTATCATTTGGTAACGTCGCGGTTATTAAATATCGCTTTTTAAATTAGTATAGGCGAAATTTCAGCCAAAAGCGATAAGTTGTTTACGTTCTACAGATGTTTGAAGGGAGCATTGTATCAGTTTCCGCAAAAATGGAAAAAAAACGAGCAGATGAAAGAATGTTCATGTTTCACCGTGGATGAAACATGAATCCACCACTATACACCTGAATCGAAGCAACAGTCAAAGCTGTGAGTAACGACTGATGAATGCGCCGAAGAAGGCGAAAACCGTTTTCTCGGCTGAAAAGATGATGGTCACTGTTTTTTGGGATTCCCAAGGAATAATCCTGATCCATTACTTAACGAAAGAAAAACGATAACAGAAGTCTATTATGCAACATTATTGGACCGTTTGAAAGAAGGTCTGAAAGATAAACGGCCAAGATTGGCGTAAGAAAAAGAGTTCTTTCACCAGGACAAAGCGCCATTCCACAAAGGGACCATCGCAATGGCAAAATTCCACGATTTAGGCTTCGAACTGATTTCTCATCTACTCTATTCTCCGGACTTGGCCCCGTGCGACTTTTTCCTTCTCCCATACTAGAAAATTTAGCTTGGTGGAAAAAAATTTTCATCGAATGAGGATGTCATCGCCGCCGTCAATGTGTATTTTGCAGACGCGCTGGACCAAGTGTATACCAGTCAGTGAAGACTATGTCGTGAAATAAAATCGATTTTTTCCAAAAAACGGTGTTTAACTTGCTTTTCACCATACTTATCAAACGACCCTCTCTCTCTCTATATATATATATGTATGTATGTATATAGTTATATTTGTACATACATTCTGATAAAACATTCTACTTACAGTTCCACGTTTTCTATTTTTATTATTAATTAATTTGAAACCTTAAGTATTAAAAAAATTCAATGGAGATTTTCCTTTCAATATTATTACATTTAATAGTTCATAATTTAAAAACATAGTTTTGGTAATGTAACTAAACTCACTTTCCAAAATTATTTGCAGACTCAAACACCAAATGAGTTTTTTTTATCAAAAAATTAAACATATTCTCATTGTCGTATTTTAACGCAGATAAAAATTTCCAAAGACAAAAAATCTAGTCTTTCTATAAATCTATTTTTTTCATTCTAAATTTGGTGACATTTATAGAAAAATGTACATGAAAAGCAATATAGTTTTAGCTCTATGGCTAAATTCACTTTCACATCTATTATTATCTTAAGTACAACTAAAAAAAGAATTTCAAAGTTATAGCAGCATCAAAAGGATATTTTTCTGAAAAAAATTTTTCAATAACTAATTATTAATCATTTTTATTCTTATTTATACACATTTTGATGCTGATATACATTTGAAATCAATGTTTTTACTTTTAAACTTTGCATAATTCTTGTAAATATATTTTATTCAAACTAACATCTAGAAAAATGTATGTATCGAAAATACTGATACTTTTTCGGTCAATATGAATTTTAAATTAAATAATATATTGAACTTTTAATCTACATAAGAAAAAATATAAATTACGATTATTGTTAAATGTTTTGAGTCACACTGATAATAATACACTTAGATGAATGCTATAAACATATATTCTTAAAAAATAGTAAACAGTTAATTAAAAAATTTTAATTTGATAAATTTTAACTGTTGTGAAATATACTTTTAAAATTGCTTTACAGATGAACAGTCAAGAAAAAAGAGACTACAAATGAAAAAGGTTCATTTTTTTAATTAAGTTTTTTTTCTATGAAAATAATCATTAATTAATCATTTTTTTAATATATTTTATATTTTTTCATGAAAGCTATACTTATGAAGTAAGTAATATTTTAAATATGTAAATATGAATAATATTATAGTTTATGAAAAATTTCAAATTCACTTAGTATCTGTCTAAAAAACTAAAAAATTTGTATATATAAACATTTATACTTGGAAAGAAGTATAGAATTTGTAAACTCCAATATTTCATTCATCGTTTAATAATTATCATTTTAATTGAATATTTTCCTTACTCGATAAAAAGAAATACTTCGAAACTACAAATCTAATTAATATTCCAATCAATAGAAATGACTACAAATAATATTGTAAATAATATTTTTATCAAATACGTATTCCTTCTTTAGAACATTTAATACAATACATTTTTTATTTGAAAAAAATATATAAATATATTTAAATACAAAAACATGATATTTTTGTTATCATTTATAATGAAAAAACATTCAAAACAAATATGAACTACTTGAATAACATTTATTCATATTTATTTTGAACAATACCATTTTGAAATCAACATTATTTCTCCTGAAATCTATTTTCAATAGAAGATATATAGAAACAAAATCTCGTTACAATCAAATGTTCCATCACAATATTCCCTCCTTTGTAATAAATTATTCCAAAATTCTACGTATATTTTTACTACATAATGTAAAACATGATAATTTACGCTCGTCATAAAAAAACGCTTTTAAATAAACAATTGTCAATAAACAAAAGTATTGTATATATAAAAAACTCGCCAGAATGTACGTAAAATCATGAAAGTGTAGATAACAAATACTATGCTGTACGTATTTTACATTCTTTTCAGTAAATGTTAGTTAATGGTATATTCAAAATGATATTTCTGACAAATTTAAATCACGTTTCTGTACATTTTTTCGAAATGTATTTTAGTATGTACAGTAAATAAAAAAAATACAATAGTTGTTCATTTTTTTTATACAATTTATACTACTTTACTAATACTGTAATTAAAATATTGTTGACTGCATATATTTTTTAATACGCAAAATATATTCTTTGAAAAAACATACGAGTAATTAATAACTAATTCGTTTTTTCTTAAAATTCGTATATAGAAAAGGAAATTTAATATATTAGGTTGGCAGAAAAATAATTGCGGTTTTTGTTTTCTGAATTCTAACCTTAATTTTTTTCAATGAAATTATTATTTATCGTGTTCATGTTAATATCATTTAAAATGCATTTTTCGGTTAGTACTTTGATAACATCGACTTTGGTTTTATTATTAATTTTTCTTCAAATTGGACTATTGAATTAAAGATGAAAAAGAAGCAAATAAGAGTAATTATTGTATGATTTCAAAACAGGTGTTAAAGCAGTAAAAACTGCTTGTAAACTAAACGGTACTTTTGGTGTGGATACTGTTAAGGAACTTGCGGTACAATAGTAGTTCCAAAAAGTTCGTGCTGGGGACGACATCCTTGAAGATGAAGAAGATCGCGGGCATCCTTCTTCAGTTCATAATGACCAATTTAAAACATTAATTGAATCAGAACTACGCACAACAATTCTTGAGCTTACACAAATGTTCGGTGTTAGTCATCCGACAATTCTAATTATATAAATTTGAAAGTCATAAACCGTAATTATTTTTATGTCAACCTAACAGATCTGAACTTATAAATAAAAATAGTCAATAATACTACTTACGGATACAAAGTTTAACGAATAAAGTACTTTGTTTTTATAAATGAATTTTCACTCACCCACAAATAACTTTTTGATCAGAAATGTTTAATATTTTATTATTTTCATTTTTCTTGCTGTTTATACACGTTTGATAACATCATCCTAATAGTATTAAGATACAGAAAAATTTATACAAATCTATTTCACGTGATTTTTCTGTACCTTAATATTGTAAATATGATGAAATAGTTATTAAAATACAGCTGGCAAGAATCAAAATAATTATTAATCAATTATTAAACATTTTTGATCAGAAAACGTTTATATGATTTGTAAGAAAGTGACGATTTTCTGAAGATGATTAAATGACTTTCTATATAATAAAAAATGATCAGTAATCAATTATTGACTATTTTCTACAGGAAAAAATTCTTGTTCATTGAGTACGTGAAAAACCAATTTGCGAAGGTGAATTAGTTACAGTACCTAACTGTATTGTCTCATTCAGTTATCATTTATTCAAAAGTTAATACTAAAACAGAATAATTATACAATAAAATGTAATTATTAAGGTAATATGTGTTCTACTGAACTTACACAGTTAGCCACAACATAAAATAGTTCTCACTATACAGTAATAAAACAAGTGTATTCAAAGCAAATAGGAATGTAAAAGGAATGACAAGTATTTACTACACTTGGAAATATGTGTTAGAAAATATTAGTCCATTTAATTAAATTCCCCTCAGATCCTTTTGTATATATTTTCAAGTAAAATCATTAATTACTTATCAGTAAAATTGTCAATATTTCGTTATTTATTAGTGTCAATTCACAATAAAATATTAAAACTCCAATTACATAATTTTAATTAACTTATTTAAAATTTATACATTTTTAAGAAATTTGTATTTATAAACAACAAATATAAATTTATTTTAAAACACTATAGTTACTTTTTTATTTAAGAAAGTTATATTAATTTGTTTTTAAACGATTAAAAATATCAAATTATTAAATGTTTACTGGAATGGTTAATGATTCAATATTTTATTGTTCTTTGTGACATAATTTGTATTTCTTAATAATAAATTCAAATAATTAAGTATTGAAATATAAACAAATATACTGAAAAACAATATTACGTTTTAATTTGATTGCATTTTTTTCTATAAAATATGAGTAATACCAGCGAAAGGGTTACTCTGAATGTTTATAATGATTTCTGTATATAAATGATACTGACAACTGTAAAAATATATATATATATATATATATATATATATATATGTGTGTGTGTATATTAAATATTTAATACTAGACACACATTAAATATTTCTCATGTATGAAACTATGTATGTAATTTGAAGAAGAGTATAAAAAATTATTCGATATTAAAAATAATTCGATTAACGAGATATTTAAACCTTTGTTATTAAATCTGTACATAAAAAGTAATAAAATTTTATGTAAATCCCGCAACTACAAATTGTTATATTTTATAATTAAAATTCGTTCGTAAGAAGGATTACGATTTTGTGTTATAGTATCGACGGAAATTAAATTAAAATTTCAGGTAAATGTACTATGTAGTAACGATATAATAAAGTTGTTACCAAAATAACGAAAACAATGAAATCATATACATCAACTAGAATTTTATATGAGTGAAATTAAAACAAAGTAATTTTAATAAAGTTATTTTTTATCAAAATTACGATACAACGATAAAGTTAAATTTAAAAACAGGCAACCTTTTAAACGTACATACATAAACTACCGGTAAATATTTTTATTAAAATTTAGTTTAGAACTTTTTCGATCTGTTAACAATCTCCATATATAAAAATTGTTCAAATATTTCATTCGTATAACGTATATAATATATTATGAACACGCAAAATAAAGCAACAAATAGATTGTCTTAGAAGCAAACTAATTTACATTAACCGATCTTATCATAAAAGCTTTCTACACCAAAGTGTTTTTATTACATAAATTTGACTCTATCTATTCTAAATTCTGATATTTTTAATACGAATCGACACGATTTGCACATTGATTGATCAAAATGTAAGGTATTAGAATGTTATTAATATTTATACCGTATCTATTATCAAAAACTTCAAACGAAATCGAAAGCGTGAGTTGTTATTTACTCTTGGGATCAGTGTACCTTCAAACCATAAATAATCAATAACTAATTTTAATACAAATGATTTGATATACAGATAATACTTATTCAGTATAATTTCATTTTCACAAATTTTAAATTATTTTTTTAATTTCTTAACGTCCTTTATTTGAAAAACAAAATTTGTGATAAATATTTAAATAATATTCAAATGAATTCAAAAAACGTCGGTGAAAAAAATATGTTAAATAAATTGTATATACAAAAATATTATAAGCCACATTGGAATTCAATTCTAGAATAGAGAACGTTTCATTAATCATTTGACTGTAACCTCCAGATTTAAATTTATTCTCACATTTGTATGACTGTTTTTTTAAAGAAAAAAAAAGACAAAATGAACAGTTAAGAAAATATTTTTCTTTAATAGAATATTATATTTCGTTAAAACAAGAAAATTTAATTTTGCAAAATGAAATGTACATTGAGTTTTAAGATTCTTATAACAAATTCGTAATGTTTTCTTTATAAAATAAAGTAATAACAACATTTATTTACTTTTTATACAGTCTATATATTTTTGTAGACGTCCGTCTTTCTACTTTGGGGCCAAATATTATTATATTGTATATATACTAGCGTTCATAAGTCAATTTACATGATTGTAAAAATATAAAAAAAACAATATATAATAAAATTAAATTAACAACATTTTCATTTCTTTGAATCTTTGGTGAAGTGAAGGATCATGTTTATTTTAACGCAGGTTTAGGAATATCAAATATCTAATATCTACCTGAAGTTGCTAAATATACCAAAACTAGTAACACACAACAAAAATTTAAGTGATTCGAAAAGGAAGAAGACCAGAAGATTGCCAAAGGCAACACATTACTGGAATATTAAGTTTAGTAACGTGCAATTATATATATATATATATATATATATAGAGAGAGAGAGAGAGAGGGAGAGAAATATATATATATATACATGTGTGTATATAACAACTCAAAAGACCTTAAGATAATCTCTACTAGTCAAGATAAATTCCAAATTTAATGCGACTTCAGGAGTGTGATATCACTTAACAAATAGTTTTACAAATACTTAGTTGCACTTTAATGAACTGGCATAATTGCATACACTAAGATATAAAGGGAAAACTGACATAGCGTGCACTGATGTGTTAAAATCCCAAACATTCAAGCAGACAAAACAATAACCTTATCGGATTTTACTGTGAATTTTGACACAGTAATAAAAGCCATAACTGGAATATATTTCTCTGAAATGATGATTGTGTAATTTAAATACGTAAGATAATTTTTGTCACGCTCAATTAATTTCATTTATATTTTTTATAATGTAAAATACAAATCAGTCCATAACAGACGGAATATTTTATAAAAAATAGTTTTAGTATATATTACTTTAACTTTTGCCATAAAATAAATGTAAACGTAATATTTATTACTTAAATATAAACAATACATTGAAATGAACGACAAATTAGTATCAGATGGTAGAATTAAAATAAATATATTATTAAATATTTAATAGTAAGATAGATATATGATTTAATAAAGAACAAAATTAACTATAAAAAATATTTGTTTTTATAATACATTATTGAAAATGAAAGATAGTTATACTCTTTAAATAGCATTTTGAACTTAAATCAAATAATAACGAAGATTGGCTTATTTTTTTATTTTTATGTGTTAATATATTTAGAAGGGTTCAAAAATTTGAAAACCATGTACCTTGTTCTTCTTTTTATACGTATATATATATATACACACACGCATTCTTTGTATGGTATCTGTGGACTATAAGGCAGAAAACAAACTCATTTTTTATGTTAAAAATTCGTCCCTGGAACAAGTACCTCTAATGGACTTACATCCTTTTTCTCTTATCTCAATTATATATATATATATATATATATATATATAATTTTCTGTATATATATAGAGAGAGAGAGAGAGGCATTAAATATATATTCAAATATTTTAGCTGTATACAAACTAATAAGTAGAGTTGAATTAAATACTAAGTAGCAATTTTATTGAAATGATTGAGGTGAAATATTAATATTAAAAAAATAAAGTAATTTCTTCTAAAAATTTATGTTTTTTCACCTAATACATATATATATATATATATATACACAAAATTATTCGTTTTAATATTAAGTTTTATAAAATTAATTTAATTGTTCTCAAGTTCTGAAACAATATTTTTTTAAAAAAAATATATTTTACGATAATTAACTGAGTAATGCTGAAACTAACCTTAATTCAATATTATGTCTTTTATACTTATTTAAAAAAATGGTAATTTTAAAGAGAGAAAAGTTTATAGAGCATTTAACATTCGTTATGTTTAAAAAAATAGAAAAAGATAGATTAAATAATATAGAAAACACATACAACATTAAAAAAATATATACATAATTTAAAATAAAATAATCTTTTTATATATTATTTGATTAAACAAAAGAATAAATTTTATATTAACTCAATTCAATAATTCGAAATTGTGTTTAACGAAGTGAATGAAAAAGTCAGAAAAATACATTTATTTTTCAAAGTAACAATCCAAATTTTTATCTATATATTTTCTATATTAAGCAAATTATAATGTAGATACTCTAAAGTTATTCGTTTGTAATAATTTTGTTGAAAATAAAATTATTAATAATATTCATTACAGACATGTGAACTTTAATAAAACTACAAGCAATTAAATTCTGGAAGAACAAAATTTCTACTGAATATAGAAAAATAATCGATTTGTAAACAAAACAATTTTATAAAAGCTTGATATAATTAAACTTAAATCAATTTGGGCCACAGTGAACTGACCTGAATTTTAAATTAAAAATAAATAACATGAAAACCGAAAACTCAAAACATGTAAATTAAAAAGTTCTCAAATTTATTCAAGAGAGTTAAATTTTATTTGAAACGCAGATAGGCATTTAACTGAATTGCTCAAACTTTTTAAAATAAAAACAATAAATATTTCTTTTCCAATCTTTTTTAAAATATTATAATTTATTCAAACCTAATAAATATATCTTTCTTCCTCAGACACACATATATACGTATGTGTGTGTATGTATATATATATATATATATATATATATGTGTGTGTGTATATGTATATATATAGTCAAAAAGGACATATATATATATATATATATATATGTAGACACCTATTTATAAAAATACCACCTTCTCTGAAAAATCAGTTTGAAATATGAAAACAACATTATTACAAATAAAGTTAAAAATTAATTACGAGTGCCTGTCGAGCTGAAATTCCCATGACACGAAAATATTTATCAACATGTCAGAAATCATTCTTTTTTAAAACGTTTTAAATTGAAACGAAATGTCTATATATTTCGGTGGCTATTTTAAATAAAAATACTGATTTTTTTATTTAATCAATAAAATAAATTGAGTATTATATCCAAACGAAAAACTTGGCCTCGCCAATCAATCACATCAACACAAAGAATGCTTTTGATTGATGTTTTATTAAATTGATAATGTGTATGTTTTTTTTATATGACCAACAAATTCCAGTCCAAGGACTTTATTAAATTTTAAGAATATGTCAATTTATAATTAATAATGTTGGTATTTACGTAAATAATAAATTACTCGATACACACATGTTTATGTATGTATATATATATATATATTTGGAATAAAGTTTTATATTTTTCTTTCAAAAAAAACTATACTTCTTAATAAAACCGAATATAGAACTATTTTCAGTATTACAAAATTACTTCTTTAGTAGTCAATCGTCGTCCTAGGTCAAAAATGATACATGTCTATACAACTTTCTGTATCGTTCAACGAATTTCTTACTAAAGAAAACCTTTCTATGGAATGTTATATATATATATATATATATATATATATATATATATATATATATATATATGTGTATATATATATGTGTATATATATATATATATATATGTGTATATATATATATATATATATATATATATATATATATCCAAGCGTTTTTTTCTAAAGTTTGACAGCTGCTTTCCGTACTTCATCACTTTTAAGGTTGTTAATATTCATCAGATTCAATTTTATGGATAGAAAATTAACCTACAATGTTTCATTTATATATATATATAAAGTAAATATATAAAAAGATATAAATTTGGATTTTAATAAACTTCTGTTGATAATTTATTTTCATTTATAAATAAATTCTAAAAAATAGTATTCTGAAGTTTATATAAAATAATTTTTAAATTATATAAATATTGTATGAAAACAATACTACAGATCTTTTAATATTAAAACATTATTTGAGACTTCTACTATTTTTCTTGAAGTAAAATCAATTGATAGAAAATACAAAACGGATTCGCTTCATTACTACTATCTATCTTTCAACTAGCTTATCTACTACCGTTCTCTCTGTTCCACTTCATCAGTCGCTAGCATTGATTCGGTAAAGACGATAATGAGCGTGAACAAAAAACGTTCCATTGCTTGCAAATTCGATTCTAGCTGTTAAATATTAAAATTTTAAACAGTTTCGTTTTTCTTTCGTATACTATAAATACTTAGATACTTCATAACAAACCAACTCTAGTTGACCTAACACTTGTGTTAATCCCAATAAATATTTCATTAGCAATCAAGCTATGATACTCTGAAATAATAGAATAACGTTTTGTCGGTACATATTTAACAGGGGAAATAAGAACGGAATAAAATTATATAAACTGACAAGTCAGCATTCATTTGTTTTATATATGTATATATATATATATACTGGCAACGGAAAATCACGACTTACAACCCCACTCAAGCTTTAATATAAGAGTTACTGCAAATCAAGTTAAAAAGAGATATATATATATATAACTTCTACAGTTATATTTCCTTAACTTGTGAGAAAAATAAAAAATCTTAGCAAGAAAATTAACCAAAAATCAGAAAACCAGTCTAAGAAACGTATTAAAAGAAAATAAAAAAGACAAAGTACTTTAAACAATTATCAACCTTAGCGACAAATTGTAGGAGTAAATAAAACATGAAAATGATGACTAAAACTCTCGCAACTAAAAGATTCACTCCCTTGAAATCACAACTTTTTCTGATCAAAAATGTTTAATATATGACTATTTTATGTCATTTTTGTATAGATTTTTTAATACCTCTTGAGAATAATTACTTACATCTTTCTGATTTATAAAATAATTCAAATACAAAATTATTATCTCAATAACTTAATCAATGTCAATTTATTTAAATAATTTACTATTTTATATTGAGTACTAATAAATGTGTTAATTTATCAATCATTTTTTTTATAAATTGATAAGAAATCATAAAACACTTCATATTAATTATTTTTTTCCCCTTACATATAAATTATTATTGGTTATTACTATATTCTTTATTGAGATATACATACATTGTTAATCTCGCATACATATCATATTTCACACCACTTTTACAGGTTAGCAACGAAATTTCAACGTGATCGATACAAAACTTAACTATTCTACTACATTTTAATTATAATTCACTCATTGTACTTTACTA